>OY390727.1:6885334-7380127 GCA_959613375.1 Heteropelma amictum
TGTCGTCGTTTTTATTGCCTTGTTTGCTGCTGTCATCGTTCCGAGTTTGTTATTTGTTATTGTTCATTAAATTGTTCCTGTAACAGTCTAAGTTCTGATTAATTTCGTGTTAGTGGAATGTGGATGTATTGTGATATGGTTGGATGTGGCTGTGTGTATCTGATTGATTCATATGTCGTATGATGTGGTGAATATAGTTTTTAATATGTATATTAGTGATAACATTTTATAATGGTAATGAAAATAATAGAACTATGTAGTTACTAGATATAGGAAGAATAATTAAAGTAGAGAATGATGGGGTATAAGAAAGGTTACAGTGCTTAGGTGTAGTGTTTAGCCTAGGGACTTAATTATTAATCATACATTTTCCTTTCCCCTTTTTTTTTCCCACATTCATCCCGCATTCGTACTCTATTGTTTCTGTGTTCCGTGCTTTCATTTCGTCAGTTCGTTATCTATTGCGTGTGTCATTAATTGTCTTACGTTTGTCAGGGTTCTGTCCGTTTCTGTTTTCATCATTGTAAGTAATCGTTCCATTGTCTCGTTAAGTGTTTCTGTTCCTGTTGTACCGGTGTGCTGTTGCTTCAGTGGTGTCGGTGTCGGTCTGGATTCCTTTGGGATTGCTCCCAGGCCTCGTGGTGCTGGCTCTGGGGCGTGTGGGGTTTGGGTTCGTGGTCTGTATTTCGTTTCGTTGTTCGTTGTGTCAGTTGGGTCAGGTGTTGGGAATTCGGGAATTGTCTGCAGTTTCGTTTGTTTCTGTTTTATTTCTTTGTTAATGTCTCGTATGGTCTGGCGTCATTACGATTTCCGGGTTAACTCGTGTTTGGAGGGAGTCTGTCGTTGGTGTTGTTGCTGTCGTTGTCGTTGTTGATGTTGTTGTTGCCGTTGTTGTTGTTGTTGTTGCCGTTGTTGACCATGGGAAGACTCCCCGCCTTACCCAGTATACTGCGCAGCAGTCCAGGTGGGCGATGAGGCGTCTTGCCGGAAACGCCCCGCCGCACATCGCGCACCTGCGGTCCGCGTCGGGGCTCGCAGCCAGCCCCCCGATTATTGCTGCGCAGCACCGGGTGAGGTGGTCCCGCAGCTCCTTCGGGGGTCCCTTTTTGCGGCATATCGGGCATTCGATCCGAGTGTTTTCCGGTTTTACCGGTTGAGGTGTCGTGAGCCTGTTGAACGCGTGTTCCTTTTTCGTTATACCACACTCATTCGTGGATAGGTTGTGGGGTTTTGGGATGGGATTTGTTCGTGGGTTGTTGTTCTCGCGACTCTCATCACGGTACTATGTTTCGATAGTACATTATCGCACGTGTTGGTCTTTCGGGGGTTACTTCGGCTGTTGTTTCTATCTCTCGCTGTGTGTTTGCGTGCGAGATTTCTACTATTTCTACCGGTTGTCTGTGGTATTGTGCTTGTTGTTCTATGGTTTTCTTGGTTAGGTTTCGATTTTTTTGTTTACTGACGCACGATATCAATTTGAGTATGTAGGATAGCTTTCCAAATAATGAGAACTTCCAGCCGATCGCGGCCAATATCAAGCCTGATCCCAACGAGATTCCACCGAATTTTAGTATTTTCTCGAGTATTGACAGTCTGTTGTGTATGATATGTGTTTTTGTTATTTCGCGAGCCTTTGCAATTATTGTTTTTAGTGCTACCTCGTTTTTTGTCAAATCGTTGTCTATAGTATTTGGACCTAAAGTGTCGGTGAAGATCTCTGTTTCCAATAATACTTCCGTAATGTTTACTGATTCCGTTGTTTTGATGGAATTTTTTATTATTTCTGTGATGTTTAGTACTATGGTCCGTGAAAGGTTTACCTGAATTTCTGTCGTTATTTCCATTGTTGGGATCAATTTTGTAGTTTTTGTTTTTGCTTGACATGTTGGTTTTAATTTTAATATTCCTGAATTTTCAATGGTTTCGATTTTTGATGAGTGGTCATCGCAGGTGGCATACAGGGTTTCGGCCATGGGAGCCGCATATAGCCAAGCGTTACTGCCATGAATTCTCGCCCAATGGGTTTGTCTTAATGTTTTCAGGTGGATATCGCATGTTTCGAGGTTTTGAAAATGCGGGTTAATCAGTAGCTGTATCTCGCATTCAGCTTCGCTACCGATTCGTTGTATTGGGTTAACTTGTTTGCATATATACACAGAGTTCATCAATTTGCAATTTGCGAGGTTATGCAGGCTAAAATAATTTTCGAAATCTTCGGCGATCGCTGTGAAAGGTGATGCTGGTTTGATATAGGCGAAACGTGTGTCTGACGAGGTCTGGCGCATTGGGACTGACATGTGTTCGTACAGGTTGAACGGTATTAAGTCTAGCAATGGAATTTTAATTATGTAAACGAGTTTTCCGTTATTGTGAAAGATTATTAGTTCGGATATTTCTATCAGTTCTGGTATGTATTTCGGATCTAACGGAATTGGAAATTCGGTGTTCGGTGACGTTTTTATAATAGCTTCAGCACTTTGCAGCCAGGTTTTAGTTGCTAAAAGTCGTGGGTGAATTTGTCCCGATTTTGCGAAAAGAATAGCGTTTATTAGCGTTTCTACGTCCATTTCCAGTTCCGTGAGGTCTTTTTCTACCCCTGTTATAAACTGTATTGCTACTTGGTTATATTTTAGAATGTTTACTTGCTCATGGGTATCGATTATTGCCAGATTTAATTTGTTCATTGCATTGTTGATTTCGTGTTTCATTGTTGTAATTTGTTTTTGTGTTATATCAAAGCCCGTTTTTACTATGTGCGTTTGATTGTGTTCGATTTCTGCTAGTTCTATCGAGTTGTTCGCAAGCGTTTCTATCTGTGTGGCTATTCTATTGGCGTCGTCGCTATCCATTGTACCATATAAAAATTTGTACGCCTTCCCTATAAATCCGAGTACTGCTCGTTTCTCCCGTAATTGTGTGGTGTTTCTTGACGGGATCAGTTCCTCGAGTATCGATTGAGATGTTTCGATGGTGTTCAGGCGAGATTTAATTGACGTTAGCTGTCCCTTTATGAGGCATGATGATCCTAGTGTGTAGCAATATTCGTGGAGACTGTGTAGGTTTTCCTTGAGTTGTGCCCTTCGTGTTGTCAATCCCTCTGTGTTAGCGTATGTGATGAGGTTCCAGACTGTGTGATATGTTCTGAGTGTACCGAGTGACTGTGAGTATAATCCGGGGTTCCGTGGGAATGGTGAATTTTCCACTGAGATGCCATTGTTCATAGCGGCCGTGTGGTATCTGCAACATGTGCCATTTTCATTTTGTCTACATGTACTACCTTTGTTTTGTCGTTGTCGATTTGGAGCTTGATATTGTTACTGTTGAGAATTTCCACAATAGTGTATGGGCCGGTGTAATGGGGATCTAATTTTCCTTTTCGAGGTTCCTTTAATAGGAATATTTGTTGTCCGACTTTGAAATTTTGTGTTTTTGTCTTCCTGTCGTAATATCGTTTTGTGCGTTCCTTCGCCGCTAACCAGTGAAGCCAGATCGCGTGCAAAACTTACCCTCTCTCTAGTCCCCTACGCGCCCATCACACAATCAGAGAAGCGCGTGTCCGTGAGCAAGCGACGCTCGGACGGCGTCGGAAAGAGCCGAGCGCGGTCGAGAAACTTCGACCGCGGCTTCGGCAGCTACACCCATACATGGGGACGCTGAGCACGTTCATGTGGCGCGTAAGAGGACTAGAGAGAGGGTAGCCTCTACACGCGATCTGGCTGCTGGCTTCTGGCTGCACGGCTCGCGCGTGACGTCACCCGACGGCCCGCGCGAGTTCTTCTAATAAATTGCTCCCGCTTCACTCACACCCGTCCTAATGCCAAATGCATTATAATCCCTATAAATAAGCGGAAATATATTTATATTACTAATATTATATTAATTCTCATACTTTTATCGAGGGATAAGCAACAAAACAGCTACCGAATACAAGCCAATTATCTATCCGGCCGCGATGAACAAGTACGAAAATGTGCACCTATCCCTCAAGAGATTAGATGGTCCAGTCGGTAGCGTGCCTGACTACGGTCCGAAGGGGCGCGGGATCGATTCCCGCTCTAAGTACTTTTTTTTATTTTTTATTTTTTTGGCGAATTGTTCATTCGTGACACACGCTCATTGAAATAACAACAATTTTGTAATCGTATGATAATACATCTAAAATTTAGATGTATTATTATACTATACTTCGCTTACGATTGATACGATAATAATACATCTAAAATTTAGATGTATTATTATATTATACTTCGCTTACGATTGATACGATAATAATACATCTAAAGTTTAGATGTATTATTATATTATACTTCATCATATTTCCATACTTTCTCTATTTATACAAACTTTTATCAAGCAATAAAACATTATCACCGAAAACAACTCATCATCATCCATCCGGCCGCGAATCACAAGTACCAGAAGATGCACTAACTCTACAAGCAATGGGATGGTCCCGTGGTAGCTCGTTGGACTCCGGACCACAAGGGCGTGGGATCGATTCCCACGCTCAATATTTTTTTTTTTTTTTTTTATGGGGCGAGTTGTTCATTCGTAAAACACGCTAAAATAAATTGCAAAATAATACATATATCACATTCGTCAAGTGGCGAAGTAGGCAAAACACTGAAAAATCAAAGCGTCAGTGCTGAATGTCGAAGTATTTAAACCTTTTCCGATGTCGAAGTTTTAACGCTTGAAGAATTGTTTTGTTGTTGTTTTTTTTTACTTACATGATTACATTCGGTGGTTTCGTACAAAAAGAAGGGAAATCCACATTTAAAACTTTAAAAAGTAAAAAATGTACACCAAGTAATAAAAATAGAAGTTTTCATCGAAAAGTATTTTTTTCAAATGGTGTGAAACAAAACAACAACAAAACAATTCTTCAAGCTCTAAAACTTTGACATCGGAAAAGGTTAAAATACTTCGACATTCAGCACTGACGCTTTGATTTTTCGGTGTTTTGCCTACTTCGACACTTGACGAATGGAATATATATATTATTTTGCAATTTATTTTAGCGTGTTTTACAAATGAACAACTCGCCCCATAAAAAAAAAAAAAAAAAAAAAATATTGAGCGTGGGAATCGATCCCACGCCCTTGTGGTCCGGAGTCCGACGCGCTACCACGGGACCATCCCATTGCTTGTAGAGTTAGTGCATCTTCTGGTACTTGTGATTCGCGGCCGGATGGATGATGATGACTTGTTTTCGGGGATAATGTTTTATTGCTTGATAAAAGTTTGTATAAATAGAGAAAGTATGGAAATACGATGAAGTATAATATAATAATACATCTAAACTTTAGATGTATTATTATCGTATCAATCGTAAGCGAAGTATAATACAATAATACATCTAAATTTTAGATGTATTATCATACGATTACAAAATTGTTGTTATTTCAATGAGCGTGTGTCACGAATGAACAATTCGCCAAAAAAATAAAAAATAAAAAAAAGTACTTAGAGCGGGGATCGATCCCGCGCCCCTTCGGACCGTAGTCAGGCACGCTACCGACTGGACCATCTAATCTCCTGAGGGATAGGTGCACATTTTCGTACTTGTTCATCGCGGCCGGATAGACAATTGGCTTGTATTCGGTAGCTGTTTTGTTGCTTATCCCTCGATAAAAGTATGAGAATTAATATAATATTAGTAATATAAATATATTTCCGCTTATTTATAGGGATTATAATGCATTTGGCATTAGGACGGGTGTGAGTGAAGCGGGAGCAATTTATTAGAAGAACTCGCGCGGGCCATCGGGTGACGTCACGCGCGAGCCGTGCAGCCAGAAGCCAGCAGCCAGATCGCGTGTAGAGGCTACCCTCTCTCTAGTCCTCTTACGCGCCACATGAACGTGCTCAGCGTCCCCATGTATGGGTGTAGCTGCCGAAGCCGCGGTCGAAGTTTCTCGACCGCGCTCGGCTCTTTCCGACGCCGTCCGAGCGTCGCTTGCTCACGGACACGCGCTTCTCTGATTGTGTGATGGGCGCGTAGGGGACTAGAGAGAGGGTAAGTTTTGCACGCGATCTGGCTTCACTGCCGCTAACTGCTTCTCGCGTGTCAATTGTCGGATTTCTTTTAAGTTCCTGTGCACTGTTAGCAGGTAGTCGTTGTATGTCGCTAATTTTTCAGGAGGTGGGAATTCGGATGGTAGTGAGGCTGGTTTTCCGAAGACTAACTCGTATGGTGTGTACCCTGTGCTTTCGTGGACACTCGTGTTGTGGGAAAGTGCCGCGAATGGGATTGGTTCGAACCGGTTTTTGTCCATATCGATGTAATGTTTGAGGTATTCGACGAGACTGTGATGGCTTCGCTCTAACGCTCCGTTGGACTGTGGGTGGTAAGTTGTCGTTCGGTACTGTTTGATTTTGAACAGTTCTGCGGAAGATGCGAACAGATCTGACATGAAGTTCGTACCCTGGTCGGAAAGTATCGCGCGAGGTGCACCGAATGTCGTTATAAAGCTTGTTGCTAGTGCTTTAGATACATCGCGAGCTGTTGTTTGTTTAAGTGGAACCATGACGCTGAATCTGCTGAATAGATCGATGATCGTGAGGATGTATTCGTGACCGTCCTTTGTTTTTGGAAGAGGTCCGACGATATCTATTGCGATTTTCTCGAAAGGCTGAGTTGGAGTGTCTGTTATTATCATAGGTGCTCTGTTTTCTACGCGAACGAGTTTGTTCCTTTGGCATTTTTGGCAGGTTTTAATGAATTCCGTGACGTCTGCCTTCATGTTTTTCCAATAGTATCGAGCACATATGCGTTTGCGAGTTTTCGAGATGCCTTTATGTCCTCCGATTGTTGATTCGTGTGCTTCCTTCATTATGGGTTGTCGGTGAAACTTCGGTGGTACCATGATAATTCGTTCGCACAACGTTATTCGTATTTTTGGCTCAACCGTGATTTGTTTAATGTAGGTTTTGATGTTGTCCCAGAGAAATTGATCGATAATCTCAGGGTCTTTGGCCAGTGTGCATGATTCGAGTTTTTCCCTTGTCAGGATTTTGATGACTGTCCCGATGCACTTCTGGACCATATGCCAGTCGGTGTTATCTGTGCATTTCCCTTTGTATATCATGATGAAGATCCGTTTGGTTCCACGGTGCGTTATAAATATGTGTCCAGCCCTTGGTTTCTCCTTGCGAAGTTCTTCGTGGTTGATTACGTTTTTCTCTACGAGGATTCGCGATATTGTTGTGTTCGTAATACAATCCGCTGCGAGAAAATGAGCGATGTTATCCTTTTGTGTGAGAATACTTTTCCGGCTAATTATGACGTTGCTGTTCGATGTCATTTGTCTCTGGTTTATCTCGGTCGTTGGTGTTTCCGGATCTTCAGATTGTTCTTCCCATTCCGAGGTCGTTGCGTTACCTTCGTCCGATATTTCTGTGTCTTCGGTGAACGACTGACGTTCGGCATCTTCGGTCTGAGTCATGCGTCTTGTTTGCAGTGCCGCTTTTGGTAATGCCGGGCGTTTCCTGTGGTATTGTGATGGCTCGTACGGTGGATCTCCGTCGGATTCGTTTTCGTGCGTTTCGGTTGCGAGGTTACCGTAATTGTTCGTTACCGCTGAAGGGGATTTGTCCGTTGTCACGTCATTTTTTCTCAGTCGGCCAGGTCGTCGTTTTTGTGTTGGTACCGGGCTGTCTTCGTCGGTCGATTCTGGTGGGCGAATCGGTGGTTTCAGCGTATCGTTGTTCGTTTGATACTGGCCTGTTGACTGCTCTCGCGATTCCTCCGATATCTCGCGAGTCGAGTTATAACTCGTCTGATTGTCATCGAGTTGTGGCGGCGAACGGAAATTTGGTTCGGTCGCCTTGTCGCCTGACGTCACCGGTGAGCGGAAGTTCGGTTCCACTTCAGGATGTTTTGTGGTACCCTGTTCGTTGGCTGTTGGATGTAATTGGGACGTTGGCCTGATCTCCGATGCTTCGGCTGTATTGTCTCCCATATTTGGCCTGTTGACCGACTCGTGTGTCTTTGGCTCACTTCTCCCGTTGTTGGTTTCTTTCCCGCTTGATGCGTGTTCGTCTTCTTTGCTTTGCTTGTTCGATTTTTCCTGTTTCCGTTGTTCCCTCATATTATATTCGTTAATTAGTTTTGTTAATTTATTTTCTTCACCTGCATTCTGCTTCATTTGTTTTAAATTATATTCTTTGATTAGCTTTGTTAGCTTATTTTCGTTTGCTTTCAATGGCCGCTCCTGTTTAGCGTTGTATTCGTTGATTAATCTGTTTAGTTTGTTTTCTTCTTTGTTTGTTTCCATTCGTTTTCCTTTTTCATTGCCTGCCGGGTTCGTGGTTCCTTCAATCGTTGAACTTTCGTTTGGTTGCCGAGTCGTTTTCCGTTTGTCTGTCGTGAGTTCCTCCTCTTCCGTTACCGTATCGCAGTTGTTATCGTCGATAGATAGATTTACTTTTTTGTGTGTGCTTTCCTTCATCGTTCTCCGTGGTCTCCTATCTGAATCTTCGTTTTCGGTGTCGGTGCCTGATGATTCCGAGTTGCTGTATGTTGTGACGCGTTTTTTCTTGGGTGATGGATTTCCTGATTGTTCGTCCGATGTTGACCTTCCGCGCGTATCCGGCTGGTGTGTGGTTTTCGCCTTTTTCGTGTCGTGATGTTCGTTGGTCGATGATTCGCTCCGTAATCGAATCGGTAGGATCTTTGATGGATTCCTTGACATGGTGTCTGCGACGACGTTGAGTTTTCCAGGTTTATGGTGGATGTCGTATTCATAATCACTTAATAGGGCTTGCCAGCATTGTAATTGTTGTGGTGGGTTGGGTTTGGTTGTGAGGTATACGAGTGCTCTATGGTCTGTCACTATTGTGAAATGTTTCCCGTAAAGATAATGTCTGAAATGTTCGACCGCTTTTACCACTGCTAACAGTTCTTCATGTGTGGTGTCGTACTTAATTTCGGCGTTCGTGAGGGCTCGAGAGTAAAATGCTACTGGGTGACCGAAATGTTCGTGTTTTTGGCTCAAAACCGCGCCGATGGCATAGTTAGAAGCATCGGTTGTTTGGGTTGGCTGATAATTTTATTTTTTATTGTTTCGAAAGCTTCTTGGCACTCGGCTGTCCAATTGAATTTTTCGGATTGTTTTAATTGTTTCGTCAAAGGAGTGGATATTTTTGCGAAATTTTGAATGAACCTTCGGTAATAATTGGCTAACGCGTGGAATTGTATGATTGTCTTTTTGTCCGTTGGGGTCGGAAAATTTTTGATCGCCTCGACTAAATCTGGTTTTGGTTGTACCCCTTTTTCGCTAATGACGTGACCCAAATATGCTACCTCTTTACAGAGAAATTTACATTTGTTTGTCTGCAGCGTCAGACCTGCGTCAGTCAATCGTTTCGCGAGTCGCCTAAATTTTTTCTCGTGTTGTTCGAGATCGGTTGCGTAAATAACAATATCGTCCACGTAAACGAACAGATCTGCACCCTGGAGTCCGGATAGTATCGAATCCATTGCTCTCTGAAATGTAGCTGGTGCGTTCCGCAATCCGAATGGCATTCGATTGAATTCGTAATGTCCACCCGGTGTGGAGAATGCTGTTTTCGGTTTGTCTCGAGGGTGCATCTCAATTTGGTGGAAACCGGATGCGAGATCAAAAACTGAGAAGTATCGTGATTTGCCCAATTGGTCGAGAATGTCTATGATGTTTGGTAACGGGTATGCGTCGGGGATGGTTTTTCCGTTGAGTTTCCGAAAGTCGATAACCATACGCCACTTTTTTTTTCCTGAATCGTCTGATTTTTTGGGGACTATCCAAACCGGAGAGTTATATGGGGACAGGGATGGTTGTATAATGTCTTTTTTCAGTAGGTCCTGTACTTGTTCATTTATTTCGGATTTGTGTACTTGAGGGAATCGATATTGTTTGGTGTTAATGGGTCTGTCATCGGTAGTGTTAATTTCGTGTTTCACTACAGTCGTGTATCCGAGTCGTTCATTAGGCAGGTTAAACAAGTGAGGATGTTCCGAAACAAGCTGGTATACGCTGTCTTTCTCTGTGTCATCTAGATGATCTAGGTGCAAGAGTGACTTTACCGTTTCGGACCTTTCCTTGTTTCCGTCTGTAACTGCTAAGCAAATTGCTGCGCGGTGCTCGTCCTGAGTATCGCGAGAATCGCTTTTAATGTCGACAGGTGTTTTTGATACTTGCTCGATCGGCTGCAGTTCAACAATTGGGATTGCGAAAGAGATGTCATGGCTGGTTGTGTTAATCGCCCCTATGTACGCTATTCCGCCACGGTTTATTACGATAGCGTTGCCGAGAAACAGACCTTCGTTCGTTTCGATTTTTGGTATAAACCCTTCGGATAAGTCGGTATCTTTTATTCGGATTGATATCAGAGTTTTTGATCTGGCAGGGATGTTAATTTCTTCCTGGGTCTCGAATGGTATTATGGAGTCGTAAAATGTGATGCTGGATTTTGTGTATAATATATCAGCGGGTGTATCTTTGAAAAATGCATCTCCGAAAATTGCATCGTATGGGATAGGGATAGTGTCCTCGACGACATGGAATTCGACGTTAATGTTTTCGATTCGGATGGTATATTTGCCGGTTGTGTATAATATACCTTCGGTAATTCCTGAAAGTTCGTAAATTATTTGTGGGTCGATTTTGTTTTTATGCCGTATGATAGATATTTTGGCCAAATTTATTTGTGAACCTGTGTCTACCAGGAATCGAGAATTTCGTTTGTTTGTATCGGGTGAGTTAATGGCGACTGTTGGTGGTTTTCGCCGTTTGGTGAGCCCTAGACATATTGTCGCTTTTCTGATCTCCGGGTCACCTGACTTTATTGATTCGACGTTGACGCGCGTTCTGTCGAGGGGCTCCGCGTCGCGCTATTCCGCGGAGCTGCACTCCCGTTTTTTGGCGCGAGATCGTTACATTTGTTCACGTTCTCTGCCCTTGTGCCTGAGTTGTCTCGACGGCTCGTGTGACCGTTTCTATCGTGTGAGTTCGTACGATAGCGGTCGCGAGAGTTATCGCGGTATCGATCGCGAGAATTATTTCGATGTTGGTCATGGGCGTTGTTTTGGTATCGGTCGCGAGAGTTGTAACGATACTGGTCGCGAGGGTTATTGCGAGGGTCGTCACGGGAATTATCGGGATATTGGCCGTAGGAGTTGCGATATCGGTCGCGAGAGTTATTTCTATATCCGTTTTGGGAGTTTCTGTGTTGGTTGTCGCGGTGGTTGTTGTATTGGTTTTGCGTGTATTGGTTTCGTCGGTTATAATTGTTATAATTTTGCGGATTGTACTTGTTATAATTCTGTGGGGTGTAATTGTTATAGTTTTGTGTTCTTTGACCGAATTGATTCTTACTGGGGTTTCCGAATTGTTTTGGTTCCTCTCGATTTTGTCTCCATTTCTCTCTCATTTTTGCTAAGGTTATGCATTCTGATGTTGTATGGCCTCCCCGTTGGTGGAATTCGCAATATTTCTCATTTATACCCCTATTTGTTTCCGCGAATCGGACTCTAGCTGTTTCCGTAACCGTTTCCCCGGGTTCGGTTAAACGTGATCGACTTTGATTCACCGTTGCGCGCCTTTGTAATTCCAGTTCGATATTTGTTGCTTCGTCTATAGCGTTGTCTAGGGTCTCTAAATTTCGGTGGAGTAGAAGATTCGCGATTCTATCTAAGAGGCCTCGTACGAAAGCTTGGATTACAGCTTTTTTCTCTTCTGCCGTTCTTTTTTCTAGGTACGCCCTGTCGTCTGCCGCTGAGTATACTTCTGATAGTCTTTCGATAATTTGGTTCTGCAAAACTTTTACTCGGAGCCCGGAATCGAGGACTGACTCATTGAATTTTTGTGAGGTTGATTTTAGCTCTAGTCCTAAATCTGATAATTCTAACGGTTTTTTGTATGCCCTCTTCAAGTATGTTTTTCTCTCTGTCAGGTCGTACGCTCTGCCAGTTAGTCTGAATATTACTGCATTTATTAAATATCGGTGATTTGGGTCGGGGGCGGTTTGCTGTACGCGTTTACACTTGCTAATGAAGTTTTCGATCGTTATATTTCCATCGCCGAATTGTGGAATTACCTTTGTTAGGTCATTATATGTCGCGGGGTTCTGAGGTGCGGGGTTTGCCATTTCGGTCTCGTCGCTTTCGCTGTCTTGGTCTGCCAGTACGTGTCGATAAAATGTATTGGGGGTGTTTTGGCGTCCTATTCGGCGCCTAGGTGGGCGTATTGGCCTAATCGTGTATCGGTATTACTCGTATTTTCGAGGAGAAGAAGAGGTAACGAAACAAACAAAAGGAAAAAAGGGAGTGAGAGAAGAAGAAGAGAAAAAAAGAAAAAAAAAAAAATTTCCTCTCTTTTTTTTTTTTCAATTAATTAATTAATTTATTTGTTTTTTTATTACTATTAGTGTTATTATTATTATTTGTTCTCCGTAGTTGCGTTTGTTGTGGGTATTTTATGTCTAAATGAATTTTGTTAGATTTGGAACATAACGTTAATTTTCTACCTTTGCCATGGGGATTTATTTCTCGATGTTTGTTATTTCGTTTTGTTGGTAATGGATGAAGAGGAGAAAAGAAGAAAGATAAATTTAAAAAAAAATTTCTATGTTCTATTATTTTATTTGTTCATTTTTCCATGTAATTTCGTTTATCGTTATTGTTTTATGAAGGTTATGTTTCGTTACTGAAAGATGGAGGTTGCGGGCAAGATTGTTTCTCCTTTTTTTTCCAATTTGTTTCGTTCCCTATTATTATTGATATTATTATTTTGTTACGAACTTTCGAATAATTTAGTTTAATGCGTTAGGATTCGTTTTTGTGGGTTTTTATACGAGAGCCGATGTATATACAGGGTGGTCCACGCAACGTGTGCACCTCTTTCACGGTCGAAATATGCGTTGCACGAAAAAATGTTGTATACAAAAGTTACATGGTTTATGAGGCTTCATCATGTGGTGCATTTATTTTTATTCTAGGTGGAGGCGCTTCGGAGATTTCAAGGTCAACTTTGTTTTTTTAAAGGGAATGCTATATTTTTTATAGCGTAAGATGATAGAGTATCGAATTTTGAGTAAAAAAGTATAGACCCTTATTAGCCCTAAAATTAATAGTTAACGAGTATTTTCACTTTATTACTGTAAAATTTCTATTGCGTAATATCAAGTTGGAGATTCAAATCTACTACAAATATCTGAAGGATAGCATTGTTTCATAGCACGCGACAGATTTCACGAGGTTCGGGAATAAGCAAAAGCAGTATTCTACGAATTCTGCATAAAAATAAATATCACCCCTATCACCTTGCACTTCATCAGAAACTACATGGAACGGATTTTGAAAACCGCGTTTTGTTCTGTCAGTAGTTCCTACATCAAATAAATCAGCATGATTATTTTCTACAAAGTGTGTTGTTCACTGATGAAGCAACGTTTACAAACCGTGGACAGATCAATTTGAAAAATACGCATTACTGGGCAGCTGACAATCCTCACTGGATGAGAGAAGTCGACCACCAACACCCATGGAGCGTTAATGTATGGTGTGGAATACTGGGCAACCAATTGATTGGTCCATATTTCATTGATAATCGATTAACAGGGCAAAAATACGCGAACTTTTTGAATAATAATTTACCACCTTTACTAGAGGACGTGCCGTTGAATATCGGTGCACGTATGTGGTATCA
This sequence comes from Heteropelma amictum, assembly GCA_959613375.1. Taxonomy (NCBI): domain Eukaryota; kingdom Metazoa; phylum Arthropoda; class Insecta; order Hymenoptera; family Ichneumonidae; genus Heteropelma; species Heteropelma amictum. The sequence continues at coordinate 6,899,023 of OY390727.1, forward strand.
GCATGATGGTTGTCCAGCACATTACGCACGTATTGTGAGGGAACTACTGGATAGAAATTTTCCCAATCGATGGATTGGTCGTGGTGGACAATTCATGTGGCCTCCACGCTCACCAGATCTTACTCCTCTAGACTTTTTTCTGTGGGGCACATTAAAAGACAGAGTGTATCGTGAAATACCAACAACTCCGGAGGATATGAAACATCGTATTTGTTTAGAATGCATGACACTTAGTCCGGACATAATTCCGAATGCAGTTTCTTCATTAGTTAATAGATTTCGTCACTGTATTGATGCCAATGGACATCAATTTGAACACTTACGTTAATTGTGATAAGCCACGAGTCACTGAATGTACTCAAAGTAATAAAGTGAAAATACTCGTTAACTATTAATTTTAGGGCTAATAAGGGTCTATACTTTTTTACTCAAAATTCGATACTCTATCTAAAAAAAACAAAGTTGACCTTGAAATCTCCGAAGCGCCTCCACCTAGAATAAAAATAAATGCACCACATGATGAAGCCTCATAAACCATGTAACTTTTGTATACAACATTTTTTCGTGCAACGCATATTTCGACCGTGAAAGAGGTGCACACGTTGCGTGGACCACCCTGTATATGTATACGTTAATTTTGGGGAGGGCTGTATAGATTGGTTTTTTACATATGAAAATTATTTTTCGGGCGTGCTGTAGCGGCGAGTCCGCCAGCGACTTTGTCGCCGGTCGGTGTAATATGAGATCGGAATTTGGGTGACGCGATTTTGTCGCGTGGGCGAGAGTGAGACGGAACGATGAGAGTCGCTTGAGCGAGCGATGGCTATAAGAGCATGAGTGGGTGTGTGTGTGTGTGTGTGGGGTACGTGTGGTTGCAGACCGACGCACGCTTACGATACAGAGTACAAAGAATATCGATACATGCACGAGTTTTTAAAGAAAAATTTAGATGGTACTTACATGAGCGCCCAGATGATCGTAAATAATCCCATTTTCGCGCTGTTCTTCCCTTTGGCGTTTCCTTTCTGCTACAATTTCCCTTTCTTTCTTCCGGCTTTCGGCGTCGATTAACCACACGCACACCTCACTTACTCACACTACACTTTTCACACAAGTTTCTTTCTCTTCTTTTCGCTGAGCGACAGGCCTTATCTAAATTTTTGTTGCGCAGATCGATCCGACTTCTGACGCCAGTTGTGATGGTCGAGCTTGGATGAAAGATGCGAGTGAAGATCAGGGATGAAATAATGAAGAGAACGGTTTAAGCGGAGAGCGTTTATTAATTAGTCTGTGCGATTGAACGGGTGGAGATGAACTGACTATCAGGACGGGTGCTGATGAGGTGGAGGAAGTGTGAAGCGGAGGAAGTGTGAAGTGGAGGGGATGGTCGAGTTGTTTGGACCGTGGGAACGTGGGCCAGGGATGCTGTGTGGAGAAATTGGACGTGCTGACGTGTGTGGGAACGGGGTGATAACGGGGATGCTGTAGGTGTAAGGTGTTGTGTGGGAAAGGAATGGCTACTGGATAGGGCCGTTACACAGGGCTTCGCGGCCTTGTATATCCTCTGCGAGGCACGAACGACAGAGATGTATGTTGCAATATGGGAAATGATTTTCGGGCTGGTGCCAAATTTCCAGGTGAATCTGAGGACGGTGATTTGCGATTTCGAGCAAGCATTAATAGCGTCGATACGCGAATGCCTGCCGACTACCAGCATCCGAGGCTGCTGGTTCCACTACACCCAGGTAATTATCGTTTCGCAACGATCTATTTTCAAGTGCTTCATGATGGTATTATTTGAAATTAAGGATTTTATGATAGGGATAGTCTTAACAAAATCAAAGTACAATGACAATTTCGTACACTTTCGAATGGTATCAAAATGTTCACAAAATCACACGTACGTAATAAACCGAGCGCGCTAATTTACATTAATAACAATATTGACAAGCTAGTAACAAACTGTTGAAAGGAAAAAATTCTGAAAGTAAAGTGTAAACTTTTTTCCTTCTCATACTGAATTATATTCGTTTATTTTTCGAACGCACTTGAATGTTTTCAAATTTTAGTCGGCATTGGTATTGGAAGAAAGGAATTTCAAAATACCGACTAAATTTCGAAAAAATTCGTTCGAAAAATAAACGAATATAATTGCAGGAATATGAAAAGAAAAAAAGTTTACAGTTTACTTTCAGAATTTTTTTCTTTCAACAGTTTGTTGGTAACTTTTCAATATTGTTATTAATGTAAATTACTACGCTCGGCTTATTACGGGCGAGTGATTTTGTTAAGACTACACGTACCATACATCCTTAATGTGCTATCTATTGTCCATATCGACAATTCAATATTTATGTTATTGTTTTAATAATAATATTGTAATTTCCTCGCAATAATATTATTATTTCTTCTATTCAGGCTCTGCTACGAAAGTGGCGGAGTCTCAATCCGCGTCGAGGGCCGCAGCCACCGGACAACGTTTTATGGATGTCGATGGGTTTGGCTTTGGTGCCGCCTGCACGCTTCGCCGAAGGAATCGCAACGATTCGGGGGGCCGCGGGTGTCATTGCCGATCTATTTCCAACGATAGATCAATTCATCGGCTACTTGCAACGGCAATGGACGCCGCGGGCCCACATTGTCTCCGTATCGGACTCCCCCATACGGACTAACAACGTAGCCGAAATTTTTCATCGTTACATCACGGCCAGGCTAGGGGGAGTCCGCGGCAATTCGTGGAAATTCTTGGGTAACTTTTATATTAACCGATAATATGAAACCCAATGATGTTGATAAGAATCGTGTATGTATTTAACTTTATTTTCAACTAACTCCAAATTCGCGTCCAATTGTAGACCAGCTGAAGAAGATGATACAGACGAATGACGCCAATTGGCGAAGGGTGCAAAACGGACGGAGGCTGCGGCGCACCGGGGCCAATAACCGGCAAAATGCTGAGGATGCAAGGATATTGTCTGCGCAAGAGAACCTCGCGTCGGGAAGGTCAGTATGTGGGCCATCACATATGTAACAACGCCCATTTTCGGAAATAATAATATTTGATTCTACTCTTCGTGTTTTTCCATATTTTTGTATGTATTGAACCAAGCTTGCCCGAACTTTGCTCTGGATCGTGAAAAGTTCGAAAGTTACAAGTTTTTCGAAATTTGCAAAAAGAAAAGAATATACAATGTTTTCAAAATTCATTATTTTTCATTGCTTTGAATAAAATTGGAATTTATTTGTTTGAGAAATAATTAGTTTCATACTGAAATGTAGTTTCATGTCATGTTTCATTAATTTGTACTTACCTTTCACTAGATACACGATGGATGATTTTTTACGAATCGCGGTGGAGCCGCAACGACGTCGAGTGATCAATGACTACGGCCAGGTGGAGGAAAGTGAGTTTTTGCTTCGATAAGAAAAATCATTGGGTGATTCTAATATTTATGACTACAATAATTATACACCATATACATATTATGTCATAATCAATTGGTCAAATTTTTTTGCAGTATTCGCGGTCGACGCCGGCCGAGATGCGGGGGACATCGATGATTTCGAAGCTCGTAAGATTCAAACGAATTCTCTTTATTCTAATCATTCCATTTTTGTCGCTTTGAGGTTTTAACGCTTTTTAAAAATATATTCCTCAGCTCACCCGGAGATAAACGGCCCTCCGCCATGCGCGCGCGCTGCTCAAGAACAAGCGGATGTACCTCCGATCCCCCAGCCTCCGCCGCACTTACCGGTGGTCGAAGATCCGCCCGTAGCGACCTGCCACGGTTGCTACGAGGCTCCTCCTGCAATCGCATTCATCCCTTGCGGCCATCTTTGCCTATGCCAAACGTGCCTCGAGCGGATGGATGCGATTCACGAGGAGCAGCGGAGGCTACGCATAGGCCGGGCGTATGTCGATCTGGAGGAGGATTTTAATCCCATCCCGAGGTGTCCTGTATGTCGTACAACTCGAACCGGTACCCTCCGGGTGTTTTCTTGAAGAAGCTTTATTGAAAAAGGCCACTGTTATTGTATTTTTATTGTATTTATTTTATTTTATCGTTGTTTTTTTCAAATATATAGTTGTTTTATTTAAAAACGTTGTTTTGTCGTGATGCGTGTATTATATGCTGTTTCGCTCCCCTGTCATTCGTCTTCCTAATCCAATTATTTCCAGGTACATCAGTAGCTGTTTATATTTGCCACAGATGAAAGATAGACGAACAGGCAAATGTTGCGTCCTGTATACGCAATCAACGAGGGAGATGCCAATTATCGAAGCATCGAACGTCCTCAAAGATAGCTCGAATATTTTCAACATATTTTATTTTCACAACGTGGCAATCAATTTCTAGTTTCGTTGAATAAATTCGTGTCTGCAATTTAATGTCGGCACAAGTCCAATTATATTTATGAATATCTATATGATAAGCACCGCGAAGAAAAAGAAAGGTTTCGAGAAAAACATTAACTCGCGCCTGTAAACGGTCGATCAAATAGTGATCTAGCGCGATGCTCGTGCTGTACGTGGTCGATAAGATAGATGCCACGCAGTATTGAAGTCAACGGACTCTTTGCACTGACTGTTCGCACTCACACAAATGGAGTATACACATAGGCGAGAAACGCTGGTTGCGCAGGTTGGCACCCCTGTTTTAGACGCTTGATCTCAAGACAGTTGATACACCAAGGCAGTTGATACATGAGCAGCTTGAACGAAAAGCGAATTGAGCCATGCGCAGCTTGTACAAGACAGTTGGCACATGAGCAGCTTGTTCTTGAGCAGCTTGCTACTCTTCCAACTTTTTATTAGAAGGATTAGAAGGACTATAACTATAAAACTATCAACTTCTTATTAGAAGGACTATAACTATAAAACTATAAAATATAAAATAGTTATGGTTTCTTAGTATTCTTAAATATTACTTCTTATCATTATAATTTATTAGTTAAGCACCACATCCCCTATCACGTTCCTCTCGTGTTTTCTCAAATAATAGGCTACATACAAAAATGACCATTCTACTCGCAATAAAATGATATGGATAATGACGATTGAATTGAAGTCCTTATACTTTCGTGGTTTTCTGTGCAAAAGTAGAAAGCGCGCTCTAGCGACGAATTTCGCAATCGTCACACCTTTCCCCTTATTCAAAAAGATGTTTCCATGAGACAACTTTTTGTGGTCTATTGAAAGAGGTTAGTTACGCTGTGTTGTGATCATGGGCGAAGAAAAGCTGTTGATTGCGAGTCAAAAGTAAAGTAAGTAATAAACAAGGTTTCTTGAACCTAATTTTCTATATCTTTAAAAAACTGGCAAATTTTCAAAAGTAAATGCAATTATTATAAAAGAACTAGCAGGAAATGTAAATGGATTATTCCCGTGTATATATATATTTTGAGGTTATCTTGCTAAATAAATCTTTTATCCATTTGTTAATAATATGAACTTCGTTTCAAGAAGGTATATATATATATATATATATATATATAAGAAATAGAGCTTAATAACCGAAAGCTTTTTGACTAAATATCTTGTTCTAATAATAATAAAAAGGATAAAGATTCGTCAACGATAGAATTTAAAATTTAGCTATTGTTCGACACCAAACACAATTTCATACTTTTATTAGTCATGTTCATCCAACCTTATAAAAGCATGTTTTAATTTATCCATGTGAACTATTTTTGTTTTATTTTGACTCACTTGTAACTCAACATTGTTATCATTGAAGATTTTGTTTATTAAGAAGGGTCCAGTGTAATGATCGTCAGATTTGTTAGTTCTTGGCTCCTTGAGTAAGTAGACATATTGTCCTATTATGAAATTCTTTTCATTCAACTTCCGATCATAATATCTTTTACACCGTCTCTTTGCAGCTTCTAGTCTAGATACAACAGTTGTTTGAGTCTCCGTTAACCTAGACAATAAATCGTCAACCAAAGCAACATACGTCAATGGCACATTTTCTTCTGCAAATTCGGAGGGCAGCCCAGCCTTATTTCCAAAAACAACCTCGTAAGGGGTGAATCCAGTCGACTCATGAATGGAAGTATTAAAAGAAAACATAGTAAACGGTAACCAAAGATCCCAATTAACTTGTGTGCAATAATGTTTTAGATACTCGATAAATGTGTGGTGACTTCTCTCGAGAGATCCTAACGGTTGTGGATGGAAAGAAGTTGACTTGAACTGTCTTATCTTAAAGATTTTTGCGATGTTAGCCATAATTGAACTAAGGAATTGGCTACCTTGATCAGTTTGAATAGACTCAGGGCATCCATACAAGCAAATAAAAGCTTCTGCAAATGCAACTGCGATAGTAGGTGTTTCGACGTTGCATAGAGGAATACCTCCGGAATACTTCGACAAACAATCTTGCCAGGTTAGTATATACCTATTTCCTGTCTCAGTTACGGGTAAGGGCCCTACGATATCAATCTGTAGTTTTTCAAATACTTTAGTCGGAGTATCAGTGATTCACATTGGCTGCCTAGTCTTTACTCGAGTTAATTTCTTTCGTTGACAAGAACTACACGTTTTAATATAACTGTGTATGTCGTCTTTCATATTTTTCCAGTAATAGGACTGCCTTATTCTCTCGTAAGTTTTGGTTTCGCCTTTATGTCCTCCGACAACAGAGTCGTGATTTTCAGCTATAATTGAGGATCGTTCCGTTTCGGGTGGAGTTCTGACTGTTCCAGTTCAAACAGTTATCTCATAGCCATCTCGACCAAAGTGAGCTCGGAATATTTTCTCGATTAAGATCCATGAAAAATTAGCTAATCCGTTTCCAACTTTCGATACACTAAAACTTTTCACTTCCAATGTTTCCGTGGCTTGTTTAAGAGCTTCTATCGTTAACTCGACATTTTTCATAAAAATTTTATCATCAAATTTTTCTCGAACGAACAAATGAAAAATATAATTTTTCTTATCTTTAATCACAACTACTTGACCTAATTCTGGCTCTTCTGTTTTCAAGCTCTGCAAGCGGAATTTGCCTGCATTCATCAAATCTCTTCCAACAGCAGTTGATAAAATACAATCTGCAGATATGAAATTAATTATATTATCGTCTCTCATTATTATCGTATCAGCACTGCTCTGGATTACGGGTCTCAATATTGATCTTGGATTCGTTATTAGGATAGGGGTTCTTTTGGGAAATTGTGGTCCATTAAATAGTTCTTTTCTCATCTCGGTACCACTCTCATGTTCTACTATTCGTCTTTTTCTCGTCTTCGTCAATAAGTCTTGGCCAATTTCACATTTCTCATTCTTACTACGTGATGAAGACACGTCTTCCCGGGGTAGCAACTTAATGCTCTTACACGTTGCGTCTGGGTTACAGACGTTAAAACTCCGCAAGAGTCCTGCGCTCCCCTCAACGGCACTTTTTCCACATGGATCGTTCCTAGAGTTGATGCGCTTCCTCCGCGCGCACCTTTCCCGAAGGATGTGCCAAACATTGAGGGTATATCCTCTCTGTGTGCAGACTTCACAACCACATTACAGCTTTCCCCAAGGGGAGCTCTCAAACTTTGAGATACAAAACTACTCGGTGAGCCGACCGAACCTCCCTCATATGAGGTTGTCACGCGTCCCCCACACGAGCCTCCAATTCGGGAGCTTTCACTTTCTTTTTGGTCTGTTACGTCCTTGTCACAATCTTTAATAATTTCAACGTCTACTGGCATCTTATTACACAGGAACACATGTTCAATCGGATATTCGTCTATGAGGAGATCGGATTCTGCAGCGGGTGGCGGATCATGCACGATCAGCACCCGATGATCAGTTTCCTCAGGATTCGGGGTAGGTTCTACAGGGTTTCTTGAGAGTGCGTCAGCGTTTGCATTTACTCGACCAGGCTTGTATTGAATATCGTGATCGTATTCGCTAAGCCATATTTTCCAACGTGCAAGTCTTGAAGCAGGATCCTTAAGATTGTGAAGCCAGATCAACGGACGATGATCAGTGATCAAGGTAAATTTACGACCAAATACATAGGGACGAAACTGTTTTACAGCGAAAATTATAGCCAATAATTCCTTTTCAGTGGTAGAATAATTTATCTCCGCGGCGTTGAGGGTACGGGAAACATATGCAATCGGAAGATCTTTGCCTACGGGACCCTGGCTCAGTATAGCGCCTAATGCAAAACCGGATGCGTCCGTCGTGATTACAAATGGCTGAGTAAAATCGGGGTACTGTAATAATGGTTGAGTGCAAAGAATTTTCTTTATTTCATTGAACGAATTTTCTTGTGCCCGACTCCAATGGAATTCATTTGTTTTTTTCAGTAAAATCGTCTAAGGCTTTACAATTGAAGCAAAGTTCGGGATAACCCGTCTATAATAGCCAGCAAGTCCTAAAAGCTGCTTAATATTTTTACAGTTTTTTGGACGAGGAAAACTCATTACCGCTTCTACCTTTTTCGGGTCTGGTTTAACTCCCTCTCTTGTAATAACATGCCTGAGATATAAAACTTCTTTGCATAAAAATTTGCATTTTTCTGGCTGGAGAACAAGTCCGGCGTTTTTTAATCTTTCCATTAGTTTTTTCAATTTTTTCTCGTGTTTTTTTAGAGAGTTCGCGTAAATTACGATATCGTCCATGTAAACAAATAACTCGTTACCTTGTGATTCCGACAAAACCTGATCCATTAATTTTTAAAACGTAGCGGGAGCATTTTTTAAACCAAAAGGCATTCTATTAAAATGAAAATGACTATACGGGGTGGAAAAAGCTGTTTTTGGTCGATCGGCTGGTTCGACTTCAATCTGGTGAAAACCAGAAGCAAGATCTAATACTGAAAAATATTTTGCTTTACCTAGCTGGTCTAGAATTGCCGTAATATTGGGAAGGGGATACGCGTCTCCGATCGTTAATCCTCGGTAGTCTATTACCATTCGCCATCGGCGATTACCATGAGAATCGCACTTCTTAGGGACAACCCACACTGGCGAATTATATGGTGAATCGGATACTGAAATGGCTTTATCTTTGAGCAACTCGATCGATTGTTCGATGACAACGTCGTTATGTTCAGGTGGATGTCTATACTGTTTTTTGTTCACAGGCTTATCGTCAGTGGTATTTATTTTGTGCCTTAAAACTGTCGTGCATCCTAATCTATCTCCTGGTAAGCGAAATTGGTACAGATAATCAGAAATTGACCCTAAGATACTCTCCTTTTCCTCAACATTGTGTTTACTGAGATCGATAATTTGCAATAATGCAGTTAATCTTTCGCCGTTCACAGATCATGCATCTCCTTCAGGTTCAGCTTTACGAGCAGTACGGGGACCAGGTTTTATCACCTCGAATTCCTCTATTTCTAGCGGAGGAATCGTTAATTCTATGGGTTGAGTTGTTGTATTCGTACAATAAACCTTAGTGCAACCATCTACTTGTTTTACTATATTTTCACCAAGAAAAACTCCTTTGCCGATATCGACGAATGGCAAATAGCCTGTCTCTAAGTGTGCGTTTTTTATGGGCACCGAAATAATCTGACACCATCGAGCATCTACCAGGAAAGTCTTAGAATTACGAAAGGGAAATGTTCCTAATTTCGTCGTCAGTAATTCTTTATTTATATGGATTACAGCATCTTGATCTTTGAGAAAAGTCATTCCTAACAGTCCGTCTTGTCTGATAGCAAAATTGTCGGGAACTACGTGAAATTCGACCGTTGCGTCTTCGATTTTTATTTGGACAACCCCTTGTGTTTCAACAAGTCCGGGACCTATTCCGTATAACTTGAGAATTTCTTGTTCATTTACTTTTTCATTCCCATTAACATTTTTCTTTTTAATCAAATTTACTCGAGCACCCGTGTCGATTACAAACGTAGTTAGGTCTACTGCAAAGCTTTCGCTTTGAAGGGTTATAATAGGTGTCTCAGCTGTTTTTCGCGTCTCGATTGTTAATATTATTATTTTAATGAGCGCTGTCGGCTTTGTTTTCTCGAAGTCGCGCTTATTCTCCGAGTTTTCTTCTAGTTTAAATACCCATTTCGATCTTTGGAAGATTTTCCAAATTTCATAGTTTCTTTTACTTGAGATTGTTTAGGAAAATGTTCCGCAGCATTTCCTTCGATTTCGCGTCTGTGCAAGTTACTATGCGTTTTATTGTTATTACAATCGCGAGCAATATGACCCACTTTTCCACATGCGTAACACTGGATCCAGTTATCCTGTTTTTTCTTTAAACATCCGCGAGCTAAATGTCCTGCTTCACCGCATGTTCAGGAATTACGAGGTTTTCGTGATTCCTGAATTATTCGTAATTATCGCGGGAAATAGACGAGCGAGTCACGCCGGGCAATTACTCATGGCAGCCGCCAACGGCGCCACTTTTCGGGGCATTTCTTCTCATCGATCGCGTGATCGCTCGGCTTTTCCCTTCCTCTTCCTCATTCTTTCATCATCGATCACCAGGACCACACGCATTGTCTCACGTGGATTTGTTCATTCGGGAAATTGCTCTGCGATTTGTGAATTCTCACACGGGCTAATCATTCGAAACGAGAAATAATCTCACGCGAGTAGTCGGGATAGTTTTCCTCACGTGGCGGGCGGAATAAAGTATCGCTCAACGGGCGGATCGCCGAAATCTCGGTCGACTCGACTCATCGGGCCGGGCCGCGTCGCGTTACCGGCGTCGGCCATTGTTGGGTCATACGCGGGCACGTCTCACGCGGGTGACAATTCTCACCGGTTTTCGGGCAACCTTCTCACTTTCACCACTACATATTCTTTTCTGTATCGTCGACTTTGGTAGAATATATTTTGCTGTCAGTTATTTCAATCGTTGAAGTTGGGCCCTCTCCTCTCTACCTACACCAGATCCCTTCACAAACACCGCAATTATAACAATTTGAAACGATACGATTATACGAGTTAACGCCGCATTTCGAATTTGTGCCGCGCCCCATGTTACAATTTGATCCACGCGATGTTTCCCCGGCACGCGCTGCGTTGAAGGTAAATACGCGCGATATTCTCTTTGGATGATAGGGGGTAGACCGTTCTTGGAAATGAGATTGGAATTTATTATTTTTCCTTGGATCCCCGTCTTTATTCTCGGATGAAATGGTTTCTCGCTGAAGTCCCTCCATTCGGCTGCTTTCGCAAAACTCGTAGCTTCCTGAAGGGTTTTTGGATTCTTGAATCAAACTCTCCATTCCAGGTCTTTCTTTAAGCCACGCATAAAGTTAACAATCGCGGAAGCTCGAGCAGCATACACCATTCCGTATGAAATTTCGGGGGCGTTTCCATGTTCTATTGCAGTTATAGTTTATTTAAAATCTTTCGCACGTGAACCCCATAAGTTTCGGCTGTCTCGTCAGTTTTTTGTCCAACAGTCGAAAGCATTGCAGTTAGATCCTGTACATTTTCATGCGGTGAAAACGCGGCTTTTAAATCGTTCAATAAATTTTCCAATTAATTTATTTCTTGATCTTGTAAATAAAGATCGGCATCGCCACGCAATCTAGACCGTACCATGCGGAGTAATAAGGGTCTTTCCTTTGGGAGAATTGACTGTTGGGCAAATACACAATCTCGCGCGAATTTCGAAACAGAAATATTCTGACCATCATAAAATTTGGGCAAAAATTCTAAGGCTGATTGAAAGCTCATGTAACCTTCGGTATGGTCGCTTCCAGCGGTAGAGTCAGTCGTGATTGAACTTGTCGAGGGATTGCAATTTTGTGGAAGAGTTTGGACAATACGTCCGCCCCTCGGAACAATAGGCAACCTACCGGCGTTATTGGGCAATACGTTGTTACTTGTGTCAGACATCGTGCTCGATCCGTCTTGTCTAATAATGGCTGGTACCAAAGCTGAGGCTTCCGGTAGTTCTAACGGAATATTTTCTGACTGATTTCTATTACTGTTATCGTTTTCATGATTAGATTCGCGGACTGTACTTTGCAAATTATTTAACGAATTACTGCTATTTCCCCCAGAATTATCTGACGATTCTTCGTTATTCATACTTTCAGCGATATTATCGGTCATTTTGACTACTATATTTTTATTTACCTTTCATATATTCAATGTAAGAATAAAAATGAAACTCTACTATACTCTGAGAGGAACGCGTTACAACCAATTTGATGTGGTGACTTACTACTTTAGAAGATCTCGATGGTAAACGTTATCGCCTCGATGTTTCTATCCTTTTTCCTCTCGGTTACGTAGTTGAGTCTCGTTTCCTCGTCGCTTCGGATGCTATCTCTCTTCCTCTCGTACAGACGGTTGAAGTCTCCCTTTTGCTTCAGTGTATATAGTCGGTCAAGATGCTGTCCCCCTTCCCCTCGTACTGAAGATTGAAGTCGCCCTCTCACTTTGATGGGTAGTCGGTTAAAGTGCTTCTGTCTCTCTTCGTCTCGTTGTGAACATTGGCTCCTCGTTCTCGTTGTAATGGATTGTCAGTGAATTCTCTCTGTCTCTTCCTTTGTTGCGCCTACGGTTGCGTAAGGGTACTTTTTACGTGGTCCTATTAGCACCGTCAACAACCCCGATATACAGGGTGACATGTTAAGGGTGGCCACCCCCTTTTATTTCGCCCCCCGTAAAGATAATCGGATAAGTCGCGGGTGATTTTTGAAGGAAATTTCCTGAACTTTCCGATAAAAAATACGGCGTTCATCGGAAAATGATAGGTTTTGCAGCACAAAAGTGGCCACTACGAAAATAATGTGAAAACACATTTTTTTCTGATAGGAATAAAGCAGACTTTATTCCGAATACGGGACATACGCGAACATTTTTTTTTGAGTATTGCATCATTGAGAAAAGTTATATCAAAAATGCGCGTTATCGAATAAATTTGAATTTGACTGAACGAAACAACGGAATTGAACGAGCGGTACGAGAGTGATTTGCTGCGTCGTCTGCTCGTTGACGGCATATTTTTCAATAACCTGACATTTCTTAAATAACCTTTTTGGCATTTCACACTGACAGATACAAAATTAACATTGAGAGAGTGAACTTGAGCGCAAAAGACAAACCGACTTTGAGACAAAACACTACAGCCCTGTTCATTCGATTCCATCGTTTCGTTCAGATAAGTTTAAATTGGTATTATAACACCTAATTTTGACATAACTTTTCTTAATGATTTGTATATATTGACGTATAGACGTATAGACAAGACGTATTTGGAATAAAGTCTACTTTATTCCTATCAGAAAAAAAAAATGTTTTCACATTATTTTCGTCGTGGCCACTTTTGTCCTGCAAAACCTATCATTTTCCGATGAACGCCGTATTTGTTATCGAAAAGTTCAGAAAATTTCCTTTAAAAATCACCCGCGACCCGTTCGATTATCTTTACGGGGGGCGAAATAAAAGGGGGTGGCCACCCTTAACATGTCACCCTGTATATATCCTTTCGCCTCCGGGTGGAAAACCACGCCAAAACCCTGGAGAAAGGTTGCGGCAATTCGATTGTAATAATTCGTAAGTTTATATTCGCGATCTTCTTATTTCACACTCACGTGAATTGAAAGAGCAACAATACGAATATTCAGGCACCACAGTTGTAAATAGTTATGACTTTAAAATTCACGTGTTCATTTTATTTCACTCTTAATAATATCACTTGTTTGAAATTTCATAGCTTATATAGTCATATTCGAATCCACTCACGCAGTCGCAATGTTCAAAGTTTTCACTCAATAGTCAAACTATTTTCGTATTCGAAAGTTTCGCGACGTCAGTCGATAAAAGTTCACAGATTGTCTCACACGGGAAATTAACAATTTCGGTAACTATTTCATCGTAGGAAAATTCGCAAGTCCAATATCGTATCATCCCACCGCACTGCCACCATAAAATGTAACGCTCCGAGCGGGAAAATGCGATATTACCGAAAGTTGAGGAATTCAAGTGGGCTCGATTGATAAAGAGCTAAAGCTCACCTCGGGAACTTTTCCAGATGAAATTAATGAAACTCAAGAGGAATAAAGAAAATTGAACTGTTTTATTCTTTTGATATTATCAGTTTAACAAACGTGTGGTTGCTAGGATGGTCAGAGTTCATCTCTGCCTTCTTTCTTATTTCCAATATTACAAAGCCCAAAACTTTTTGGGAAATCGTCGCGCAGACTCCGTGTGCTCACACGCACGCGCCCAATCACACACCTCGCACTCTCCCCACCCAAAGGGACTGACCCGTTGTGCATAGGCCTTTTCGTTCCCACCGAGACCCGCTATTGTTCTCAGCTCTTATCATATGTACGAGTCGATGATCGACATTTCCATCGCCGATCTCGTCTACTAGAGGCGCTAGTGTTCCCAACTTTCTGTCTCACTCGCACTCCGCACACTCTTTTTCAATCTGCGAGGACAAGTGTATACGCACGGTCAACATTTTTTGATAACCAACAGCATTTTTTACCTCCTATTTTCGCAAATTTTCCGACGCTTCCGCTGCCTTGATAAAAGACTTGAAGTACTCGTTGTCCGCCGGCGTTGAACGGATTGCGAAATGGTCAGATATTGAAATAGCGTATCAAATAGATAAAGGTACTCATATATTGATGACTAAATTAACTGATTGTCATGTTAACAAGAATAAAATTTATAAAATGAAAGTAAAATTATGTACGCAATTATTCAGTCGTAATGTTGCCGAAGTAATGTCTCTAATGAGTCTATGTGATACGTACTATGGTGAATTAAGTATGCCCTCTGATGTAGAAGACACTGCATACTTAATTCGATTCATGAACGACCTTTTTGATTTCGTTAATGGTGGATTAGAGAATAAAACAGAGACTGCAGCAGTGAATGATAAATGGAATGAATGTATTAATGTAATTCAATCTTTGAAGTTCATAAGTTCGAAGCCTGGGGATCAGGCTTTTCAGGCAGGGGATTTTCTCATCATAATACTCGATTTAACTGTGAAACAGATGGGCATTCTGATTTTCTCGTAAATTTTTTTCTTTTTTAAGCAATGTTTTTTAAGCACACCCTTTGTCCGCGAATATTATGTAGTATATGTTGTGTATAAATATGAGATCTATTGTTTTTGTAAATGTATTATAGTCCAGTTTTGGTTACATTTAAAATTTATTTGTTCAGACTCGATCAGGGAGCAGATTAATTTAACGTCGGGTAAAATCGGAAAAACAAGATATATTCTGCAATAAATAATATGCGTGTACAGTATTTTTGTTGCGTCTTGATGTCACGGTGAGTATTTGTTCTCTTTCTCGCTTCGGAACTGTTTTGCTTATGGACTAACCTTAATT
Organism: Heteropelma amictum; assembly: GCA_959613375.1. Taxonomy (NCBI): domain Eukaryota; kingdom Metazoa; phylum Arthropoda; class Insecta; order Hymenoptera; family Ichneumonidae; genus Heteropelma; species Heteropelma amictum. The sequence goes on from OY390727.1 coordinate 6,914,307, forward strand.
CTATACTTAAATACTAACAACGTTTGTATATCGTGTTTTGTGACTCTATATAATTTAACTTGATCGCGCGTTTTAGTTTTTGCGTTTATAATTTTTGTGTAAAACTCACGGTGTTTTTTTTTGTGTGCGGTGTAGGTAGTGCTGTCCTGTGTTGTATGATGCGTGTTCGTCACGTTACGTCCGTCTCGTATAATGTGATGTGAACTCGTACGTACTCCTTGTTTATCGCGTACTTCTCCGTCGACTCCGCTACTATTTCTTTCTCTCACAGCTGATTTTGACAGCTGTCACAAAAAGTGGTTTTCGTAGACTCCTCGTGTGATTTTCGTATTCGTTCGCACGTTTTTCTGATCGCTCTGTTTTCCTTCCTTCTCAGGTAAGTACTCACTAGAGCCTTCAGTAATCGTCGTATGTCACAATACGCCGGAAACACTCGGAATTACGATCGCCACATGTATTAACTCACAAGGAATTAATATTCGAGGTGCAGTCGTGTCTCGAGTCGTTCAAAACCGTACGAGTACTCGACTTCCTCGGGCTCTCGCTTTTGTACTTCTTGAGTATCTTAGAGTTTTTCCCAAACTCTAACTCGGATACGTATCACTGTCAGTTCGTTCGCGTACCGGGAGACCGTCTTACAACCAGGGCCAGATCGTCCTCGTCGGTACACTACTTCCACGTAGGTTGTTACGTCCTAGCCGGTACAATCAAACCCATGCGCATCAATATCGGTATCTCACTCTCAACAATCAATAACGTACCAACACATTTCTCATGCACCTCTTACCATCACTCATCGATAATAAACTCTTATGTGATTCTACAATATCATATATTCTCGAGTATCGGGTAAATTAACCTAATATAGATACAGAATTTGAAACTACAGCCACGCATAAACAGCCTGTCAACTTATAGATACTCTGTCTGGCAATGTTTTTTCAAATTCCTTTTATTCATATTTCTTTCCAACGGAAGTCTTGAGCGATATCCCTGGTCGAATAACCATAGTTATAAGCAAGCTCATTATTATTCTCCGACCATTAACTCGAAACCATACCCCTTTTTTACAGGTATTCTCCACGCAAGGTGACGATCTCATGTCACCTTCGCGTGATCGAGATAATCCCTTCTAATAAAACAAAAAGTCTTACAAAAATCAAACCAATCAAAATCAACTAAATTTGCACACTCCGCCTTGTAGAAGCGTAATGGTTAACCCTCTGAAAGACTCAAGGAGAGTTCTCGTTCAACCTTCATAGAGTCCAAACCTCGAAATACCAAATCTCCGCACTTCTCGAACTTCTTGCGAAAAACCAAACTCTGTATAAATACGCACTCTGTAAACTACCAACGAAGGTCTGAAACTAACAATATCAATATTGAACAAGTGAACAAATCTCAATAAAACTTATGTTATCGGTTATTTAAATACATAAACCCAAGTTTTATTTCATTTCTCTCACCCAAGAGAACCACGTTCATCTCATCAATATCCATACATCTCCCCATTAAATATAAATTGTGTACGGAATTCGCGGGCGATCAACAAAAGACTCGCTTGCGCGGAACCTTTACCATAATTCAAAGGTTCGCGCCCTATCTCTGCTCGCGTCGCGTCTTCATCCAATACCTCCCTCTCGGGACGTAACAATTCATATATTTAATAAAATTGGTGGCAGCGGAAACAAACAAAATCCGTGGGAGACGCGGATAATTTCCCACTACTTCAACTAGTGGCACCAATAATAAAATTGGTGGCAGCGGAAAACAACAGAAAACAACAATCTAAATCACGCCAGTAAGAAGTGGCAGTAGAAACTACTTCAAAAACAAAACCACCCAACTAACAATATAGGTGGCAGTGTAAAACTTTCAAAACTCTCTCGTTATCCGGACAATTGGTAACAACGAGAACTTATCTCCGACAATGCTCCGCTCTATCTGAAAAGTGGGTGAAAAACACATACTGATCTGCATTATCTCACGAACCAGTGGCTTTATTTGGCACTCGAGCAACACGACTACACGCATATATTTAATAAAATTCCAATCATCAATGGCTCAGGACGAGCTCAACAACAACAAAATCATGGGAAAATCTTCCGACTACTAGATCCAGCAGCAACCATAGATACATGGTCACCCAAATCCAGTTCTACAATTCAAGGCCAACGGTCAACAACCATCACACAAGTCTGCAATCTGCAAATCATAACAAACGTATCATTTAGTAAGTCAATAATTACCAAATCAACATGCAAAACAATACAGTCGATGGGGACTTCACAAACCCACATCCGTTAGCCTCACGGACAAACACAACAATCAATCACGAACTCGCTTCATTAAATGCACGATATCGAGATTACGTTAGATATGCACCCGAATTCGACGGGACATTAAAAACATGTGGCTTAAACACATTCATCAACCTTTGCGAAAAAGGCCGAGAATTCTTCCCAATTGTGGGCGAAGAAGGCGTATGCACCTTTTTGTACAGTAAATGCAAAGGCGAAGTTAGCGAGGCAGTCCCTCTCGAAACCAAACTCGACGATCTCATTTCGGGATTAAAACGCACATTCACAGCGTCAAAACCAATAAAACAATGGTTCGAGGAAATGGGCAAATATCAACAATTGCGTAACGAATCTGTATCTAAATTCTATGATATAACGCGTAATTTCCTCCTCGCGGCAGAACAATCAATTCGCGGTATGGACTTGCCAGAAATATAAGGTCTCATACTTTCTCTAAAACGGATCGCTATCGACCAATTTCGACAAGGTCTCACTATCGATTATCGCACACAAATACCACTTCAGCGATACGACACACTCAACACAAAAACCAAAAATAAATATGATTCAATCACATGAAGGTACCGACAAAAAGTTCTGCACTCATTGCAAAAAATCAAATCACAATTACACGGCGTGTTTCGCTCTAGATAAACATTTCAGTCAAAATCAATCAAAAGGGAGCGAAACAAAAAACGAAAATGCTCAACAAAAAACCTGTCATTATTGCAAAAAACCAGGTCACGTGATTAATGATTGCCGAAAAAGAGCTTTCGTAGAGCGAATGGTAGAAAACAAACAACCCCAGAAACCACAAGCGATCAGGGAAACTCTATGTCAACCTCTCGAGACGGCGTCACGAGTGGCCAGACATACCAGGAATGCCAAGAGTAAATACTGAAATAAAATCAGTGGAGATTCGCACGGCAAAGTGCAGATTAAGCTCAAATACTTTAACGTATCTTTCGCCTGCTATATTATTATCCTCTAAGGATTTAATCAAAGTCAATACAATCTTTTTCGCGAGTAGGTTAACAGTGCGGGTTCTACCCCGGGTCCTCTGAGGGGGGTACGGGGCGCGGGGAAGCGAGCGCGGGCGGGTATGCGGTCCGAGGGCTAGTGTGATGGGTCAGTGTTGGAGGGGATGGAACGTGCACTGAATGGAATATTGGAGGGTCTGGGAGCAGGGTGTTGGAAAGAGATGGAGCGAGTAGATGGTGAGATAAACCTGCATCTCAATTTTTGTGGATGTTTTTTTTTTTTTTTTTATGACTCTTTGGCGAGTTTTCCCAAATGATCACGAAACAAACATAATTTATTGCCTGAGTTTCCAAGAATTGTGTGACAATAGGGAAGATTTTATGCTGATCCATATACAGAAAACAAAACAGTCGTAAAAAGTTACATAAGTTCTATGAGCAAATGACATTTCAAAAATCATGATAGATTTTCTCTCTGTCTCTACTAAGCATTTGTATCCAAACGTTTTGAGTATGGGAGTTGGAAAGAGATGGAGCAAAAAAAAAAAAGTTGGAGAGTTGGAGAGAGTGAGAGTAGGGATAAAGAGACAGACCCCATATTGTCTCCCTCTCTACCATGCTCCTGCATCTCAATGTTTTATGGATGGGAGTTCAAGAGAGATATAGAAAAAAGCGTTCAAGAAAAAAGGTTGAGTGGGGATATAATATTAAAAATTATACAGAAAAACTCACCATATGATTGAAGAAATGCTATGTTCGCCCATTTTTTTTTCTTCACGTTTTTTTTTTTTTTTTTTCATAAATGTCTCAAACCACTTATATTAATATATGTTTTTATTGAATATACACTTATTACTTATTTCACACACACACACACACACACACATATATATAAACGTCATAGACTATTTTGAATTCGGAACACAAATTTGGCATATTCTCATTGGTATAATTGTATACAGAGGCATCTGGCACTCTGTACACCGACGATCGCGAATCCTGCCATATTTCGCAGTCTTATGACAACTGACTGCTTCAAACCATTCGAATACACCATTTATTTCATTAAAACATGGTGCACAAAACCGTTTATCACCTCCAGCGTAATAATAAAACATGATCGCGCAAACTTTTCTGTTGTCGGGATCACCCTGCAACTCAGCACGATGCATTATTTTAGTAAGCCGCGTAGTGTAGGACCGTGCCTCATCGCTCTCATAATCGGAGTCTGCTGGCGCAATTTCGTCACCGGAGTCTTCACTCATGCTGTCAAACTCTTCAACGTCCATCACTTGGTTTTCTTCAGCCATTTTACACTTGCGGATGTTTCGTGCTCAACGTTCGTTTCACAACTATGCAGAAATTTTTCCAGGGTCTTACAATTTTGTCGTTTTGCCCTCCCCATTTTTGTCTCTTGCGAAAGTTGGGGAACGTTTTCTTCAGCAAAAAAAAAAAAAGGGCTTGAAGCATGCAAGGCCCCACTTGCATTTTCTTTAGTACACCATGCAGGGATGGGAAAAGTCGTAAAATTTATTTTTCAAACCTGATTTTGATGGTGGTGCAAGATAAGGACGCTTTCACATAGATGTTGGACTCATCTACGTTGAATTCACAATCGGATGTAGAAAAAAATTGTCTTTGAGTTTTGACGAAAACTCGGGTTTTCTACTGTTTTTACATGGAGAAAGTAGTAAAGTCTATTCTATTGTAGTTTGGGGCACGTCCTTTATCCCCTGTAGAGAATGTCATCTTAAAGCCACAAAAAAAAAAAAAATGGGTTCTAGAGTCGATGGAAAGTAACTAAGACTGTAGAGATGCTCTATGGAAAAAGGATCAATCTCAAAGTCTAAGGCAGCAATTGTTCTCCAAGGCATTCTGGATTCTATCCATAAAAACTAACCATTTTCAGTCCAGCAGTTGACTTGTTGACATCGTGAGGACCCTTTTTTTGTCGAAATTTTTTTCCGTTCGCTTACAACACGAACGATTGCGCTACGAAGATTTCTTTTTGCCCTAAAAGTGTTTTATCGACATTTTGTCCACCATAAATATGGAAAATCTTCCGACAGTGCAAAATTTGTGTGAACAGCTAGTGCGAATAAATTCGTCACAAGAATATCTTTCATGGGAATGGGAATGTGATGCTCTTATTGAGTCTTTGGAAGATGAGGCAAGAATTAAACGACCGCGATTATCTACTGGGAATCAACAATCGCTCATCGCTCAAATAGCTCGTCTCGAAGGATTGAAAAGATCTACACGTGGAAAGTTTATACATACGGGTGCAGGAGTTGATGATGATGACCTTTTATGGCGTGAAATTGATTCAGCGTTTGAAGGCCGCATACTGACCGGATGTGTGCTGAATAAAAAACATATTGATCCGCGACAATTTTTGGAGGATGCCAGTTCATTGGTATGTTCACACATGAAAGACATTATAGAAAATCATCAAAGTGTCAAAGTGAACACAATTCTCAATGGTGAATTCGTAACAGGTGATAAACGACTGAATAAAAGTGTCAATACGCGAAATAAGGAATTGTTTAATACATCGGACTTGAACGAGTGGTACAGGTTATGCGTGGTTGAGCCCACGTTAACAACACTGGAGGATTTTCAAGATCGTGACAGTGGATGGTCATTGGTGAAAATTTGCAATTTGATGATAAATGTAAATAAATATAATCCAATGCGCGCTGGGTGTCACATCAAAATTCCTCGAAAAATTGCGTTGAGAAAAGCTGTTGTGAATGTGCAATCGATGGACAATGCATGCTTTGCATGGGCAGTGGTTGCTGCACTGTACCCCACGGATAACCATGCAGAACGCGAATCATCATACCCGCATTGGTCAACCGTTTTAAACCTCCGAGGGATTGAGTTCCCTGTGTGTGTAAATAATATTAAAAAAATTGAGTCTCAAAATGAGTTTTCAATTAATGTGTACACAATTGGTGAGAAAGACAGTATTTATCCGGTTCATCTCACGGACTGCAAGAAAGATCGTCATGTTAACTTATTGCATATTCCATCAAATGATAATATCGGTCATTTTGCATGGATCAAAGATTTATCAAGATTAGTCGGCTCCCAACTCACAAACGGCAAGCGTCATTTGTTCATCTGCGATCGGTAAGATTTTTCAAATTTGAAAAAAATATTCCACACAAAAGAGAGGAATAATGTGGAAAAACACTGCATAATGCTTCTTTTTTATCTTCCACAGCTGTTTACATTACTTCAGGAGTAATGATAAACTCTTGATACACATGATCGATTGCAGCAAAATGAACAATTGCGCAATTGTATTGCCGAGTCAAGAGGACAAATGGCTCAAATTCAAGAATGTGGCCAATAAAGAGCGGCTGCCATTCATTGTCTATGCCGATCTTGAATGTGTCTTGGCGAAGACTGATCAACAAGCGGTTGAGAAAAATTTGTATGAGCGACATGAGGTATTCAGCGTAGCGTTTTTTGTAAAGTGTACCTACGATCATGCTCAATCAGCATATTATTCTTATCGTGGTGCTGATAGCGTGAAATGGTTTATTGAAGAATTAAAAAAATTAGCTTTTCGTGTTAATGATGTATTGTCAAAAAATGTCCCCATGACAAAGTTAACACCCGATCAATGGGAGAATTTCCGAACCTTCCCTACCTGCCATATATGTGAAAAACCATTTCAGCCTCTTGAAGTACGCGTACGCGATCATTGTCATCTGACTGGAAATTACAGAGGCCCAGCACATTCCGATTGTAACCTTAATTACAAGCAATCATTTTTTATTCCAATAGTTTTTCATAATTTATCAGGCTATGATGCACATTTCATTATCAAGGATATTGCTACAGCGTTTGAAGGGAAAACTAACGTACTACCAATAACAAAGGAAAAATATATTTCCTTTACGAAAACAGTTCACACATCGAATGATTTCCGACATCAGATAAAATTGCGCTTCATAGATTCATATAAATTTTTAAATACTAGTCTTGATAAATTATCATCATTTTTAACGATTGATAAGCTAAAAATTTTAAAATCACAATTTGATAACTTACCAGCCAATGGCTTTGCATTGTTAACTCGAAAAGGTGTCTTCCCATATGAGTATATCGATAGTATTAGCAAGTTGGATGACACCTGCCTTCCTCCACTAGAATCTTTCTATAGTTCATTGACTGGTAGCATGATAAGCGAGAGTGAGTATGCTCACGCTGAAAACGTCTGGCAACGGTTTACCATTCAAACGCTTGGGGAATATAGTGATTTGTATCTGAAAACGGATGTCTTGTTATTAGCAGACGTTTTTGAAAACTTTCGTGATACCTGTATAAAAAGTTATGGACTTGACCCCGCGTATTACTATACACTTCCAGGATATACATGGGATGCTATGTTAAAACATACAAATATTCAATTTGAATTATTGACTGACATTGACATGGTTTTATTTGTGGAACGTGGTATACGCGGTGGTTTAAGTCAATGCTCCAGCAGGTATGCGCAGGCTAATAACAAGTACATGGAAACATTTGATGCATCGAAAAAGTCATCATACTTGATGTACTTTGATGTGAATAATTTGTATGGATGGGCAATGTGTCAACCATTGCCATACTCAAGTTTTCACTGGGTCGAGAATGTTTCCAACTTTGATGTAATGACAATTTCGCTAGATTCCCCCACGGGCTATATTCTTGAAGTTGACATTGATTATCCGCAACATTTACATGATTCTCACATGGATTTACCGTTTTGTCCAACACATGAAAAACCCCCCACCAAGCGTCAAACAAAACTACTTGCGACTCTATGTGGGAAAAAGCGTTACGTAATACATTATCGTAACTTGCAGCAATGTATACGACATGGTCTTCGAGTAACAAAAATTCATAGAATATTACAATTTAAACAATCTTCTTGGTTAAAATCATACATTGAATTGAATACGCAGTTTCGTACGAATGCAAATAATGATTTTGAAAAAACTTTATTTAAATTAATGAATAATGCAGTCTTTGGCAAAACGATGGAAGATGTGAGAAATCATGTAGACGTTAGACTTTTAACAGACTGGGATGGTCGTTATGGGGCAGAGGCAATGATTTCGAAACCGAATTTCCATAGCTGTAGTGTTTTTTCGGAAAATCTCGTGGCTATCGAACTACGTAAGCTCGAAGTGAAATTCAACAAACCAATATATGTCGGTATGAGCATACTTGACATATCGAAGACGTGTTTGTATGAATTTCATCATGAGTTCATGACTCCTCTATATGGGAATAAGGCAAAAGTTATGTACACCGACACTGACAGTCTCATATATTACATCGAGTGTGACGATGCATATGAGGACATGAAATGTAACATACGTAGATTCGATACCAGCGATTATTCGGTGGATAACTTGTATGGTATACCGCTAGTCAACAAGAAAGTACCAGGTCTCATGAAAGATGAGAATAATGGTGCAATAATGACCGAGTTCGTTGGACTGAGAGCAAAAATGTATGCTCTACGTGTTGATAATAAAAAAGATGTAAAAAAGATCAAGGGTGTCAAAAGTAATGTCGTTGCACGAACAATAACGTTTGATGACTATGTGCAATGTTTAAAGGAGGAAATTGAAATAACGTGTCAACAGTCATGCATACGATCAAAATTACATGAAGTGTATACGATTAGAGAGACAAAAATTGCTCTTAGTCCACATGACGACAAGCGGTATATCATACCTGAAACTACAAACACTTTGCCATGGGGACATTACAGGATACCTTTATAATTATTTTTATGAAAGAATTATATCATTTCATGTGTAAAAAAATAGATGTATACATACTTTGTTTAGTAATATTGTATAAGTGTATAAAATAATTTGTAAATAATTTTTGTATATCATTGTGAATAATGATTTTTCTTGTATAATGAATAAAAAAAAAAAAAAAAAAAAAAAAAAAAAAAAAAAAAAAAAAAAAAAAAGAAATCTTGAATAAAATGGACTACATCTTGGAAAAAAATCCCAACCTTTGTTTTTGAATCCTTCATTTTACCTTTATAGCTTTCTCGAAAAAGAAGAAGAAGAAGAATGATATTACAATACCCATCGCCATGGATTGGTGGAAGGAAAAGAATGAGAGAGAAAAAGTTGATTTTTTTTTTTAATTTTTTTTATTGATCGTTTATCCAACTATTGTGGGTGTTGTCAAAACCTAACCATTTAACAAGTAGTCGATTGCCACGTCTCTTTAAAACTTTTTCAATCAAATAAACATCTGGATATTTGGCACTTGATAATTCCTGTTCATAGAATCCTCCAGCTATAGGCTCATCTCGATGATCTTTCAGATGATACATCACAGGAGTGGTTTTCCTTACTTTGAATATCGTAAATATCTCAGTTGTCCAGTTTGGTGTATAACCTTTCTCAAAGACATTCTTGAATTTGCTAATCCGTACTTTGTCGCCAATTCTAAATTTTGGCAGCATTTTTTTCGCTCTATTCGTCGCTTTATCATAAATTTCGTGGAATATTTGTTTTTCATTTGTAGTATTGACGTCCTTCGGTTTTAATTTGATGGTACGATGTATAGTATTATTGTATTCAGCTATCAAAGTGTCGAGAAGGTCAACCCACTTGTAATTGCCACGAAGACTAAATTTAATCCACATTTTGTTCTTTAATGTACGATTAAAGCGTTCACAAATAGATGCTTTTAAATTACTATACGTCGAATACATGTGAATATTGAAATTTCTCATCATCGATTTAAAGTCTGCATTGTAAAATTCTTTTCCCTGATCTACATGTAAATTTTTCGGGATGCGTCCTTTAGCAAGTATGGACTTCATTGCAATTGTTGTATGTTTGCCAGATTTGCTTTTAATGGGTATGGCCCAGGCAAACTTTGAAAATGTATCGATGACGGTGAGTAGAAACTTGTGGTTGAAGTTTTGTCGCGCATATGATGACATATCTACAAGGTCAGCTTGCCAGGTCTCATCCAAACCATAGATATCAACACGTCGACGTGGGTAATTCCTTCGAGCTGGTTTATGTAGCTCATGAACTAGAACCTCCTTTGTTTTCTCGTCCATCATCTTTCTCCAGAGCGTTTAGTCGTTCTTCCAAAAGGCCAATTATTTTGGAATTTTGCACAATCAGTTCTTGCACCGCTTTAAAATCTATTTGAATCTGTTTAAACTGCTCTTTCACGCGTGATTCTAGACTGACGATCATCAATTTATCATTTTCACTTCTATTTCTCTCGAATGCTCTCAGTCTCTCGTCCTGATGTACAATGAGCTGAGAATTACGAGACGAGAGATCTTCAAGTACTTCATCAATATCAATTTGATGTTTCATATGAGTCTCGAGATTTTTTTCAAGAGCCTGAATCATTATAGCATTATTATCGATATCATTGCGCAGGGATGATGTAACATTGTATACAAGACGAACTTCTTGTTCTATAGCACTTTACATAACTTTTACAGATGCTGCATCGTTTTTTTCAACTGGATCAGCGATATTGCACAATCGTTTATTATTCATGTCATATTGACCATCGAGGGTCAATTTAAATCCTTGACCGGGAGGACCACGACTCCCAGAAATGCTACTTCTAATTGCACTTCTTCTCGCCAACTGTCGTCCAAACACGTCAACACTCATCTTGCAAATGTACACAGTCACTGTGATGATGATGTTGATAAATGATTTCAGACGTGATCCATCCACCACAACCGCCATATTTCAAATGCATAAAATTGTTTCGATGATGGCGTTAATAAATGATTTCAGCTTCACGTAATTCCTCAATAATTGCGATAATTTCATTCGAATGTGAGAGATTTCCAGCGGACTGTGATGCTATAAGTAGACGTAAACGATCCACCAGTTCATTAGGATCATCCCAATAAACGTAATCAAATTTCATATTTTTCCCAGCAGTCTTGTACATGCCTTGACCACTATGAAAAGAGTCCATCTTTGCAATATAGGTCTTGTATTTGAAGCTAGTATCTTTTCGTATCGCACCACTTGCTTCATAATATTTTTTATGTGCATTCGTCGAGATCACGATATTCCCATAATATTTCAAATCGTCTTTCGTAAGGGTATCAGCATCAGGCTTCTTTTTAAATAATAGCTCTACCAAACCAATGGTTTTCGGGTATTTTTTGTCCTTTACACAAATCTCATGAGTATTAAACACTATAGGAGAATCGCCAATCATTATTTTCTTACTTGCAAGCTGACGTACACCATATGAGACATCCAAACCTGCTTTTCTGTTTGTTTGCAACAAAACGAGATATTCATTTATTAAATCATCTACATTGCTATCCATATCATTTTCAGTATTATCATCATTATGATGAATTGATTTTTCACCAATATCATTGTTATCATCATCATCAAAATTATCATGGTCATCGACAGCATCTTCATACATTGATTTGAAAGAGACGTCTCCCAATGGAAAGTCATTCTCCATTTTTTTCTTCCCATAATCATCAGCTGCTTCCTCTTCTTTTTCTTCGGCCTCTGCATCTTCTTTCTCTTCTTTTTTAATTCTTTCATCTACAGTCTCATCTTTAATTCCATCCTTCAACATGTCTCTACTTGATATCAGCTTCTCCAATGGTGCTACTATTGGTTTAAAGACTTCACGTCTTGTACGTTCAATATCATCTTTGCCCGTTTTTAGCATTCTATGTTTTCGTCTGATTACATCACTTACTTTAACAAGTTGATGTAAGACATTCTTTTCCTTCAACAACTGTGCGTGCTTCATCTTGTGTCACATACGATACTGCCTCTCTTTGCATGAAACATGATTATTTAATGCTGAGAAAAACATCAAAACCTTTCCTATATCGACCATCAGTAATATCGCTATCCTTGTCAATTGTAATAAATCCATACTTGTCAGAATTCCAACATTCCGAGCACAAATTCTTGAATTTTGTATATGTCATATCTGTATTGACATGATCATTATACACATGCTTAAGGTTCATTTCATCCTGTTTAAACAATACCACGAAATTTGCATTATCACGTATGAGATGTTTAGGAATACGTGCATAGGTTTGACACAGGTAAAAACTGTCGACCATCTCGTGTCGTCCCATGGCAAAGAAAGATCTCATATTATCCTGTTTTTCACAAGCCACATCGTCGAAAATCATTATGGAATGAGATCGTGCATCACTTGGCGACACCACCTGTTCATGCTCATTAAATGTGTGATATTGAACCTCACTCACTGGTTCGAGAAGACGCTCCAGCAACTTATATTTTGGCTGTCCCGATGATTTAGAATAAAGATAAATGTTTTCAAATCTCAGCCCATTGGGATGTATTATGAGAGTGAGCAATGCATTTGTCTTGCCACAGTTTGATGGACCACAGAATATAGCACGAATGGTATTAGGCAATAATTCGCCATGACGTTTTCTTTTTTCCCTCCCATCACCACGCGTAAATTCATCGAAATTCATAACAGGCAGTTGGCCTACTCTCGACCTCTGCTTCATCGTAACTAACATCCTTACTGTATAAGATCCTGTTTTTATAATATTTATCCATTAGTCGAGTACTAGACTTTGTGCGAGCATGAGCAAACGCGGAAAACGTCTGATCAACAATTTAATTAATAGACTTCCGATTGAGCTACATTTGCCCGGTTATCAATACTGTGGGCCTGGCACAAAACTGGGTAAACGTCTAGCACGCGGTGACCCCGGAATTAATCCTCTGGATAAAGCTTGCAAGGAACATGACATTGCATATTCGAAACATCCTAACGATCTCGAAGCAAGACATCTAGCTGATAAAATATTAAGTGAACAAGCTTGGCGGAGAGTCAACGCTAAAGACGCAAGTATCGGTGAGAAAACGAGTGCCTGGGCGGTGACAAACATTATGAAGACCAAAAGGAAAATTGGTATGGGGCACGAGAAAGTGGACTGGAAAAACGTTGTCAATGCTGCGAAGAAGACAATGGTACGCAGCAATGATCCAATGAAAATTATTAAAAGTGCTCTTAAAGGTGCAAGAACAATTGTCAAGAGATCAATTATCATGAAACGTAAATTACGTACACCTCGTGTTTTGCCTGTACCTAAGAAGATTGGAGGTTTTTTGCCATTTCTCATACCGATATTTGCCGGACTCAGTGCTGCTGGCGCATTGACTGGTGGTGTAGCTAGTATAGCTAAAGCTGTTGGAGCCGCTCAAGCTGCCAAAAGAGAATTGGATGAGACTAAGCGACATAATCGAACGATTGAGGCTATAGCATTGGGCAAGGGATTGCATTTAAAACCATATAAGCGAGGGCTTGGTCTTTATATCACGCCGTCAAAAAACGTGAAGTGACGCTACCTCATCAACCACTATCCGACATGGATTTACTGAAATATGCAAAGATCATGAAGATTCCACATTTTCGCGGAGTGTTTATGCGCGATAGACTACCATCAAGTGGACCTCTCAAATGTGAATCAGCCATTGTGAATCTAGACAAATATGTTGGACCTGGTACACACTGGGTCGCATACAAAAAGTCGGGCAAAAAGTAATTTATTTTGACAGTTTCGGCAATATTCAACCACCGCCAGAACTTTTGAAATATTTCGATGTTGGTAGCGTTAGATACAATTATAATAGATATCAAGATTATGATGGTATTGAATGTGGTCATTGGTGTCTGAAATTTCTCTGTAAGCAGTTACATCGTAAAAATAAGTACGCTCTATATATGTAGGATACAGTGATACTATGCGATCAGTTGTCAATTTGCCATCATGGATGATAGTTTTACACTGACAATATCTGGAACATCTTCCATACTTGATGCTCAATATTTTCCACCAATCGAATTATCACCAAGTAAAAACTATACTCTTGGGCTGATTGAATTATTGACCTTTAATTCCATACCAAATATAGATGATGGAAATAATAAGTTTTATGTGGGAAATGACGTATTAACGATACCTACTGGTAGTTATGAAATAGAGGATATTGAGGCGTATGTACAATCCGAATTGTTGGATAAGAAAATTTCCATCAAACCCAATAATAATACTTTGTGCAGTGAAATTGAATGTGATTGCGAAATAAATTTCATTCCCGATGATTCGATTGGACGTTTGTTAGGATTTACAAAACGTAAACTGGAAGCGAATAAAAAACACAAGTCTGATCTTCCAGTCGCCATTCTCAAAGTAAACGCCCTGCGTGTCGAGTGTAGCATTACGAGTGGTGCATACGTCAATGAGCAAAGAGTACATACAATCCATGAATTTTTTCCTACTGTACCGCCTGGTTATAAAATTGTCGAAGTGCCATCGCATATTATTTATCTGCCAATCACAAGTCGAATAATAGACAATATACAGCTTCGAATTGTGGATCAGGACGGTGATTTGGTAAATTTTCGTGGTGAAGTCATCACTATTCGTCTGCATATAAAAAGCAATGGGAATCGTTTTTAACAGGAGTAATAAAAATCCAAATAAGTCAACATGGATAGCCAGTCGGGAATCGACGCGCAAAGCGATAACACCTCAAAACATTCAATTTCTGAAGAATTTGGGCCTGAAAGTGCGTGGAAAAGGTGTTTAAGAGATTATTCGATCTGCATTGTCTGCATCTGCTGTATACGAGAAAATGGAGGAAGAGATAGTGAATATTAACACGCCCATCGTGTTTGATGAATCTATAACACACTGCGAGATTCATGCTCATCAGCCATATGGATCAACATCATTCAATAATAGCGATGAAATACGTATTTCCGTGCGAAATCAAGATCAATGCATACTTCCCAGCCAGAGCTCGTTACATATATCGGGAAAACTAACGAAAAATAATGGTGAACCGACAACTGCTACAAGCCTAGTCAACAATGCCATTTGTCATTTGTTTGAAGAGGTGCGTTATGAGCTCAATGCTGTAGAAATTGATCGAAACAAAAATGTTGGTCTTACAAGTCTATTGAAGGGTTATTCTTCATTGAGTCCAAATAAAAGTTCCATGCTTGAGAATACAGGCTGGCTCGATATTGAAGAAACGAAGCAAATTATAGATGTGTCTGGTAACTTTGACATATGTATACCGCTGAGCATGCTACTTGGTTTTGCTGAAGATTATCGAAAAGTTGTGGTAAATGCGAAGCATGAATTAATTCTATCGAGATCAAAAACTGATGATAATGCGATTGTACAAACAGCCAATGAAGACTTCAAACTTGTTTTGCAAAAAATAGAATGGCTTGTGCCATATGTAACCGTGTCGGATCAACGAAAAATTCAGCTTTTGAAATTTATTGCTAAGGATACGCCAATTCCTATGAGTTATCGTACATGGGAATTATATGAATATCCATTACTTCCCGCCACCTCCAAACATGTGTGGTCTGTGAAAACATCTACTCAGTTGGAGAAACCGCGATACGTCATTCTCGGCTTTCAGACCAATCGAAAAAATAAGAAAGACAAAAATGCGAGTAAATTCGATCATTGTAACCTGACAGACATAAAATTATATCTAAACTCTCAATGTTATCCATATGGGAATTTAAATCTGAATATTGATCGAAATCATTATGCATTGCTCTATCAGATGTA
This sequence comes from Heteropelma amictum, assembly GCA_959613375.1. Classification (NCBI taxonomy): domain Eukaryota; kingdom Metazoa; phylum Arthropoda; class Insecta; order Hymenoptera; family Ichneumonidae; genus Heteropelma; species Heteropelma amictum. Next base: position 6,930,236 of record OY390727.1, read on the forward strand.
TGCCAACTTCCAATGTACGTATTATAGTAAGGAGCCAGAACCGTGGCTAAGCAAATCTGAATTTTTGAAGTATGCTCCGCTAGTTGTAATTGACTGTGCAAAGCAAAATGATTCTCTGAAATCTGGACCAGTGGATGTTCGCATTGAATTTGAAATGAAAAATAATATTCCATCGCAGACATCAGCATACTGTTTGATTCTGCATGATCGAATCGTTGAGTACAATCCAATCAGTGGTGGAGTAAGAAAATTAGTATAAGATCTGAATGACGAGTGAAAAGCGGCTCGCTCAAAATGGATGTCATCGTTGATCTACGAGGTTTCAATTGCATGAATGTCAAGCTCATTTGAAAAAAAACCGTTTAAATGTATATCAAGCAACATGGAATCGAGGGATTTTCGAATGAAAAAAAATAAATACACAATTTGTTTCAAAATATACATCTTTTCGTTTTTATTCACATACTTCCTCCTCCTCCTCCTCCTCCTCCTATACATCCTTCGTAATAATAATACATTGATTACATGTGAAATAAGAAAATTATATTTCTTTGAATTCGATGCTGTTGAATCTTCCTCCAAAGTAATTCATATAGAGTTTTCCGCTGAGAGCTGAAGCCAAAATGCTCTCAAACATTGTGAGATCCGTGTCAAAGGCTGTTCCGATCCTAGCTGGCAGGAATATGGAAAATTCCCGAGCGATATCCGCGACATACCTCCTTCCAAATTTAGTTTGAACCGCTCTCAGGTTCGATATAGGATAATCAGCTTGGACTGGTAGATCAGCCAATTTTTTCGTTGGCAGAAACTCAGTCATAAGACTCACTTTGTTGATATTTGAAAGATCCATTCCAGTATAGTGTATATGAAACTTTTTTGTACTTCTCACGCGATCGTTGCAAGATGATTTTATGAGAGTGCCCACGTAACTTTTTAGTAAAATTTGTAGGAGGAAAAAAAAGACTGATTTTTTTTTTCCTCTCAAAGTTTCTATATTGTAATTCTTTGCGTCGCTCGTCGTGTTGTAATGTCATAGGGGTTCTTCGCATCGCCAGGTTTTATATTTTCATACCCCACTCTATTCCGAAAAAAAATACATCAAGCGATGTTTCTATTCGTCATGGCTAAGCAACATTTATAACAAGCCCGACGCGCTGGTGGGGTTCCATCAATGTGATCCACGGTTTCAGGCGTATTGTAATGCTCATAGCATGGAAGATACGACCTTATTTCACTGTCCATTTGATAGCGTTCGGGTAAACGATGCCACACTCTATGAATCTCACGCCACCAATACTTTAACAGCATAGCCTTTGGAATAGAATCTAACTCGCTCTCTGTCATGTCCAGCACGTTTTTAACAGGATGAATTGCATACATCTTGACGTCTGGATATCAACTAATAGTCACCACGAATTTCCTACCATAAAATTCGTCTCAACACGTCTAGAATGCATTCTATGCATTTTTACAACTGTTTTGTTTTCTGTGTATGGACCAGCATGAAATTTTCCCTATTGTCACTCACACAATTCTTATAATCTCAGGCAATAAATTATGCTCGTTTTATGACTATTCGGGAAAACTCACCAAAGAGTCATAAAAAAAAAAAACATTCAGAAAAAATTAAGATGCAGGTGCATAGCACTTTATCTCACCATCTACTCGCTCCATCTCTTTCCAACACCCTGCTCCCAGACCCCTCACTATTCCATTCAACACACGTTCCATCCCCTCCAACACTGACCCATCACACTAGCCCTCGGACCGCATACCCGCCCGCGCTCGCTTCCCCGCGCCCCGTACCCCCCTCAGAGGACCCGGGGTAGAACCCGCACTGTTAACCTACTTTCGCGGATTCAGGATCTGAGCTCAACCTCATTAAACTAGAATGCATCCGGAAACCCGATTTAATTAATCACACCATTGTCTTTGAATTACACGGAATCTCGGCAACGGATTTGCCTATGGATCTTGGACATGTCAAAATCGATCTCAAAAACAAACTTGAAAATTTTCACGTCGTAAACAACGATTTTCCTGTAGAATTCGACGCCATAATCGGACAGGAATTACTTGGTTTGAGTGGTGGCGCAATTAATTGGGAATCGAGATCAGTACGTATCAGGGGAGAGCAAATCCCATTTGCTAGTCCAGAATCGTTTCTTTTGAGGGCCCGTCAAAAGACGATGATGTTCGTAAAAGTGGGAAACGCACTTGAAACCGGATATTTACAAAAACTCTCTTTTCCTGACGGCGTATACGCAGGCGAAGCCTTAGTCACGAATGACAACAGTAAAGCTTATATTTATGCAATCAATACCCTGGATAAAGACATTAGAGTGGATGTTCCCGTAATTTTGATGTATCCTTTTGATATGAGCACAGACGAGAACGATCAAACGAACGAAAGTTCCGCGAAAAATCAGACCCTAGAAAACACAAACGCATCTCGGACGCGAGATCGCCGTGTTAACGGAGTAATAAACCTTTTGCGTCTTGACCACTTAAATGTTGAAGAGCGTAATGCCGTACTAGAACTTGTTGTTGAGTACGCAGACCTCTTCCACAACCCAGGAGAACCTCGCAGATCGACAAACGCTTGTACACATTGTATTACGACAACTGACGACATACCGATACACACAAGACAGTATCGTTTTCCATATCAACAAAAATCAGAACTCGACAAACAAATAGACAGTCTATTGAACCTCGATATTATCGAACCATCTAACTCTCCTTACAATTCTCCTGTTTGGATAGTACCAAAAAGAGACGACTCTCATGGTAACAAAAAATGGAGACTCGTCATCGATTTTAGAAAATTAAACGACAAAACAATGGGAGACGCGTATCCTTTGCCTCCAATAACCGATACACTCGATCAATTGGGCGGAGCCAGATACTTCTCTGTTTTTGACTTGGCGTCAGGTTTTCACCAAATCCCTATGGATTCTCGAGACAAACATAAAACAGCTTTCACGACTCCTCATGGGCACTATGAGTTTACTCGCATGCCTTTTGGACCTAAAAACGCTCCCGCTACTTTTCAACGTCTGATGGACGTCGTGTTAAAAGGTCTCCAAGGCAACGAACTATTTGTGTATTTAGACGATATAGTTATTTACTCCACAGATATCGAAGAACATCAAAGAACATTTTGAAAACTTGCCGAAAAACCTCGCACAGCCAGGTTAACTTTACAAACCGACAAATGTGAATTTTTGCGAACGGAAGTCCGATATTTGGGACATTTAATATCAGCCGACGGATTGAAACCAGACCCAAAGAATATCGAAGCGATACAAAAATTCCAGATTCCAAAAACCCCGAAAAACGTCAGAGAATTCCTCGGTCTCGCCGGTTATTACAGACGTTTCATCGAAAACTTCGCAAAAATCGCAAAAGCCTTGTGCGATCTCACAAGTAAAAACGTTGATTTTCAGTGGACTCCTGTACACCAGGAGGCATTCGAAATATTGCGCGATAAGCTCTGCACTGCTCCAATTTTACAATACCCTGACTTTTCCGAACCATTCATAGTTACCACCGACGCATCGAACATCGCGCTCGGAGCTATCCTTTCTCAGGGAAAAATCGGAGAAGACCATATCATTTCAGCAGCCTCTAGAGTCTTGAACAAAGCCGAGAAAAACTATTCGACAATCGAGAAAGAGATGGCAGCAGTAGTTTTCGCGCTCAAAACTTTCAGACCGTACCTCTACGGCCGCCAATTCACGCTGTTCACTGATCACCGACCTCTCGTATGGGTGAATTCAATGAATGATCCTACATCGCGAGTACTCAGGTGGAGGGAAAGGCTGAAAGAATTCGATTTCAAAACTGAGTATAAACCGGGAAAAATCAACACTAACGCAGACGCTCTCTCGCGTAACCCCTACGTACTCCCGATTCATTTTAAATGGAAAATTCTAACACCTCCGTACCAAAACGACAGGTATACACACGCGTTACCTCTCAGTAGAAGCGTAAGCGCGGCTGAATTCAGTCCACATGATGACAATTCAAAGAAAACGAGAGTCACAGAACCTCAAATTCAGAAACCTCCTACAGGAGCGATTTCCTCAATATCTGACACAATCCAAACTCCAGTATAAATTCAACTCGAAAAACTCGCAATTACACAAGAAGCACTGAATCCCGAAAATCTCGAAATAATACAGAAACAACAAAACCCCGAAATCTCACAAAATCAACCAAATCTCGACAATCCAATAAGTCAACCAAATCTCGAAACCTCACCGAATCAATCAAATCTCGACAATCCACTAAATCAACTAAAGCTCGATAATCCAGTAATTTCACGAATCCAACAAAATTCCGAAAATCTAGTAACCTCGTTGAATCCAGCAAACTCAGAAAATCCAGTTATTCTCTCAGAGTCTCTAAGATCCATAAATTCAGTAAACACGCAAATCTCGGAAGATCCAATAATCTCGCAAAGTCCAGAAACTCCTTTAAGATCTAAAAACCTCGAAAACTCTTCAATCTCGCAAAATCCCGTAATCCCAAAAGGTCAACCAAATCAAGAAAAACAAAAATATCCAGTGAATTCAGATAATATCGTAAATCTCACTACTAACTTAAATCAAGAAAAGCACGTTACTAAACCTCGTCGTAAAACTCGCAAACCCTTCAGAAATCGATCTTTAATGATGCAATCCATGACTCTGAATTCGACAACATCATCCTCCACCCCCTTGTCGCCCTCGGCGAAATCCGCATCTTCCTCCGAAAGTGAAGATGATCCTAATTCAAACAGGATGATCATTAATACCTCAATTTCCTCGTCAGAGGAGGACGAAAAGGTGAAACTAGTGACCTCAACTCCTCTCCAACCTCGAGCGAGATTCTATTCCCCGATGAAATCTAAAAGTAAAGGGATACGTTACTTCACAGGTTCCTCACCATATTCTAGAAAACGTAAAAACCCAAAATCAAAATCAGGAACAACTCTCGATAACAAAAACAATTCAATCGCGAAACAGAAAGTACATACGGAAGTAATGGAACTTTCCACAATAAACGAAAACGAGACTATGGCAAAAGACCTGGCCGTGACGCTCAATAGAAGCATGCAATTCGAAACCTCCGAAGCAAAAGATATGACATCACCTCTCATTATAGCACATTGTTCAGAACCTACCAAAATGGTTCCACAAATTCCTCTTATCAGAAGATCCGAACGAACCAAAAAGAAAAAAACTTGCTTTTGTTGTCCAGACGATGAAACGCACCTCAAAAAACAGAGCAAACCAAACGCCCGTAAAGAAAGAAAACGGATCAGACTTCCAAAAATCGAAACTCCCGTAGAACCGGAAATCATCCCAGAACCTCCTGCAATCCCGTCAACTTCTTCGTTACCACAGGATCAGGAACAAAGTATTGCTAATCCACCAACAATATCTTCGATCTCGCAGGAACCAGCACCAAATATCTCAAACGTCCAACCAACTTTCTCGACCCCACAGATTCAAGTATTAAACGTCTCGAGTTCCAATCCAATGTATTCCATATTGCAAGACAAAGGGTACAACACCTCGACCCCTGAAAGAACAAAATCTATATCAATGGACGGAACTCAGAATAGCACCAACTCCACAGTGCAAACGGTTAACGAAACACAGCGTACCACCCCGTCCGATTCTCTCACAACTCGAAAATTAAGCGAAAACGTAATCGAGACAAGGGACAACGTCGAAATGGTACAAGATCATTATATTTGCTTTATATCCGCGGACGGAACCGTCTCTAACGAATTTAGCAAAAGAATGATCGAGCTCGGATTGCTGAAAAATCTATCCCCTTCAGAACGTTTCGAAGTGGGGCAAGTTTTAGTAACAGGCACGCCAAAAAGACGGGTTTTTGCACTCATCATACAGGAAAATGACACAACTCTCGTAACTCTAGATAACTTTTCTAAAGCGATTTAAAACCTAAAAATTAAACTAGAAGAACTCAATATCAAAAACGTTGTGATCTCAGTAAAAAGAAACAACTTACAAGAAGCTAGCTGGCCAAAAATCAAAGAAATCCTTTCCGAAATCCTGAAAAATACAGACATCCAAATTAAAATTTGTAAAGACAAAATCACCATCCCTCCGGAAGAAGATAGGGAAGGGATAATCAAGGAAAATCACGGATCTCCTATCGCAGGACACAAGGGTGTTACCAAAACGTACAATCAAATCAGGCAAAAATATTTCTGGGAAAATCTGAAAAAGCAAGTCGAAAATTACATCAGAAAATGCGAAAGCTGTCAAAAACGAAAACTCGTGCGAATAAAAACCAAACAACCCATGTTAATCACTGATACGCCTCTTTCGGCTTTTGACAAAATCTCCATGGATATAGTAGGCCCAATTAATCCTCCGTCATCACTAGGACACACTACATACTGACAATTCAGTGTAATTTGTCCAAATTCTCGTTCGCAATACCTCTAGTCCACGCTACAGCCAAAGAGATCGCTCATGGTTTTATCACCGGTTTCCTCGGTACTTTCGGCGTTCCCAAAGCTATCCTTACCGATCAAGGAACAGCATTCACGGGAAAAATAATGCAACAACTCGCAAAAAGTTTTAAATTCAAACACATTAAAACCACTGCTTTTCATCCCCAATCTAACGGATCTCTAGAGAGAAGTCACCAAGTTCTTGCAGACTATCTCAAGCACTACACTAACAAAAAAGATTGGCATTTATGGTTACCTCTCGCAACACTTGCTTATAACACCAGCGTTCACGAAGGAACAAGAGTAACTCCACATCAATGTGTATTAGGCAAATTAGGTCGTGTACCGTCTGAATATTCCTATCTTGACGAACTCCTCACATACGAAGATCACGTGAAAAACGTCAAAAAACAAATCGAAGATGTCCAGAAGTTGGCAAAACAAAATCTAGAGCTAGCAAAACAAAAATCAAAAATCCGTTACGATAAAAAGATTAACCCTGTTGCTTTTAACGTAGGTGAAAAAATATATCTAGTAAAAAACCAGAAATCCGGAAAGCTAGATGATAATTACCAAGGCCCGTATACTATCACCGCAGTTATCCCAGATAAACCTGATATCGAAATCGAACTTGAAAATGGTAAACGTAAAATTGTACACTGCAACCGAGCCAAAATCGCGCATTAACATCGAAAACACATTTCAGGTACCCATGGAGCACCTGAACATGAGGTTTGTCCTGGTCATCTTACTCTCTCTTTTGCAAGCAGTATGCTCACTGATCGCATATGATTGTGAAGCACCGGCAACGAACATCACGACTCTATCTGTGCTCGAAATCACAGAATGCGACATCCCCATTAAACATCCGGAAATCGTAAATACTCGCGTACAATTACTGCAACGAGTAGAATTAAAAAACGTCAGAGCAATACAATGTAAAATTGAAATCAAACGTAGAGTAAAACATTGTGGGCTTCACTCACATACGTCAGAAGTGCTAGGTGGATATGAGGAATACATTCGCGTAATCCCCGAAAACACTTGTAGAAGAATCCACGAATTCGGTTCTTTCGAACTTTGGGATATCCGTTTTGAACAAATCACCATCAATTCCTCTAATCGTCGAAGCCTGATCCTTACTGGCACAGTCGATAAAGACGGTTATTGTACGGGAGCTCAATATTCCGATCCTTACGGCACCTGGAAAAACGTACTCGTTACAGCTCTAGTATCAATCGATGTTTATGAACAATTAGCCAAAGTTAATTTAGACAAAAACGAGGTTATTTTACATTCAGGCGTTCGCTGTAAACTTACCCAAGGCAACTGTTTAGATGCTGTTGGAGGGTTTACTTACTGGGATCGTATTCCCAAGGATCAATGCAAATTTCACAATTACGAAGTCCTTTACGAAGGTTCCGCAGAACGAGTGCGAAGCGGAATACCCGAACACTCGAATGTTGAAATTTACACAATTACATCGTCCGAAGTCACTTTCGCGCTTTCTGCAAAACAAGAAACAAATTTATGCGGATATAAATTAATCGAGACAGAACATCCTAAACTCTTTATTATGGACCAAGCCTATGGTGAATTCTTTGCAAAAAACAAAATCTCGGTAATGAATATGGACATATTCGCTTACGTAAATTCAAAATTCGTTTATATGGTAAAATATTTCGCAACTCAAATCACAAATCTTTATAACGATGTCATCAGACAAGAATGCGAAATAGAAAAAAAAGTTTTAAAAAACACTTTATCCTTCGCGTCATTTGCACCAACGGACTTTGCTTATTTTTATATGAAAAGCCCAGGTTACATGGCTCATGTTGCAGTCGAAGTCATCCGTATCATAAAATGCATCCCCGTTAGCGTAACAACTCGAGAAACGAACGAATGCTATCAAGAAATTCCAGTAGAAAGAAATAACGAATCATTATTTATGACACCAAAAACTCACATTTTAGTAAACACGGGACATCAAATCGAGTGTAATCATTTCCTCCCTCCTCTGTACTATATCGATAACGAATGGTATCAAGCTCTTCCACACTTGTCATTAACCAAATCTCCGGGAACAATAAGTGCTGGAACAAAACAAACATGGAAATTTTCAACTCCCGCACATCTCGCAAAATCCGGAATTTACACCGAAAAAGATTTAGATAGCTTACGTACAAGCTTGATGTTCCCTGTAGAAAAAACAGCGGTTTTAAACACTTTAGCTAGGGGAGCATCGGGACAAAAACTCACGGACCAAGGAATATCAATCAAACACTGGGTTAACGAAAATATTATTCAAGAAGCTGTTGAAAAAACTTGGGGAAAAATGTACTCTTTTTTTAATACAGTAGGAACATTTAACACAACCCTGCTAGGGGCATGGGTAGCAATTCGAGCCATTAAACTCATTATTGACACTATAGTTCACGGTTACGCCCTACACACCATTTACGGTTGGAGCATATGGCTGGTCGGAGCTATATGGGATTCAATTACAAACTTGCTCCCACATCTCGGAAAACGCGACGTAAACACGTTAATTCAGAGTAACACAGAAAATACACTCACTCAAGTAAACTCGCTCCCCGTAAACGTAAGCAATGGCACAAAGCCCGAAAATTCTACGCAAACACCTGTGGAGACAAATACAATCACAATCCCTGTCGCACGAGCTCCCGAACCAGCTGTGCAAGCAGCCACATACTTCCCAATGTATCCACCTATTGACTCTCTGAGGTCTCCCGTATGTGCTCCACGCATAAACACAAACGAGCCAAAAGGATAAATTACCATCAAATCAATTATCATTAAAGACTTTCAGTTATCATCGAATTTTACCAACGGTCAAATCTTTTTACCATCAAATTTTATCGACGGTCAACAGTTTTCGGTTACCATTGAATTTTACCGACGGTCAAAATTTTTCAGGTGCTACTACATTTTACCGACGGTCAAAAGCTCTCGGTTAAGGATGTTCCCCTGGTTGTTTGCGGGACGAGTCGTCCGCGGGGGGTCCCTATGCTTATACACAGGTCAGGCTCAGCATAGCAAACTTTGGAATCTTGCTTATCAACCATTAAAAAAATAGCTTTTTTCCTGTACTGCGAAGTAAAAATGGTCCCAATTTTTTTATATAATTCAATGAAGTATATTCAAAGTCATTGCATTCGTTATAAAAATTAATATTAATATTGTTCATCGATGATTTCTAACAGACAAATTTGGCAGCGTTATTTTTTTTTCGAAGTTTGTATCCATGACGCGCATGCGCCCTGTAGTATTCGAGGTTGTGGGTTCCGTGAGTTCTGTGATCATATGTTGCTACTCTAACCTAAAACCGAACGTCCGTGCCACGGTCCGTATACATTGCGTATTTATAATCCAGTGATGAGCAAACAATATCGATGGAAGCGTAAACTCGTAACGGAACGAGTTTACTTGCAGAGGTTAGCGCAATCGAAAAAAAAGAAACCTGCAGTTGTCGAGTGTGATAACGACAATGATCCGAGAACGAAAGGTGACACTTCGCAAGAGCACGAAAACTCTCAGGATTAACGTCAGGTCAATCAAGACGAAACAACTGCTATGGTCAATGAATCACACTCTATCGAGGGACTACGTATTATCGATTTACAATTGCTTGCACGATTTTTGAAATGTACCATGTGCAAAGAAGTTCTCTCATTAAAATACATTGAAAGCGAATCACGAAAAGGCCTCGCATCGATTCTATACATCCGCTGTCACCACTGTTTATCGCTAAACCCTGTACCAACCAGTGAATCTCTCGTTACGCAGGATGGAAGAACTAGAATATACACGGTGAATTGTAGAGCTGTAATGGGTAAGTTCGTTTTTCTTATGTTTCACAATCGATGTTTGCTCTATTTCTATTTGAATGTGACTCGTAATTTTACTTATTTTCCAAAATATGATTTTGAATGCTCGTTATTTATTTTTTCTTGAATGCTGAGTGTTTATGTTTAATGCAATATTAAACAAGTATATTTTTGTTAAAAAACTATTGATTTTTTGTAGTGGTTACATTCGTATTGAAATTCGAAATTCTTTCACAGGCTCGATTCATGCTGGTATCGGTGAGACTCATGTCAACAAATTGATGGCATGTCTCAACGTTCCACCAATGTATTCGAGTCTTTTTAAACGGTATGAGCGAATCGTAGGCCCAGCAATCGAAAATATTGCAAAAAAAGCTGTGCCGAAGCCGCCACGATGGAAAGGACGCTAACCGTAGAGAATGCAGATTCGATTGAGAAGTTGTTGTAAGAGATCGCCTGTTGTAAACAGAACGAATAACCAATATATTCTGAAATAAATTTATTTATTTCAGCATAGATTGCTCATTCCCACAATTTTAATGAGCAACGTATGCTTGAGTGAATGCGTTCGCTTGAGCATACATTGCTCTTAAAGAGTACCGGAAGTCGCTATCGTCAAAAATTGTATATAAACTATGTGACCTATGATTGGAAGCATGGTGATAATGAATTAATAAATAATTGAAATAAATTTTCATACAGTTTTTTCTCTTCTTAATTCCACTCGGCTAGTTCCGTGTTTCCGTTCCTTTTTTTATCATTTTTCTTCAGATTGTTGGTTTTTATTTCATAAAGGCGTGTGGGTTATATAAGCATGCACTTTTAATTACGTATTGCAGACCAGAAAATCTGCGAACAGGCTTTATTTTACCAGATCAAGCAGATACAACAATTCTTTGAACTGACGAAAATTTCGATGCTTTGGTACGACTAATGGTATCGTACGATATGGAATGGAGTACACGAGGAAGTGGACGAAATTATGATAGTCTCGGCGGCTATGGCGTGTTCATCGGCACACAAAGCTAAAAAATTATCGAATACGCCACACGAAATCGAAAATGTAGGCTATGCGATAATGGGCACCCTCAATCTGACCATGATTGCCGACTGAACTTCTCCGGGAGCGCGGAAGCGATGGAAGCGGATGCAGCTGCTAAAATGATCACTGAAAGTACCATTTTAAAGAACGCTAATGTCGAAGTGGGAGTCGTCGTAGGTGACGATGATAGTTCGACAATTGCTGCCATCCGACGGTCCGTCGTCCATCCGGTAGTGAAATTTTCGGATCGCAATCATACGTCAAAAGGTGTGACCAATGCACTATATAAAATGAAAAGCAGTCACACAGAGTTGACGTCAGTAGATGAATAGAGCGGGTCCTACCCCGGGTCCTCTGAGGGGGGTGCGGGGCGCGGGGAAGCGAGCGCGGGCGGGTGTGCGGTCCGAGGGCTAGAGTGTCAGTGTTGGAGAGGGGATGGAGCGTCGAGTGAGATGAACAGACCCAAATTCTTTCTGTCTCTTTCCATCCCATGCGCCTACATCTACATTTTTTCAAGATGTTCTTTTTTTTTTATGACTCTGACGAGTTTTCCCAAATAGTCATAAAAACCCGCATAATAAAAAAAAAAGAGGAAAATGGGTCAATGTGAGAGAGAGGGTGAGAGTTGGAGAGAGTGAGAGTAGGGATAAAGAGACAGACCCCATATTTTCTCCCTCTCTACCATGCTCCTGCATTTCAATGTTTTACAGATGGGAGTTCAAGAGAGCTGGAGAAAAAAAGCGTTCAAGAAAAACAGGTAGAGTGGGGGGATATAATTTTAAAAATTATACAGAAAAACTTATCATATGATTGATGAAATGTAAATTTATGTTCATCCATTTTTTTTCAATATATGTCTCTATGTACTAACTACTAATATTAATATGTCTCTTATTGAATGTTATACACTTATTACTTATTTTACACACATACACACACAAAAGTCTCAGACTACGTTGAATTTGTCATTATATTGGTACACAAATTTGACACATTCTCTCGGGTATAATTGTATAGAGAGGTTTAGAGCACTCTTTGCACCGGCGATCGCGAATCCTATCATATTTTGAAGTCTTGTGTGTACTGACTGCTTCAAACCATTCGAACATGTCACTCATTTCATGGAAACATGACGCACAAAAACGTTTATCACCTCCAGCATAGTAATAAAACACAATCGCACAAACTGTTCTGTTGTCGGGGTGACCCTGCAACTCAGTACGATGCATTATTTTACCACGCCGCATATTATAGGATCGTGCCTCATCACTCTCGTAATCAGAGTCTGCTGGAGCACTCTCATCACCAGAGTCTTCAATCATGTTATCGTCAAACTGTTCAAAATCCATCACTTGGTTTTCTTCAGCCATTTTACACTTGCGGATGTTTCGTGCTCAACGTTCGTTTCACAACTATGCAGAAATTTTTCCAAGCTCTTACAATTTTGTCGTTTTGCCTTTCCCATTTTTGTCTCTTTTGTCTCTTGCGAAAGTTGGGGATGTTTTCTTGAAGCAAAAAAAAAAAAAGGCTTGAAGCATGCAAGGCCCACTTGAATTTTCTTCAGTACACCATGCAGATGTTGGAATCATCCACGTTGACTTCACAAGTGGATGTAGAAAAAAAATTGTCTTTGAGTTTTAAGGAAAACTCAGATTTTGGGACACGTCCTTTATCCCCTGTAGAGAATGTCATCTTGAAACCAAAAAAAAAAAGAAAAAAAAAAAAAAAAAAGGTTTCTAGAGTTGATGGAAAGTAACTAAGACTGTAGAGAGATGCTGTATGGAAAAGGGCAACAATTGTTCTCTACAGCAATCTGGATTCTATCCATAAAAACTAACCATTTTCAGTCTAGCAGTTGACTTGTTGACATCGTGAGGACCCTTTTTTGTGACGGAAATTTTTTTTTCCATTCCCTTACTACACGAACGATTGCGCTACTGAGGTTTCTTTTTGCCGTAAAAGTGTTTTACCGATTTTTTTTTGTCCTCCGTAAATATGGAAAATCTTCCGACAGTGCAAAATTTGTGTGAGCAGCTAGTGCGAATTAATTCGACACAAGAATATCTTTCATGGGAATGGGAATGTGATGCTCTTATTGAGTCCTTGGAAGATGAGGCGAGAATTAAACGACCGCGATTATCTACAGGGAATCAACAATCGCTCATCGCTCAAATAGCTCGTCTCGAAGGATTGAAAAGATCTACACGTGGAAAGTTTATACATACGGGTGCAGGAGTTGATGATGAACTTTTATGGTGTAAAATTGATTCAGCGTTTGAAGGTCGCATACTGACAGGATGTGTGCTGAATAAGAACCATATTGATCCGCGACAATTTTTGGAGGATGCCAATTCATTAGTATGCTCACACGTGAAAGACATTATAGAGAATCATCAAAGTGTCAAAGTGAACACAATTCTCAACGGTGAGTTCGTAACAGGTGATAAACGACCGAATAAAAGTATCAATACGCGAAATAAGGAACTGTTTCATACATCAGACTTGAACGAGTGGTACAAGTTATGCGTAGTTGAGCCCACTTTAACAGCACTGGAGGAATTTCAAGAACGTGACAGTGGGTGGTCATTGGTGAAGATTTGCAATTTAATGATAAATGTAAATAAATATAATCCAATGCGTGCTGGATGTCACATAAAAATTCAGCGAAAAATTGCATTGAGAAAAGCTGTCGTAAATGTGCAATCGATGGACAATGCATGCTTTGCATGGGCAGTGGTTGCTGCACTGTACCCCGCGGATAACCATGCAGAACGCGAATCATCATATCCGCATTGGTCAACCGTTTTAAACCTTCGAGGGATTGAGTTCCCTGTGTGTGTGAATAATATTAAAAAAATTGAGTCTCAAAATGAGTTTTCAATTAATGTATATACTATGACGTCCTCCCTCGTTGATACGAGGAGAACGCCAAAATTATCCCGGGAGAGTTTCCCGGTGCGGCGCGTGGGGGGGGGGGGGGGGGGCGAGTATCGACTCCCCTCGCTGTGGTTGGGCGCCAGCTCTTTATGAGCAAAGTAACGGTGGGCAGGTCCGGCACGTCCTCCCGATTTGCCTCAGGGGTAGTTCTCCGACGCTACGGCTTCTTACCCTTTACCTTGGGTTATCTCGTCACCGTACTTAGCACACCGCGCGCGCAAAGCCAGGTGAGGGGCGGAGGGACGGGGATGGGTGGGGGCGCCAAGCAGCGAAAAAAAGAAGAGAGAGACTAAACTAGTGTTTATTCGGCGGTGCCGAAAAGCGGGGGGGTCCGTGTAGGTCACCCCCGAGTAATTACAAAAGCAGGCGATACTTTGCCCCCGGGCGTGGGGTAATTACAAACCAAAAAGGTGCGCGGGGAGAAGCGCCACCGTGTGCGCGATAGCTGCGGATAAATCAAAACGACGCGCGGAATAATCGCCCAAGAGATTCGAAACAATTTCAAAGGGGGTCCGGGATACGGCGAAAGGAACTTGTCAATCGCGAGCGAAATCCGATATAGTGGCGAGAAAAATTCGACTAATAAGCAACGAACGAATCAGCAATAATTGTAAAAGGAATCCGCGTCAATCGCAAGAAATATGACATTGGTCGCTATCGAAGGGTTAAATAAGCGTAGAGAAACTTGGCGAAAGAAATCCCAAAAAAAACGAAAAAAATGAATCTAAAATAATAACAAAAGAAACTCGGATACGAACCAAGAATAATCCGAAAGAAGTGCAAAAGAACGTCGGATACTAGACAAAAAAAGATCCGAGATATTCGCAACGGAACGGCTGATACAAAAAAAAGATCCGCGATAATCGCAAAAGAACGGCTGATACTAAAAAAAAGATCCGCGATAATCGCAAAAGAACGGCTGATACAAAAGAAAGATCCGCGATAATCGCAAAAGAACTCGGATTCCTCGCGAGCGAAGCGCGCAAAAGAGTGTGCGAGACACTCGCAAGCAGCACGAAAAATACGTACACGCCAAAAAAAATACAATATTAGTCGCCACCGGAGGGTCAAGCGATTCCCAAGAAACGCAAAAAAAATGGTGAAAGAAATTCAACAAAAATAATCTGAAATAATTACGAAAGAAATTCGCCGGGGACCGGGATTGGGGAAGCGCGACTCTCTCACACCGTGCACACACGCTCTCCCACGTAGTTTCCGCTGACTGCCGATGATGCTCCCGCGCTGCGGCTTCGAAATCCAAAAAAAAGAAAAGCACGGCGAAAGCGGGGGCGCCAAGGTGCAGCGAGAGGGGACTCTCACTCGCAACGGTGCGGCGTCGAACTCCCAGGAGCGCTGTACAACGTCGTCGTCAAAGCGTAGTGAGAAAAGTTCTCCCTCACCGAGGCGCCGCTGCATCGAACACTGCAAAACTCTGCGAAGACGTTGTCGTCGAAGCGCAGTGAGAAAAGTCTCTCACTCGCCGATGTGCTGCGTTGTCGAAACTGATGAGCCGATGCAAAGACGCTGTCGTCGAGGCGCAGCGAGAAAAGTTTCTCACTCGCCGATGTGCTGCGTCGTCGAAACGGATGAGACGCTGCAGAGACGCTGTCGTCGAGGCGCAGCGAGAAAAGTTTCTCACTCGCCGATGTGCTGCGTCGTCGAAACGGATGAGACGCTGCAGAGACGCTGTCGTCGAGGCGCAGCGAGAAAGGTTTCTCACTCGCCGATGTGCTGCGTCGTCGAAACTGATGAGACGCTGCAAATACGCTGTCGTCGAGGCGCAGCGAGAAAAGTTTCTCACTCGCCGATGTGCTGCGTCGTCGAAACTGAGGAGACGCTGCAAATACGCTGTCGTCGAGGCGCAGCGAGAAAAGTTTCTCACTCGCCGATGTGCTGCGTCGTCGAAACTGATGAGACGCTGCAAATACGCTGTCGTCGAGGCGCCGTGAGAAAAGTCTCTCACTCGCCGAGGTACTGCGTCGTCGAAAATCCTCAAAGCGCTGTGAAAACGCTATCGGCGAGGCGCAGTGAGGAAAGTCCCTCTCACTCGCCGAGCACTTCCCCGACGCCCCGGCCGATGCTCTGGCTCCTCTCGACGTACTCTGATGACGGTGATCCCCTGTAGCTGACACACGGCACACGTACTCTCTCTCACGACGAGGAACGCGGAAGCTGGATAGGGAGGAAGGACGTGGGTTTTCCGCAGGGCCTAACCTAAAAATACTCGTGCTCGAACTGTCAGTTTTCCCCTCTCGGGGAATAGTGTACCGACGCTCGGCGCTCGCGTTTCTACGAGTCGATGTCGTAAACCAGGGAAGGGCTGCCGCTGCACACGCACAGTTTTCTTTTTTCTATCGACCAATACCGGGTATAAACACGGGCTTGTTATGATTTTGGGAGGTACTTGTCCCTCTCCGCGGGAGCCCGCCGTCCCGCCTCGTCACCGCGCGAGAATAACAAAAAAAACAACGCGATCGACGCCAACTTGGGCGAGCAAAATCCGCGCGAGAATAAGGAAGAAAAAAAACAACGCGATCGACGCCAACTCGGGCCAGCCAAGCAAAAAAAACGATATTATTTCGCCGGGAAGCGGCCTCGTGACCAGACAACGGCCGAAACGCCTCGATAATGACGGACGAGCGATTGTATAACGTTCGCGTTACGACTGTGTAGGGGAGAAGAAAGAAAAGTTAGATGAGGACTCACCGCGCGATGGCTCGCTCTTCGCGACGCATCTTTCTCGTGCTGCTTTCGCTTTCCTCCTCGCTTTTCCTTTCCGTCCTTTCTTTTTAACGCTTCCTCTATTCCTCTTCGCCGCTCGAGTGTTCTCTTTTCGCCTTTCCTCGCTACTTTTTGCTATTTCCCGCTTTCCTCCTTACAACCTGTACTTTTCCTTTTCGCTTTTCTCTCGCTCGGTACTCTCCGCTCTCTACACCTGCTAACGCTGTTCTGCTTAATTATGGCCTCGGCGTGTTCGCGGTTGCCGGTGTTTTTGCGCGCCACGCGGGGAGTTTAGTGCGCAGGCCTCCGTGACTATAGTCGCGAGTTTTCCGCCGTCTCCGCCCGGCGGCGCGGCGTGCCTTGGCAACGAGGGCCGAGGCGTATGTCGCCCTAGCGGGAAGACTTCGCGAGTCTGTACACGTTGCGGGGCAAAAGTGGCGCCCTCGTCGGCGGGCCCACGCGCGGCAGTGCAGTTGGCAGCCCTTCCGTGACACAACGTCACAATACAATTGGAGAAAAGGACACTATTTTTCCGGTTCATCTCACGGACTGCAAGAAGGATCGGCATGTGAATTTATTGCATGTTCCGTCGAATGATAATATCGGTCATTTTACCTGGATCAAAGATTTATCAAAATTAGTCGGCTCCCAACTCACAAAAGGCAAGCGCCATTTGTTCATCTGCGATCGGTAAGATATTCAAAATTTAAAAAAATATTCCGCACAAAAGAGAGGAATAATGTCGAAAAAAAAAAAACACTGCATAACGCTTCTTTTTTATCTTCCACAGCTGTTTACATTACTTCAGGAGTAACGATAAACTCTCAACTCACATGATCGATTGCAGCAAAATGAACGATTGCGCAATTGTATTGCCGAGTGAAGAGGACAAATGGCTCAAATTCAAGAATGTGACCAATAAAGAGCGGCTCCCATTTATTGTCTATGCCGATCTTGAATGTGTCTTGGCGAAGATTGATCAACAAGCAGTTGAGAAAAATTTGTATGAGCGACATGAGGTATTTAGAGTAGCGTTTTTTGTAAAGTGTACCTACGATGATGCTCAATCAGCTTATTATTCTTATCGCGGTACTGATTGCGTAGAATGGTTTATTGGAGAATTTAAAAAATTAGCTTTTCGTGTTAATGATGTATTGTTGAAAAATGTCCCCATGACAAAGTTAACACCCGCTCAATGGGAGAATTTCCGAACCTTTACTACCTGCCATATATGTGAAAAACCATTTCAGCCTCTTGAAGTACGTGTACGCGATCATTGCCATCTGACTGGAAATTACAGAGGTCCAGCACATTCCAATTGTAACCTAAATTACAAGCAATCATTTTTCATTCCAATAGTTTTTCATAATTTATCAGGCTATGATGCACATTTCATTATCAAGGATATTGCTACAGCGTTTGAAGGGAAAACTAACGTGCTACCAATAACAAAGGAAAAATATATTTCCTTTACGAAAACAGTTCACACCTCGAATGATTTCCGACATCAGATAAAATTGCGCTTCATTGATTCATATAAATTTTTAAATACTAGTCTTGATAAATTATCATCATTTTTAACGATTAATAAGCTAAAAATTTTAAAATCACAATTTGATAACTTACCAGCCAATGACTTTGCATTGTTAACTCGAAAAGGTGTCTTCCCATATGAGTATCTCGATAGTATTAGCAAGTTGGATGACACCTGCCTTCCTCAACTAGAATCTTTCTATAGTTCATTGACTGGTAGCATGATAAGCGAGAGTGAGTATGCTCACGCTGAAAACGTCTGGCAACGGTTTATCATTCAAACGCTTGGGGAATATAGTGATTTGTATCTGAAAACGGATGTCTTGTTATTAGCAGACGTTTTTGAAAACTTTCGTGATACCTGTATAAAAAGTTATGGACTTGACCCCGCGTATTACTATACACTTCCAGGATATACATGGGATGCTATGTTAAAACATACAAATATTCAATTTGAATTATTGACCGACATTGACATGGTTTTATTTGTGGAACGTGGGATACGCGGTGGTTTAAGTCAATGCTCCAGCAGGTATGCACAGGCTAATAACAAGTATATGGAAACATTCGAACCATCGAAAAAGTCATCATACTTGATGTACTTTGATGTGAATAATTTGTATGGATGGGCAATGTGTCAACCATTGCCATACTCCAGTTTTCACTGGGTCGAGAATATTTCCAACTTTGATGTAATGACAATTTCGCTAGATTCCCCCACGGGCTATATCCTTGAAGTTGACATTGATTATCCACAACATTTACATGATTCTCACATGGATTTACCGTTTTGTCCAACACATGAAAAACCCCCCACCAAGCGTCAAACAAAACTACTTGCGACTCTATATGGGAAAAAGCGGTATGTAATTCATTATCGTAACTTGCAGCAGTGTATACGACATGGTCTTCGAGTAACAAAAATTCATAGAATATTACAATTTCAACAATCTTCTTGGTTAAAATCATACATTGAATTGAATACGCAGTTTCGTACAAATGCAAATAATGATTTTGAAAAAACTTTATTTAAATTAATGAATAATGCAGTCTTTGGCAAAACGATGGAAGATGTGCGAAATCATGTAGATGTTAGACTTTTAACAGAATGGGATGGTCGTTATGGGGCAGAGGCAATGATTTCGAAACCGAATTTCCATAGCTGTAGTGTTTTTTCGGAAAATCTCGTGGCTATCGAACTACGTAAGCTCGAAGTGAAATTCAACAAACCAATATATGTCGGTATGAGCATACTTGACATTTCGAAGACGTGTTTGTATGAATTTCATCACGAGTTCATAAGTCCTTTATATGGGAATAAGTCAAAAGTTATGTACACCGACACAGACAGTCTCATATATTACATCGAGTGTGAGGATGCATATGAGGACATGAAATGTAACATACATAGATTCGATACTAGTGATTATTCGGTGGATAACATGTGTGGTATACCGCTAGTCAACAAGAAAGTACCAGGTCTCATGAAAGATGAAAATAATGGCGCAATAATGACCGAGTTCGTCGGACTGAGAGCAAAAATGTATGCCCTACGTGTTGATAATAAAAAAGATGTAAAAAAGATTAAGGGTGTCAAAAGTAATGTCGTTGCACGAACAATAACGTTTAATGACTATGTGCAATGTTTACAGGAGGAAATTGAAATTACATGTCAACAGTCATGCATACGATCAAAATTACATAAAGTGTATACGATTAGAGAGACAAAAATTGCTCTTAGTCCACATGACGACAAGCGGTATATCATACCTGAAACTACAAACACTTTGCCATGGGGACATTATAGGATACCTTTGTAATTATTTTTATGAAAAAAAAATTATAACATTTCATGTGTAAAAATAGATGTTGTGACGTTGCGCCACATATCGCCCCGACCTGCCCTCGCAAGTCCACCACGTACGCCCCCCTCCACTCCCTTCCCCCCGCGTTATGTTCCCCTCGCGATCCCCGTATACGCGTCGTAGCATAAAACCGTCCCTTAATGTCGCGAAAGCCGAAGTATTAGTTGTAAGCAAGGCGAATTCGCGAAAACGCGAAGCGAAGTACGCTGGAGGGCTCGCCCTCGTTCTCGCTCAATTCAATCTTCCCCCCCCCCCGTTCCTATCCTCCCCCCCCTTGCGCAGCATCAGCGGTGGACCTCAGCCACACCAGATCATTGCCGAAGCGGGCCTTATCTCGTCGACGCCACCCCGGGGGTGCATCAAGGTAGCGGCGGTGGATGGTGCTTCCCCGCACCAGTGAAGCTCCCTACACAAGTCGAAACACGGAGGAGAAGGCCCACCCTCCGTGGACTTATCAAAAATGGGGCAATCGGGCCGTCACCAGTATCACCGGCCGGTAACAGCGAACAAACGGAGATTATGCATCGACCCCCGGGGTCGGAATATCACACGACACCTCGCTCCCGCGGCTCACCTAGAAGGATCTAGGATCGATGCAGAGTCACCGTGCTGCCATCCCTCCCCTTTCTTACGAACTAGCCCCCCGAAAATTTCTCCCACTTTCCCTCATTAACCCAGAACCCGACAAGCAAGTGACGAGCTCGTCACTTGCGAGCGGAGCGTTGAGCGGTGCAAATAGCGATCAACAGCCATGCTTGCGTTTCGAGCCCTTCTGGTTTTTCTTTTTCTTTTGTTTGCGCTATATTTTTTTGTTATTTCTTTTTGCGAATTCGCGTGTGTGAGAAAGAGAGAGTCTGAGAAAAGTTGTGTGTATGAGAAAAGAGTGTGAGAGAAGTCGTGGAGGAGAAAAGTTGTGAGGGAGTGATTTGTGTGCGGAACCGAGAGTGAAGACGTGGAGAGGAAGAGAGAGGAGAAGAGACGTTTGGAAAGGACGACAGAGAAAGGAATTATTCGGAAAGGACGATCGGAGAGAAGCGTGACGAAAAGGGCGATTGTGAAGGAGGAGTGTAGAGAAACGGAAGAGTGAGAGAAAGACCGGAGACGAGATTGCGACGCGAGAGTGAACGAGTGGAGAGAGCCGACGGCTGTAACGCGTGAGTTGTTCCTTTCTTCCACTTATCGGTCCGATCATATTTTTTTTCATTTCGGCGCGATTGCGTGCGAGCGGCCACGAGGCCCGTTTTTTCGGATTTCCCCCTGCGTTCTCCTCGGCGATAAGTGCGTGGTGTTTTCCCCCCCTGCGTTCCCCCTATATCCCCCCGCGCCCGTTTAGCCCACTTCCTCCGTACCATCCCCCCGTCGCTATTCCGCGCTCGAGAGCCAGTCCTTTTTTTTTAATTTTTCTCTTAATTTTCTTTCGCGAGGACCACGTTTTGTTTTCCTCATTCTTTCTCTTTTTTTTGTTGTTTCTTTGGTGACTCGGCGGTCAAGTGTGAGAGGCGTGTTAGCGTTCGGGAACCTTCCCCCTGAGATCCCCTCCCCCAGCCCCGCGCGTGTATTAAGAATTGGTTTTTTTTCATTGTTCTCTTTCGTTTTTTTTGTTATAATTTGTCGTTGCGAGTTCGCGTCAAACTCGCTGGCGCCCAATCCGAAACATCTTTCTTTTTGTTATCAAATAGTCTTTTCCTTTTTTTTTGATATATTATTTCTCGCTTTAATTTCAGTTTCTTTTGTATTTCCCCCGTTCTCCTCGTTCCCCGTATTGTCAGTACTCGCGGGAAAATATTCCCTTTATTTTTGCGAGTACTGTACCAAAAAAATCGCCCACCATCCGAGTCCTCCTTCCCCTGCCCCGCCCGCCCCATCGTCGCCTTGCTCACCGCTGCTGAGCGAACTCGCGCGGTGAGCCAAGGTTTGTTGTTGTTGTCGCCTCACTCGCACCACGCACTGTTTCCCCAAACAAATCGTCGCCTTAGAAGACGCGTTACAATTTAACATTGTAGCCGAAATATTATTTCCAAATCCCAAGTTGTATAGTCGACTTGTGCCGCGAATCCGAGCGACTGCTATAGACGATTACCTGACACTGGACATACGCCCTCCGGAATTCGCCCGCCGGGCTGTCTCTCACCCCCCTTTTTTTGTTTCGTGTGCCGTGTTTTCTTTTTCTCTCACCTCCCTACAGATTCTAGGTAAAACAAAACGGAATTAAAAACGGAAAATTGGAAAAAGAATTATAGAGGACCCCCAAAAATAAAATTGCTCCGTACCCTGTAAGCGGTAAGTTTTTGAATAATTGTCTCCACTTATATATTTTTTTTTTATTCGCATTGTTGATCATTCCCCCCCACGTGAAATTGAGAGACAGCTTGCGCCTGCCCTGCCCCCCCCTTCGCCCTCTTGTTGTCACATTATTCATTTTTTTTTGTAGATTCGTCGTCTTTCGATAACTTTTTTTTTGCGTTCCTTCCCCTTCTCTCCCTGTTCTTTTTCTCGTTTCTTTCCTTCGCGCAGTCCGTTCAATTTCTTCTTTTTTTTTCTTTTTCTCTTCTTTCGTTTCGCACATTTTTTTCTGTGTTTTTTTTTGTTTTTTTTATTATTTGATTTACTTCGCTACTATATCGGTCGTATTTTATTATTTTTAGTTATGTAATTAGTTTTTTGTTTTTCTTCTTTTTCTTTTTTTCTCTTTTTCTCCCTGTTCGCCCCCTTCTCCTTCTGTGCCACCCCTCCCCCTTATCGCTACTCGCTTTTTTTTGTGTTTTTTTTGTGTTTTTGTACCTTTTTGTACCTCGCCCCGTACTACCTCCGCCCCCCTACCCACCATTAGCCACCCTCGTGAACGAGTCGAGGTCGGGCTCGATGAGAGAACCCAAGCCATTCGCGCGTCGTTGGACGCCATTCACGACGTTCGCGACCTCCTCCTCCGCTGCGACCGAGCAGGGCTCACCTCCTGGGGCAGCGTGGAGGAAATCAAAGAGCGACTGGTGCGAGCGGAGCTCCGCAGTCGCTTTCCTCACACGCACATCCTCTGGGACGAACGAGCCGACACCCTGAGCTCTGATTCCCTCCCCTTTTCCCTCAGCGTCGCAGTTGAGCACCCCCTTTACGGGGAGGTCCTGCGACCCTCGCGCGTTTCGCCCCCTGTAAGCTCAGGGATCCCCCGAAACGTCCCTATCCCATCTCCCCGTAGCTTTTCTTCCCCCAGCGACCCCTTGCCCACGGGGCAATCCATGGGTCGGTATCGAGATCCCCTGACGCTCGATTTCGACGCCACTACCCCTGGGTATTTGTCCCACTTACCCCTACCCCTCATCCCTGTTCCCAGCCCTTCCTCTCCCCACGTCACGTTGGCGTTACCCCCGCGTACCGAACAACACCCCCTGTCGTATGCAACCGCAGCACAAACCCGTAACCCCTCTCCCCGCCCTCGCGAATCCCCTGTTCCTGCATCGTATGTGCCCTGGAGCCCCGAGAGCACATACGTTTTTCCGCCGCGTGCCACGGGGCACAGCAGCACCCAATTGGGCCCCCTTCCTCCCCACCATACTCGTTCACTGACCCCTACCCCCCACGGACCCTCGCCTCCCCCCTTTTTCGGTTTTCCCACCTTTTCGGAGTCTCGGGAGGCCCGCGACTCGCGTTTCACGGACCATTGGAGGAAGTTCGGCCCTCGTTTCGCCGGGAAACGAGGCGATGACGCTGAGGAGTTCCTCCGTCGCCTCCATGAGTACGCGACGAGCCGCAGCCTCACCGAGGGGGAGCTTTTGCGGGCGCTGCCGGAAGCTTTCACCGGAGAAGCTCTCCTGTGGCACCGCGTGGAGCACCCCAGCTGGACCTCGTACGAGGGGTTCACCTTCTACTTCAGGGAACGATTTGGCCACGGGGACCTGCAGGAGCGCTTGCGCCGAGAGGTGGAGTTGCGAACGCAGGGACCCGGCGAACCGGTTGCGGAATACATCGTGAAGATGCGCACCCTGTTCAGCCATCTCAACCCTCCCCTTCCCCTTAGCGTGCAGATCGACATCTGCTGCCGCAACCTCCACCCCGAATTGGCGGTCCACGTCGTGAGAGAGGAAATACATAGTTTCCTCGATCTACAACGTGTGGGCCGCCGGCGGGAGGAGGTGAGCGAGCGTATGAAGTTGTACCGTCCTCCCCCCCCCCCCCCCGTCTCCCAGTCCGCATTACCCGCCGCTGCATTCTACCCGGAGAAGGGCGTGCGCGGACGCGCTGCCGCCGTGGCAGACAAAAAACGCGACCCCTCTCCGGACCTTCTGATGGAGTTCGAGGCTACACCCCCCACGGAAATTCCCAAGCCCGTCCCGCGCGTTTCGTACAGCACTGGTGCCCGTTCCCCTCCCCGCACGACCTCTCCGAAAACGGCAGCCGCCGTCATTCCCCGTTCCCCAACCACCCTACGACGACCTCCTCCCCTGAGCAGCCCCCCGCGAAAAATCCCCGCTCTCGTTGATGTGGCGCTTCGTCAACCCACGCGTGCATATTCCCCACCCTCAAAATCCCCTTCAGTCACCTGCTACAATTGCAGGAAACCCGGCCACGTCTATCGCGAGTGTTTGCTCCCCCTTGGCTATTTTTGCCGCGTGTGCGGCCGGCCAGGGGTGGATGTAAACACTTGCCCTGTTTGCGCGCGTTGCCGGGCGGGAAACGCCATGCCGGGGGGTCACTAAAAACCCTAACCCCCCGGAAAGACGAATCCGTCCCCCCTTCCCATCCGATAGAAGCCCGAACCCCTACATCGTCCCCCCTCGCTGTTGCTACTGGCGACAATCGGCATTTCGCGTGGGTCTCCGTGGGCGGAACTCCCACGCGAAGCCTCATCGACTCCGGATCCACGAGGAGCTACATCAGCGCGGAGTTGAGCGAGTCCCTCGGCGCGACCCTACAACCTATCGACGAGACCGTGCGAGTGGCCAGTGGCGCTGTACTCCCTGTTCGTGGCCTCGCCTCCCTCGGGGTGCGCGTCACTGCCATCGAATACCCCTGTCTACTTGGAATAGACTTTCTAAAAAAATTTAGCTTCAAGATCGATTACGAGGAGGAAACGTGGAGAACAAGGTACGGAGTGGAACACTCGTTCCACTCCTCAGAAATCGCGATTCGTATACACCCCCAAATAGCGTGCGCCGGTCTCGTCGAACCCTCCCAAACTGCCTCATCCCGTCTACAAACCCTACTGAAGACAATGACCCTGAAGAAGACCTCCCCGATCCTCAGTTCCACCCATTTGACTGTACACGCCATTGATGTACAAGGTCACCCTCCCATCCGCCAAAAACCTCCCACTCTCTCGGCGTACATGCTCAAGGTCGCTCACGGCGAGGTCGATCGCATGTACAATGAGGGAGTGATCGAGAAATGTAAAAGTCCCTGGCTGAGTAATCCCGTTATTGTCCCCAAACCCAACGGAAAATATCGTTTCTGCATTGATTACCGTGACGTTAACAAAGTGACCAAGAAAGACGCGTAAGTAGTTATATGGGGCCGGTTCTACTCACAGATCCCTGCACCGACATTTACCGACACTTAGTCGAGACACGAACCCCGATTTAGCCGGGACACGAACCCCCCGGAGAGGGGGTATTTTGGCCTGGATGTGAATTCTCGAGAAGGCAGAGTGGGAGGGGGAAGGGGGGGGGGGGAGGGGTTCACGGCGCGTGTCGCCCGATTCCATCGAACGTTGTATATATCGAGCGCTGATTTATGATAAACTTTTTTGAAGACTCGAAATTTCTTGGAAGTGGTGCGTGTCGTTGCAGGACGGTACTTATCAACGCGTGTCGTCCGATTCCATCGAACGCTGTATATATCAAACGTTGATTTATTGTAAACTTTTTTGGAGACTCGAAATTTCTCGGAAGTGGTGCGTGTCTATGCAGGTCGGCACTCATCAAACGTTGATTATGAACTTTTGCGTAAACATGCACATGGAGAATGGCGCCGCTATGGCGCGGGGGGATTTCTTGGAAACGGCATCGCGGCGGTCAATCATCAAAGGAAGGAGGTGACCAAATGAAAGGGATCATTTAGCTCAGTCCGATGCAATATCTTCGATCGCACGTGTCGGCACTATTGAATTTGTTTGTCCGAAAAAAAAATGGGCGCGTGTAACAAATACTCGGTTTTTCCCTGCGCGGATCCGCGAACGTTAACTAGGAACGAGCTGGAATATATTCCGAAAACATTGCTTTTAAAGTATTGGGGTGATCATATACATTTGCTCTGGCATCTCCTTCCGAGACGTTATCACATTGATCCTGAAGTATTGTCGTATCTTCCGTGTAGAGAGCATTATAATACTTCTGTGAATATGGATCATTTCGATGGCACCCCACCCCAACGTCGAGTGTGTGAAAAATGTTTGTCAAATTCGCGGGTGGAGAAAAAGAATGAGTAATTTTTTTTGTTCGTGTGTGGGGAGGGTAAGGATATACAGGGTGGTCCACGCAACGTGTGCACCTCTTTCACGGTCGAAATATGCGTTGCACGAAAAAATGTTGTATACAAAAGTTACATGGTTTATGAGGCTTCATCATGTGGTGCATTTATTTTTATTCTAGGTGGAGGCGCTTCGGAGATTTCAAGGTCAACTTTGTTTTTTTAAAGGGAATGCTATATTTTTTATAGCGTAAGATGATAGAGTATCGAATTTTGAGTAAAAAAGTATAGACCCTTATTAGCCCTAAAATTAATAGTTAACGAGTATTTTCACTTTATTACTTTGAGTACATTCAGTGACTCGTGGCTTATCACAATTAACGTAAGTGTTCAAATTGATGTCCATTGGCATCAATACAGTGACGAAATCTATTAACTAATGAAGAAACTGCATTCTGAATTATGTCCGGACTAAGTGTCATGCATTCTAAACAAATACGATGTTTCATATCCTCCGGAGTTGTTGGTATTTCACGATACACTCTGTCTTTTAATGTGCCCCACAGAAAAAAGTCTAGAGGAGTAAGATCTGGTGAGCGTGGAGGCCACATGAATTGTCCACCACGACCAATCCATCGATTGGGAAAATTTCTATCCAGTAGTTCCCTCACAATACGTGCGTAATGTGCTGGACAACCATCATGCTGATACCACATACGTGCACGGATATTCAACGGCACGTCCTCTAGTAAAGGTGGTAAATTATTATTCAAAAAGTTCGCGTATTTTTGCCCTGTTAATCGATTATCAATGAAATATGGACCAATCAATTGGTTGCCCAGTATTCCACACTATACATTAACGCTCCATGGGTGTTGGTGGTCGACTTCTCTCATCCAGTGAGGATTGTCAGCTGCCCAGTAATGCGTATTTTTCAAATTGATCTGTCCACGGTTTGTAAACGTTGCTTCATCAGTGAACAACACACTTTGTAGAAAATAATCATGCTGATTTATTTGATGTAGGAACCACTGACAGAACAAAACGCGGTTTTCAAAATCCGTTCCATGTAGTTTCTGATGAAGTGCAAGGTGATAGGGGTGATATTTATTTTTATGCAGAATTCGTAGAATACTGCTTTTGCTTATTCCCGAACCTCGTGAAATCTGTCGCGTACTAATATGAGGATTTTCTATTACGGCTGCTAAGACCGCAATAGCATTCTCTTCAGAAGTGGCAGTTTGTCTTACGGTACGTTTATTAAGATTGAAATGTCCATTTTCTCGAAGCGATTTACAGATTCTCTCAAATATGGTTCGAGATGGTTGAAACCGTTCAGGATATCTTTCGGCATACATAGCTTTAGCTCTTACTGCATTTCTATGACACTCTCCGTACACTAAAAGCATATCAACTTTGTCACTATTACAAAAATTCATTTTCACTTTTATCTTTCTGATAATCACGCACGATCACTGAAGGAAACTTTAATATTGGATTACAAATATTGAGAGGATTGCGAATCATGATAAGAGCGTGTGATGTGGTGAATGTGTTCATATTGATAAACACTGTCATGTAAACAATGCTATCCTTCAGATATTTGTAGTAGATTTGAATCTCCAACTTGATATTACGCAATAGAAATTTTAAAGTAATAAAGTGAAAATACTCGTTAACTATTAATTTTAGGGCTAATAAGGGTCTATACTTTTTTACTCAAAATTCGATACTCTATCATCTTACGCTATAAAAAATATAGCATTCCCTTTAAAAAAACAAAGTTGACCTTGAAATCTCCGAAGCGCCTCCACCTAGAATAAAAATAAATGCACCACATGATGAAGCCTTATAAACCATGTAACTTTTGTATACAACATTTTTTCGTGCAACGCATATTTTGACCGTGAAAGAGGTGCACACGTTGCGTGGACCACCCTGTATAACCGGCAATTTCGTGAGCGGCTTCATTACAGAACGATCAAATGCGAGACAGACGAGTCGTGCTGAAACACCGATTATTGTTACACTTGAAAAATATCAAAGAAGTGAAAGTCTTGTTGCAAAGAGTGTCGGTGATTCGAGATATCAACGAAAGTGTGAAAAATCTTTCAATATCCGAAGTAACGTTGCATCCGCACAAATCTCGCACCGTGAACAAAGTACCGAGCCACAACGACAACAACAACAACAACAATGGATCTCGAGGCTATCAACAAAATCGGCAAGATGGACGATTTTCTACCGACGAAAAAATTGTCGGAACTGCCGGTGCGGGCGAATCAACGTATATCAAACGTGAGAGCTGTCCAGAAGAAATTCGGACGACGGTACATCGTCGACATTGATGGTGAATTTTCCGTCTTCCTGCCGGCCAGAATCACGAAAGCCATCGATGAGGACCCAACGACGTTGGACAAATTCCAGACTGCGACTAACGATGGGAAACTACATCTGAATTACATCGGTGGAAAATATAACAAACTAGAATTTATTCTGTTGTAGGGAAATTTGAATAAAAAAAACAAATGTCATGTAAATGTGTGTGTGTTTTTTTATTTCAAAGAATATCGCGATTACACAAAGTTTGATAGGCCTTTAGCCAAATTTTCAGCGATTTCACATTCGCGCTGGCACAATTGTATTTCGTTTGGGCGGAATGATGCGAACATCCCGGTGGAATTTTCGGCAATTTCTTCAACGATGGGCAGTCCAGAGTCTCGAGATCGATAATCTCAGCGGTCGTGAACTTTTTCATCCATTGTGTTTTTTCGAGTCCCTTGACGTATACTTTGCGAGCTCGTTGCAATATGGCGCCAATCACCGTTTCTGCCGCTTCATAGGGTATTTCACCGTCTTCCCAGCTCATTCCATGATAATTGCGTGTTAGCCATAAATTCATGGCTTTGTATTTGACCGGCAACGACTTCCATGGTGATGGCGAATCGAAGAACAGAGTCAAAGGTGGACCGTCTTGTTGCACTTCGACAAAAGATATTTCTTTGAGGACAAACTCGTTAATTGGCCGTTTGAAGCCTTGAATATCAACGATGTAATCCATTATATCAGCTTCTTCACGCCGCCGCTGATCGGATTATACTGAACGATACGATCGTGAAGTATGAGGCAGTAAGCCGATGTATGCGCAGGAATATTATTTTTCGACTCAAATTCAAGGCGAACATCCACCGGGCCTGTCTTCAACGATTCGTTTTGCTTCGAGCAATCGATAATAATGAGCGGAGCATACTTCAGAAATTGCGACTTGTCTAACCATGGCTCGGGCTCTCTGTTGTAGTACGTGGATTGGAAATTTGCGTACATCTGATACAGCAAAGCGTACTGATTTTGATCGATGTTGAGATTCAAATTTCCATAGGGATAACATTGCGAATTGAGATACAGTTTGACGTCGGTGATTTTGCATATGTCGAAATTACCCGCAGCATCTACGATTTGCTTCGTTTCCTCGACGTCGAGCCATCCGGTGTTCTCCAGCATGCTGCTTTTACGCGGGCTCATCGACGAGTAGCCCTTAATCAGACTCGTGAGGCCGACATTTTTACTTCGATCGATCTCGATGGCATTGAGCTCGTAACGTATTTCCTCGAACAAATAGCAAATGGCGTTATTGACGAGGCTCGTGGCGAGGGTCGGTGTGCCATCGTTTTTCGTCAATTTTCCGCATATATGTAAGGAGCTGTGACTCGGTAGTATGCAGAGATCTTGATGCTGAATGGAGATGCGGATTTCATCGCTGTTGTTGAAGGTTGCAGATGCATACGGCTGATGAGCATGAATCTCACAATGTGTGATGGATTCATCGAAGATGACGGGGTTCTGAATATTAACTATTTCCTCCTCCATTGTACACAGCATATGGCCAAAGCGCAGAACAAAAATTTATGTCTCACACGTTTTTTTCGCGAATTTTTAGGTCTAGACTCTGCAGGAACAACACGTTTTGAGGTGTTAACGCTCTGCGCGTTGATCGACGACTGTCCACCGCAAGCCATGTCGGTTTATTAAGAATTCTGTTGAAAACTATGCCCATTGCGATTTTATATGCAAACGAATCGTAATAACTTCACCGCGAAAATTGACTATATCACCGTCCTGATCGACTATCTGAAGTCTGATGCAATCTATCGTTCTGCTGGTGATCGGCAGATAAATCACATGTGCCGGTACTTCGATGATTTTGTAACCAGGTGGGACTGTCGGAAAAAACTCGTGAATCGTGTGTACTTTTCGCTCGTTGATGTAAGCTCCCGTGGTGATGTTACACTCAACTCGCAGGGCGTTTACTTTGAGAATGGCTACCGGTAGATCGGATTTGTGTCTTTTATCGGCACTCAGAATATGCGGTGTAAATCCCAACAAGCGTCCGATAGAATCATTAGGTATAAAATTTATTTCGCGATTACACTTAATTTCACTACGCAAAGTATTATTATTGGGCTTTATATTGAGAATAATATCTTTACGCGACAACTCCGACGGTACGTATTTCTCAATATCTTCAATCTCGTAGCTGCCCGTAGGTATCGTCAATATCTCATCTCCAACGTAAAGTTTATTACTTTGAAAGTCGATGTTAGGAATGGAATTGAAGGTTAGCAATTCGATGAGACCGAGGCTATAATTTTTGTGAGGTGAGAGCTCGATCGGCGGAAAGTATTGCGCCTCGAGTATGGACGAAGTTCCCGATATCGTTAATGTGAAACTATCATCCATGACGGTTAATTCACGACTGACCTCCCTGTTTTACCCTGTACGTTTATATAACGCATACTTTTCACCAAAATCCAATTGATCGCAGAGAAACTTCAAGCACAAATGACCGCACTCGATTGTATCATAGTCTTGGTATCTCTCGTAGTTGTAATTCACGCTACCGACACCGAAATATTTCATGAGTTCGGATGGTGGTCGAAGGTTGCCAAAACTATCGAAATAATCGATCCTTTTTTCAAATTTTTTGTACGCAACCCAGTGTGTACCACGACCGATATTCTCATCCAAATTCACAATTGCCGTTTCGTATTTCAGCGGTCCGCCCTTCGGCAGTTTATCCCGCATGTAAACACCTCGAAAATGTCGAATGTTCATGATTCGTGCGTATTTACGGAGATCCGCGTCCGTGAGCGGTCGATGCGGTAGCTTCAATTCACGTTTTTTGGAGCTATATGAAGACCCAATCCCTGCTTGTATGGTTTAAGATGTAAGCCTTTGCCCAATGCAATAGCCTCGATCGTTCGATTGTGTCGTTTGTGTTCGTCCAATTCTCGTTTAGCTGCCTGAGCAGCGTTAACGGCTTTCGCTATACTCGCCGCACCACCGGCCAATGCCCCGGTAGCGCTGAGCCCCGCGAAAATCGGCACGAGAAACGGCAAGAAACCACCGATCTTTTTCGGCACGCGTATAACACGAGGAGCGCGCATTTTACATCCTGCTGCTGCTGCTCTTTTCGTCACGCTCCGAGCACCCTTGAGAGCGGATCTGATGAGTGCTCTCGAATCATCGCTGCGAATCATCGTTGCTCGTGCTGCTGCGACAACTTTTTTGAAACTTGGCTTGACCCCCATACCGAATTTCCTTTTAACCTTCATGATATTAGCGATACTCAGGGCACTCGCTTTCTCGCCTAAGCTTGCGTCTCTGGCGAATACTCGTTTCCACGCTTCCTCAGTCAACACCTTGTCAGCCGCGTGTCGCGCCGCAATATTCTCCCGATTTTTCGAATACGCGATATCGTGTTCTTTGCAAACCGCGTCGAGCGGATTAACGCCAGGATCGCCTCGCGCAAGCCGCTCAGACAATTTTGTGCCGGGCCCGCAATATTGATATCCCGGTATGTGTAACTCGAATGGAAGTTTATTAATCAAATCGTTGACGGCTCCTTTTCCACGTTTTTTGTTTTTCGCGCCAACGATCATGCTTCGCGTGACAGTTTTCGATGCTCGCGATATCCCTATTTACACTGTTTCTTCTTCTTATCACCAACTGCACCGTATCGTCCCGGATCAACTTCACCCGTAAATGGCGTACTTCCTCTAATGTTAGGATTGGAATAGTGACGATTGGCAAATTTCTTCAAACTGTCGGTTATAGGATTTTTCGGATCGTCTTGTTTCGGTATTTTCCACATATGTTCATCAGACGGGAAAACATTCGCAACTGAGACATCAATCGTTATAAGCATACTACTTATACCTATTTCCATCAGTCACGGTCAAGATGAGTTCACAGATGGGACTATTGCCTGTAATAAATTTCGATGAATTTAGGCGAGCGGAGAAGAGACAAAAACGTCATGGTGATTTGCTGCCTGATACTATTCGTGCTGTGTTTTGCGGTCCATCGAATTGTGGCAAAACCAATGCTATGCTCTCGCTCATAATACATCCCAATGGACTGAGATTTGAGAACATTTACCTCTATTCAAAATCGTTGAAACAACCAAAGTATAAATTGCTCGAACGATTGCTCGAACCGGTGAACGGGGTCGAATATCACCCGTTCAACGAGCATGAACAAGTGGTGTCACCTAGCGACGCGCGACCTCACTCGATAATCATCTTTGACGATGTTGCGTGCGAGAAACAAGACAATATGAGGGCCTTTTTCTCCATGGGAAGACACGAAATTGTCGACTGCTTCTATCTTTGTCAGACGTATGCTCGCATTCCTAAGCATCTCGTGCGAGATAATACGAACTTTCTCGTTCTATTCAAGCAGGATGATATGAATTTGAAACATGTGTATAACGATCATGTTAACACGGATATGACTTATTCGCAATTCAAGAGCATTTGTTCGGAATGTCGGAATTCTGATAAATACGGATTTATCGCGATTGACAAGGATAGCGAAGTGGACAAGGGTAGATACCGACGGGGTTTTGATACTTTTCTCACCATTAAATGACTTTGTTGTATCCAACAAACAGCAGTATCATCAGCGTCGCTATAGCAACAACATGGAGCATAAAAAAGAGCGAGATGTGTTGCATCAGCTTGTTCGAGCGAGCGAAGCGATTAGAAAAAAACATCGTATGATGAAAAGCAGCAAGGATGATGTCGAACTCATGAGGCGGGAAGTTTTCAAACCTATAGTCACACCGCTGGAAACGTTAATACGGAATGTGGATCATCCAATCAAGGAGGAGGAAGTAAAAAAAGAAGAAAAAAACGTTAAGGAAGAAC
Source organism: Heteropelma amictum (assembly GCA_959613375.1). Lineage (NCBI taxonomy): Eukaryota > Metazoa > Arthropoda > Insecta > Hymenoptera > Ichneumonidae > Heteropelma > Heteropelma amictum. The sequence goes on from OY390727.1 coordinate 6,964,267, forward strand.
ACGATGATTCGTTTGGAAAGGAGGATGTTAAAAAAACTGATACGTCTTATGATGATGATGTCTCCTTCAAATCAACATATGATACGAGTATGGATGAGAGTGATGATGATGATGACAAATCAGCCCGCAACGTTGACCAATTAATCAACGAATACATCGTGTTATTACAAACGAATCGAAAAACGAATTTCGATGTTTTTTACGGTGTTCGACTTCTCGCCAATGACAAACTGAAAATTGGTGATTCATCGATAAACTTTGATTCATCGAAGATTCGCGTGGGAGATCGAGAGTATGCAAAAACTATCGGATTAATCGAGCTATTGTTCAAAAAAGTTCCCGATATCGAGACTATCACGGAGGATGATGTAAAAAATTATGAAGATATCGTAATTACAACGAACGCTCATAAAAAGTTTTACAAAGCCGGTGAAGCGACGCGAAGGGATAATACTTATAAATTTAAAACATATATCACAAAAATCGCATCGAGAAAACATATTGGCGGAGGTATCCATAAAGTGGTTGAAAAAAATACCAAATTCGATTATGTTTATTGGGATGATCCTAACGAATTGGTCGATCGTTTACGTTTACTCGTAGCATCTCAAGCAGCCGGCAACTTGTCTCATTCCAACGAAATTGTATCAATCATTGAAGAATTACGCGAGGCCGGAATTATTCATTAAAACGATTCTCACCAAGATCTTGTTGCACATTCGCAAGATGAGCGTTGACGTGTTTGGACGCCAATTGCAGCCGAAAAATAGAAGTGAAAATGTTCGCGGACCTCGAGGCAAAGGATTCAAGATTACTCGAGATGGACAATACGATATTGATAAAAAACGTTTGTGTAATTTGGCTGATCCGATAGACGAGAATGATGCGATTTCAGTGCGAGTGATGCGAAGCGCAATGCAACAAGAATTACGTCAGATACATCACGTTACATCTTCTCTACGGGAGGATATTGATACTCATGCCATGATGATCAGTGCACTCGAGTCCCAACTCGCGGAGCATATAAGACATCAGAAAATCAATCATGAAAATCTTGAAAACCTGACGAAACGCAATTCCGAGCTCATTGTGCTGTTGGAAAACGAGCTGAAAACATTGGAGCAAAGTAGTAGTAGTAGCGGTGATTATATGTTAATGATCGATAGTGTCAAGAGCCACTTGAGCCAGTTTAAAACGGACCAAGAAGCTGTACACGCGTTATCAGTGAAAAATTCCCAAGTGCTCGCGCTACTGGACAACCGCTTGCACGCGCTCGAGCATGAGCGAGAAAGAGACCGTGGTGAGAGAGCTACATAAGCCGGCGCGAAGAAATTACATCCGTCGGCGTGTTGATATACGCGGTCTCGATGAGACGTGGCAGGCCGATCTCGTCGATATGTCATCTTACGCTCACCGAAACTCTAAGCAAAAGTTCCTCCTCACCGTTATCGATGTATTCTCAAAGTATGCCTGGGCTGTACCGATCAAGAGTAAGACGGGGAGAGATACGACATTGGCTATGAAATCCATACTAGTTCAGGGTCGAACACCGAAAAACTTGCAAGTCGATCGAGGAAAAGAGTTTTACAATGCCGAGTTTCAGGCGCTTATGGAAAAATTCAACATTCACATGTACTCGACATACAGCAATTTAAAAGCTTCGATCTGCGAACGTTTCAATCGTACACTAAAAAATAAAATGTGGATACGATTCAGTCTTCGCGGAAATTACAAGTGGATAGACATTCTCGATGATATGATTTCCGAATACAACAATACCGTACATCGTACAATTAAGATGAAACCAAAAAATGTTAATACAGCTAATGAGAAACAAATTTTACGCGATATTTACAAGAAAATCACGTCTCCTACGAAGAAACCGGCAAAATACAAAATCGGCGACAAAGTGAGAATCAGCAAATTTAAGAACGCATTCGAGAAAGGTTACACTCCGAATTGGACAACGGAAATATTTACGATTGATCGAGTGAAAAATACGAATCCAACGATGTACCAGCTGAAGGATCATCGAGATCAACCCATCGGTGGCGGTTTCTACGAACCAGAGCTCCTCAAAGTGAAATATCCCGATGTTTATCTCGTTGAGAAAGTATTGAAGAAACGTGGAAATAAAATATTTGTAAAATGGCTTGGTTTTGACAATACTCACAATAGTTGGGTAAATAAATCTACTGTATAACAAAAAATTTACAAAGGGTTTTCAAAAAAACTGATTTATTCCCCAAACAATTTTTTAACAACGTAATTTCGTTTTCTGCGATCCAGTCATTATTTCCATTGTTGCACGCACCCTGTAACAGACAGTTCGAGAGAATAACAAACGGTGTTCCAATTGTTTCAATTATTAAGCCGTGTATGTGTTGAAATTACCTGAATCTTTTGTTGATTTCTTCTTCTTTTTTGCTTCGGAGCGACACTTGTCGCAGCATCGTCGCTTCGGCGGAGTACCATCAATATGATCTCGAATTTCCGGTCTGTTATAATGCTCCGTGCACGGAAAATATGAGATTACTTCGCTGTCCATTTGAAAGCGTTTAGGCAAGCGATCCCAAATTATGTGAAGTTGCGAACCCCAATATTTCAATAATACACTCTTTGGTATGGAATCGAGCTCGCTGTCGGTTAGATCCCACGCATTCTTGGACGGGTGAAGTGCGTACATCTTAACGTTCTGATATCGACTGAGGGTTTCACTAAGTCGTTCCTCGCGCAGGCGTAATAAATTAGGTCTCCACGATCCGAGTGCGTGTTTCAGCAAGTTTGTTTATATTCAATGCTTTAGAATCATCACAGTTATAAACACTTTTCTCGTTGCCTTGAGCAAAATTGACATGCGGAGGTTCATACAAATTTCAAGTTACTCCAATGAATAACCCCAAGGCAGAGTATCCGTTGAATCATACATCAACATTCTCTTATCATCTCTCCAGCTTAGAGCAATTTTTTTCTGTGTCGCAGTATGAACAATGTGTTTTTTACTTTGAATTAAATTTTGAGGTTTGACTACATTTTTATGTTCAAACAGACACATTTTGTAGTCGTCAAGCGTAATAGTTTTGAGCGTTGAGCCCTTGATGCCTTTTGCCCGCTTTTTTTCACCATTGTCGCCAAAAATCTTGTAAGCATACAATTTTGCCCTCAATCCGATAAACTCCTCCATGATATTACCATTGTTTTCATCCTTCATCAGACCCAATACTTTTTTATTAGCTTGTGGAATACCATACGGATTGTCAACCGAATAATCCGAAGTGTCAAATTTGTGTATATCTCCTTTTATAATTTGGTAAACGTTGGGTACTTTGATGTGATAGATGAGGCTGTCGGTGTCTGTATATAGTAATTTCGCTTTTTGTCCAAAAGTCGTCTTCATGTAATAATAGTGAAAGTCGTAGAGCCAAAGTTTGGAGATGTCGAGGATCGAATATCCAACGTATATGGGCTTGTTGAATAAAACGGTGGCCTTGTTGAGTTCTATTATCACCATATCACGCTCGAATATAGTGCAACTGTGGAACGTTGGTTTAGCGATCTGTGCTTTTGCCCCCCACCGTCCACGCCATTCCGTCACAAGCCTCACTTCTTTGTGCTTTCGCACATTTTCCATTGTTTTCCCAAATACGGCATTATTCATTAATTTGTAAAAATTTTTTTCAAACTCGTTGTTCGATTTTTTTCTCAGTTCCGTGTTCACGTCGATGTATTTCTTGAGGCAGGGCATCTGTCGAAATTTCAGCACGCGATGAATGTGTGTCACACGAAGACCCAATTTTGTGCACTGTTTCAAATTTCTGTAGTGAATAACGTATTTCTCTTTCGGCAACAATGTTGTCATAAATTTTTTCAAACCTCGAGCCTCAGAAGCAAAATGTTGAGGACACAACGGTAGGTCTTTGTGATTTTCATGTAACTCGCGGGGATACTCGAGATCGACTTCGAAAATATAACCGACCGGAGAATCATCTGGAATATTTTCAATGTCTTCTTGGAAATTTTCCACCCAAGCGAAAGAGCCGCAAGGTAATGCCTCGCTCATAGCCGCACCATAAAGATTATTAACGTCGAAATACATCAAATATGATTCTTCTTTTTTTGAATCGTATTCGTCTTTCATGTAGCGATTGTTGGCTTTCGCGTATCTATTCGAACACTGTGCCACACCACCGCGGATTCCCTTCTCGATGAACATTAACATGTCAACATCGGTCAAAAGTTCGAGTTCGATACCGGTGCACTTTAGCATCGCGTCGAACGAGAGACCCGGAGCCGTATAATAATGCAGAGGATCGAGAGCGTACGTTTCCATGCAATTTCGTCGAAAATTTTCGAAAATGTCCGTCAAAAGCAGTACATCGGTTTTCAGGTACAAATCCGAATATTCACCCAATGTGCGCACATTGAACGTTGTCCACACGTCGCGAGCATGCGCATAATCATCGTCCGAGATGTTTGAGCTTTGAAGTTTTGAAAAAAAGTCTTTTTTCTCCGGTAATTCGGTCTCGTCGAGTCTCCTCCAATCATCAACGTAATCATACGGAAAAACACCTTTTCGCGTTAGTAATTGAAATTTTGCATCAGTATCGCAAAATCGTCGTGTTATGGTTTTTTGCTCGTGTTTCAGATACGATGCTAATTTGTCGATGCTACTTGCCATGAATCTGAACGAATCGATGAATCGATATTGCACACGTGTTCCTTTGACGGTTTTGATGAACGAAATATATTTCTCCTTATTCACCGGCAAAAGCTTCACCGATCCTTCAAAGTTTTTCGCCAAAGCTTTTATCAAAAAATGCGCATCATAACCCGACAAATTATGAAATATAATGGGAACAACGTGAGAATTTTTGTAATTCAAATTACAGCTCTGATGAGCAGCACCTCGATATTTTCCCGTGAAATGACAATGATCTCGTACTTTTGTCGCGGTGACGATGAACGGTTTTTCACAGATGTGACACTTTTTAGCCGAGCGAAAATTGTCACTTTCACGCGAGTTCAATGGATTCATCGGCACTATTGTCTGGAAAAGCGTGTTGAAAGACACCGCCATTTCTTGCAATTTACGTATAAACCACTCCACGCAATCTTTCCCCCGATGAAATTCATACTTCGATTTCGATTCGTCGAAACTGCAGTGTACGTAATAGGCGATACTGTGAGGCGTATGCTTTTGATAATTCATCGTATTCTTTTGCGGGCTTGTTACCGGCTCGAGAAGACATTCTAAATCTGCATAGATCGCGAACGGCACAGCTTCTTTGTATTTATAGTTTTTGAATTTTAAAATGGTCGCCTCATCTTTTGGAAAAACAACACGACAATGATTAACGTTTGCACAGTCTATTTGATGTTTATTCAGAGTAGCTTGTATTTTAATGTGGCACAAACATCGGTCGCACAACCACGCTTGATGATCTGTCTTTGATATTTGCGCGCTCACCAATCTCGAGATGTTTTTTATCCACGCAAAATGATGATAGACTTTCTCGATATCATCATCATCATCATCATCATCATCATCGTCGATCGAATCAATCGCTTCTATCATAAGCAAATGTATCGCAGGTCTTTTCGATATCTGCTTGCTAAGATGTACTGGCACAATTTCGCTCCGTCCATTTACACGTTCTATACCATACACATGAATTGATAATCCATTAATTTTTTCGAATCTTTCAATATTCGATAGACGCATCGGAAAATCGAATCCTTGATAATTAAGCACTTCGCTAAAGTGTGGATAAGAATTGACACTTTCAGGATGTGACTGGGGAGGTGACAAGGCTGCCACTATAGACCATAGGAAGCAGTAGGCATCAGTGTTCCGAATGTTTACAATGGCTCGCTTCAGTTGAATATCTCGAGGCATAGGCGTAAATGTGGATAAACCGCCAAGCAATGGTGTGTATGAATTTATGCTAACGAGGAGATGATCGACTTCATGCAAAGACCAGCCCGATTCTTTTTCCTGAAAATCTTCGATTTTTACGAGCAGTTTTGATTGCACGTATTCCATGAACCATTCATCAATATTCGTTGATAAGAAAATGCTCGCGTTCCTCGTTTGAAATGTTTTTTGCTCCTCGATGATCTCGTCTATCTTCGAAAGATGGAATTTGCACACTAGCGTAACGTGGACCTTGATGTTATTTTCTTCTCTCACGACTGTTTTTAATTTCGGCACCACCACTTTCTTCGCATCTTCGAGAAAATTCGACACATCTTTGTGGTTCAAATTGATTATAGCACCAGTTTTTATTCGACCTTGAAATGCTGATTCTATATCAACCCATTTCACTGCACCGCTCGCGACACTCAAACCAGCACCACTTATTCGCGCGTCGATACGCGCAATTTTTTCTTTTAACGATAGCAGCTTAGCTATACTAGCCTGAATTCGTAATTTTTCACCCGTCTTGAGATGAAATGTTCTTAGAATTTTGGTCAATTGTTTAATATTGACATCGCTGAACTTTGTTAATTTTTCTATTTTAATGCGAGAAACGTTGTTTTTGAGCGCAGAGTACGCTCTTTCCAACTCGTCAATTATTTTCCGATACTCGTGAACATCCATTGTGAACTGTGCGCTTGATTGATCGAAAGTGTTGCAGTTTTCAGCGTAGCGGTTTCTTAAAGACTTTTTCTCCTATTAATGTTATGATTACTCCCCCTCCCCCGCTCCTTTGACGGCATTTGGAATTGTATCGGTGAATCGTACTTCGATAGCAATAGTTTGATGAATAATCGAGCGGTCACATGTAAACGAACACGCTAAAAAGCCGCTCGTCTCTTTTGGCAATGTGCGCCTCCCTCGCTCATTTTAATAATTTTATTCCTTAAATAAAAACCTTTGACGACTACCGCTATCATCTCCTAACAATATTCATTTACACTAAGGCGGATTGCCGGCATCACATCGTCTCTCTCTCTCTCTCTTCCACTGTCGTCACATTTTCTGTTTATAATATGCGTCAACATCGTGTCGCCCTTTTGGATGACGGCGCGTTAAAGAGATGCATTATTTGTCTCTCTCGCGCTATGATGGTTCAGCCTTTCGTTGAGAAATATGATTGGACTTATGTTCTTACACGTCTTAGCGAGCTCATAAGTCGAAAAACTTAGCTTGTTACCGAACACGGCTTTTGTTTCTTACAGGGAACAGAGGGAACAGGGAAAGACCAAGTATTTGTTACACGCACCCATTTTTTTCGGAGAAACAAATTCAATAGTGCCGACACGTGCGATCGAAGATATTGCATCGGACTGAGCTAAATGATCCCTTTCATTTGGTCACCTCCTTCCTTTGATGATTGACCGCCGCGATGCCGTTTCCAAGAAATCCTCCCGCGCCATAGCGGCGCCATTCTCCATGTGCATGTTTACGCAAAAGTTCATAATCAACGTTTGATGAGTGCCGACCTGCATAGACACGCACCACTTCCGAGAAATTTCGAGTCTCCAAAAAAGTTTACAATAAATCAACGTTTGATATATACAGCGTTCGATGGAATCGGACGACACGCGTTGATAAGTACCGTCCTGCAACGACACGCACCACTTCCAAGAAATTTCGAGTCTTCAAAAAAGTTTGTAATAAATCAGCGCTCGATATATACAACGTTCGATGGAATCGGGCGACACGCGCCGTGAAATCCCCCCCCCTCCCACTCTACCTTCTCGAGAATTCACATCCTGGCCAAAATACCCCCTCTCCGGGGGGTTCGTGTCCCGGCTAAATCGGGGTTCGTGTCTCGACTAAGTGTCGGTAAATGTCGGTGCAGGGATCTGTGAGTAGAACCGGCCCCATATAACTACTCGCGTACCCCCTCCCCAATATGGACCGAATCCTCGACGGACTGCGACGGGCCCGATTTTTTTCCAAACTCGACCTCAGCCAAGCCTATTTCCAGATCCCAGTAGACCCCAGCAGCCGCCCCATTACCGCCTTCGCCGTCCCTGGACGAGGACAATTCCAATTCACGCGCATGCCCTTCGGACTGACGAACGCTCCCGCAACATTCCAGCGACTGATGGACCAGCTAATCGACACGGCATGGGAACCTCACGTTTTTGCCTACCTTGACGACGTTATAATTGCGACAGACACCGAGGACAGTCACTTCAAATATTTGCGACAGGTTTTACGGACTTTTTTGGACGCCGGGATGGAGATAAACTTTGAGAAAAGTGAATTCTTCTGTCCCGAGGTGTCGTATTTGGGTTATATTATCGGAACCGACGGACTGAAGACAGACCCGCGGAAAATCGAACCCATCCTTAATTACCCCCCTCCTCGCACCCTGAAGCAAGTCCGCCGTTTCCTTGGAATGGTCGGCTGGTACGCACGCTTCCTCCCCGACCTCGCTCACGACAAAATTCCCCTCACCCGCCTATTAATGAAAAACGTTCCCTGGAAGTGGGAATCAGAAGAGCAAAGTGCTTTTGAGACCCTTCGCGACGCCCTCGTCCAAACCCCCGTCCTCGCCCGTCCTGATTTCGAGCAACCCTTCACTCTCCAGACTGACGCCAGCGACTCGGCAGTGGGCGCTGTGCTGACGCAGGAGATTGAAGGGGTAGAGCGGCCCATAGTATTCGCGAGCAAGGTCCTGACCGCCGCCGAGCGGAAGTACACGGTGACGGAAAGGGAGTGCCTCGCGGTACTGTGGGCAGTGAAGAAATTCCGCCCCTATATCGAGGGTACCCATTTTACCGTGATTACGGACCACAGCAGCCTGCTGTGGCTCCGTAATCTTCGAGATCCCACGGGAAGATTAGCCCGTTGGGCCCAGGGGGTCAAAGCCCAGTGTATAAGCTAGGCATCGAAGTTGCACCCCAACTTCGCCGAACTCGTCTACTAGAGGCGCTAGTGTTTCCAACTTTCTCTCTCGCACACTCTTTCTGTCTCACTCGCACTCCCCCCACTCTTTTTCAATCTGCGAGGACAAGTGTATATGCACGGTCAAAATTTTTTGACAACCAATCGAATTTTTTACCCCCTATTTACGCAAATTTTCCGACGCTTCCGCTGTCACGTAGGCGGTCAAGCAATAGCGTCGGATAGCGCAGATTAGCGTCCTTTTCACGGTGAACGCTTGAGGAGCAATAACGCTTAAGAGCAATAAAAAAATTGATTGAAAATAGTAAACATAAGATATTTGATAAGAGCAGCGGTGCGACCGATAATTTGATCGTTATTGACGGTCAAGTTATCGGTAAAAAACCATGCGATTCGTGATCAGCGGGAGATTTCGCATCCAACAAACAATGGACGAATATTAATTATTCATTTTTATCGAAAATCCCTGTTTTCTCCTTGAAATAATTAGTTTTCGGGATTAAAACCATGAGATTCGTGATCAGCGGGAGATTTTCTATCCACTAAACACTGGAGGAATATTAATTATTCATTTTTATCGAAAATCACAGTTTTCTCCTTGAAATAATTAGTTGTCGGGTAAAAAACCATGCGATTCGTTATCAGCCGGCGATTTCCTATCAAATATACACACGAGGAATATAAATTATTAAACAATTAAAATTGATTCCAAAATAAGCGTATTTTCCGCGTAAACTCATTATTTCGGCCGGAAAACGCAAAAAACGATTTTTATCGAAAATCCCTGGTTTCTTCTTGAAATAATTAGTTTTCGAGTAAAAAACCATGCGATTCGTCATCAGCGGGAGACAATGGAGGAATATTAATTATTCATTTTAATCGAAAATCCCAGTTTCCACTTAGAGATTCTCACGCAGTAGAGAATTGTTTGTAGATTTCTCATTAATCTTTTTATGTATGTTCCTACTGTTTATTTGATTGCCTTTTACGCACGCTTCATTTATTTATATGGGGAGCTCGATTTTCTCATTCTACAAGCCTGAGAATAATTCTCTTCAGTCTAAACACGCATTTAAACCGATACTTCGTATACTTGAGTTCGCGGACTTTCGGGTTTCATTATGGTTTTGGCTTTGCTTGTCCCGCTTTTATCATAAAACAGGTGGGGGCAATGTGCGAGTGAGATAGAGAGAGTGTGCGAGAGAGAAACTTGGGCACACTAGCGCCTCTAGTAGACGAGATCGGCGACTTTGGGGTACAATTTTTCCGCTGAGACTTGGACCCCCTGGTTGGGCCCTTGCGATGCAGGCCTACGATATGAAGATCGTATATCGCAAGGGATCCCTACATGTAGTCCCCGATGCCCTTTCCCGAATGTACGAAACGTGTAACGATGCCCTCTGTGCTCTAGGTGAATCCGCAGATCCCTGGTACACCGACAAAATGAGAAATATCCGCGAATTCCCATGGAAATATCCAAATTGGCGTATCGAAGACGACCGTATCTATTACCACCGCCCCCACGCCATCATCGACCCTGCCATGACCGACCTTGACTCGTGGAAACTCGTTCTACCCCTTGATTCCCGCCCCCGAGCCCTCCATCAAGCCCACAACGATCCCCAGTCCGGCCATCTGGGCGTGGACAAGACGTACCACCGGGTAATTCAGGACTTCTTCTGGCCCGGGGTTTTCCAAGACGTCGCGAGATACATCTCGCGTTGTACCGAATGTCAGCAGCAGAAGGTCCCCCAGGTCGTCCCCGCAGGGATAATGCGTGAGCGAACGACCGAGGGCCCCTGGTCTGTTGTCGCTGCTGACATTATGGGCCCCTTCCCCCCCAGCAAAAGCCAACACAAGTATATTCTCATGTTTCAAGATCTATTCACGAAATGTGTAGAAGCCCGTGCGCTTCGCGCAGCAACCGGCCCCACCATAATGACGGCGTTTAACGAATTAATCGTGAATCGCTGGGGATGCCCCCGATTTTTACTGACGGACAACGGTACGGAATTCACGAACGGACACGTAAAACAACACCTTCATAAATGGGGCATCACCCAAACCACCGTGCCTCCCTACCACGCCCAAACGATCCCTGTAGAACGAGTTAACCGAACCCTGAAGACCATGATTAATTCCTATATTACCCTAGACCACCGTGAGTGGGACCAGCACCTTCCCGAGTTATGCTTCGCCCTCAATACCGCCGTACAATCCTCCACGCACATGACTCCCGCCTTCCTCAATTTCGGTCGAAATCCCCGCTCTGCAAAAAGCATTCGCGACGCTGCCCTCCCCAATACCTCGCTGGACCCCGGAGATATTACGAATTGGGGGGACCGAATGAAACGGTTGCCCCTTATTCACGATTGGGTGCATAGGAACGTGGAAATCGCGGCGAAAAGGCAGGCCCGATATTATAACCGCCATCACCGAGACGTGACCTTCGAAGAGGGCAGTCTCGTGATGCGGCGGAACCGAGTGCTGTCGTCCGGGGCCCAGAACTTCGCCGCGAAATTAGCCCCGCGCTATAGTGATCCCTATAAAATATTACGAGTTATTTCCCCCGTGGTTTACGAATTGGAGGACCCGAAAAGTCAGAGAAACCCACGGGTCCACATAAAGGATTTAAAAGCTCACATCACTGACGAAACCGCTACCCCAACTGTAGACGAAAGCCCTCCACCCCCGCGAGTAATTCCCGTCATAAAAGAACGTAACGTACCACGCCGCACGGGACTATGCTCGCAACGCAATGTCGCCGCCCTCGCGACTTCCCCGCCGGAACCGAAGTCTTCCCTAGTAACACCAGTTGTTAATTTACAGGTTTCCAAGATGCTCCGACGTTTCGGACCGCGCCCCCATCCCTTCTCCATTATACCCCGTCCCGAATATCATCGCCCCGGAGGGACCGTTATTGACCCGGAGGAGTGGATCTCCCCCGGGAGATCGACCCCCCGGAAGTAAGTCCCGCTCTACGGAGAAACTCCCCCCTCCCCTCTCCGCCATCCCCCAGCTCCCTGCCCCCTACGCCTCCTCCCGCCTCCTCAGCCCCTGTGTCCCATCCCTTCGGTCAGGAGGATCTCCAACGAATCCAGGATTTGTTGGAGCGCCTCCTGATCTCCCGTTCCCCCCCCTTGCCCCAAGCAGCCAAAACCCGCTGCCCCTGTCGCTCCCAACAAACCCCCCCACGACCCCGATCCTCATCCTCGTCCCTCGCCACCCTGAAACCCCATCCCAAACCCCGCGTCGTCCCTACCGCCCCTCGTCCAGCAAGCTCCCTGCCCCATCCCGCCCCCAAAACCCCGCCAGCCCCGCATCGCCGACCCCCCCTTTTCCCCGAACCCTCCTTCCCTCGTCGCGCCCGCCGACGCGTCCCCGTCCTCGTTCCGTCGCCGTCCCCCCTTTCCGACCCCGCATCCCGGCCCTAATGGACCATCCCGTCGCCCCTCCAGCCCCAATCCCGGCCCTAATGGACCTCCCCTGCATCCCGCCCCCTGACGTGCCCCTCCCCGAACCCGCCGAAGAACCCCTCCCGTACACCCCCCCGCCCTTTGCCCGCCGGCGCCTCCGGTGTTGGTCATGTGGCCAACTCGGTCACACCCACGAGGAGTGTGGCCGGCGGCTAAGGCCTCCCACGCCCCCCATCAGAAGCTGGTAAGTCCCCTCCCCCCCCCCCCCCAATGCCACCTAGATCCCTTGTCCCCCGGATAGAACCCCAGAACCCGTCCCTGAACCCGAGGTCCCAATCCCAAGAGCCCACGACCCCCCTAGCCCACAAAGAACCCGTTACGAACCGTCAGAACCATCCCTGAACCCGAGATCCCAGACCCCGAGCTACGATCCCCCTTTTGCCCCCGCAGAACCCTCTACGAACCCGCGGTAATCCGCCAAACCCTGCAAGAACCCTGAAGAACCCTGCAGGCAGCAGCACGAGCATCTAGTCAAACCGGAGAAATCCATGAAGAAGATCCCGCTACGCCGACTGCAAAACGAAGACTGACGAGACGCGATGCGCTTGGTCGCGGCACAAGACTGAAGTCATTACCATTAAGTGCGGCCAGCGTCTTCGTGACTCCCTCCATTCCCAACGTCAACCATAAGAACCGCGATAGAGCCACGCATGAGCAAGACAGGACCGGCAAGAGGGAGGAGCGGAGCTCACGTTTGCAAAAGTCGCTTTCGTATCAGTTTGAAAATGTCTTAGCACTAATCACTTGATTCTCTTCTTTTTAGCAGCAAAGATGACGATAATACGCGGAGCGTATCAACGTCAGGCCGGGGGGAGTTGTGACGTTGCGCCACATATCGCCCCGACCTGCCCTCGCACGCCCCCCTCCACTCCCTTCCCCCCGCGTTATGTTCCCCTCGCGATCCCCGTATACGCGTCGTAGCATAAAACCGTCCCTTAATGTCGCGAAAGCCGAAGTATTAGTTGTAAGCAAGGCGAATTCGCGAAAACGCGAAGCGAAGTACGCTGGAGGGCTCGCCCTCGTTCTCGCTCAATTCAATCTCCCCCCCCCCCCCCCCCCCCCGTTCCTATCCTCCCCCCCCTTGCGCAGCATCAGCGGTGGACCTCAGCCACACCAGATCATTGCCGAAGCGGGCCTTATCTCGTCGACGCCACCCCGGGGGTGCATCAAGGTAGCGGCGGTGGATGGTGCTTCCCCGCACCAGTGAAGCTCCCTACACAAGTCGAAACACGGAGGAGAAGGCCCACCCTCCGTGGACTTATCAAAAATGGGGCAATCGGGCCGTCACCAGTATCACCGGCCGGTAACAGCGAACAAACGGAGATTATGCATCGACCCCCGGGGTCGGAATATCACACGACACCTCGCTCCCGCGGCTCACCTAGAAGGATCTAGGATCGATGCAGAGTCACCGTGCTGCCATCCCTCCCCTTTCCTACGAACTAGCCCCCCGAAAATTTCTCCCACTTTCCCTCATTAACCCAGAACCCGACAAGCAAGTGACGAGCTCGTCACTTGCGAGCGGAGCGTTGAGCGGTGCAAATAGCGATCAACAGCCATGCTTGCGTTTCGAGCCCTTCTGGTTTTTTTTTTTCTTTTGTTTGCGCTATATTTTTTTGTTATTTCTTTTTGCAAATTCGCGTGTGTGAGAGAGAGAGAGTCTGAGAAAAGTTGTGTGTATGAGAAAAGAGTGTGAGAGAAGTCGTGGAGGAAAAAAGTTGTGAGGGAGTGATTTGTGTGCGGAACCGAGAGTGAAGACGTGGAGAGGAAGAGAGAAGAGAAGAGACGTTTGGAAAGGACGATAGAGAAAGGAATTATCCGGAAAGGACGATCGGAGAGAAGCGTGACGAAAAGGGCGATTGTGAAGGAGGAGTGTAGAGAAACGGAAGAGTGAGAGAAAGACCGGAGACGAGATTGCGACGCGAGAGTGAACGAGTGGAGAGAGCCGACGGCTGTAACGCGTGAGTTGTTCCTTTCTTCCACTTATCGGTCCGATCATATTTTTTTTCATTTCGGCGCGATTGCGTGCGAGCGGCCACGAGGCCCGTTTTTTCGGATTTCCCCCTGCGTTCTCCCCGGCGATAAGTGCGTGGTGTTTTCCCCCCCTGCGTTCCCCCTATATCCCCCCGCGCCCGTTTAGCCCACTTCCTCCGTACCATCCCCCCGTCGCTATTCCGCGCTCGAGAGCCAGTCCTTTTTTTTAAATTTTTCTCTTAATTTTCTATCGCGAGGACCACGTTTTGTTTTCCTCATTCTTTCTCTTTTTTTGTTGTTTCTTTGGTGACTCGGCGGTCAAGTGTGAGAGGCGTGTTAGCGTTCGGGAACCTTCCCCCTGAGATCCCCTCCCCCAGCCCCGCGCGTGTATTAAGAATTGGTTTTTTTTCATTGTTCTCTTTCGTTTTTTTTTGTTATAATTTGTCGTTGCGAGTTCGCGTCAAACTCGCTGGCGCCCAATCCGAAACATCTTTCTTTTTGTTATCAAATAGTCTTTTCCTTTTTTTTTAATATATTATTTCTCGCTTTAATTTCAGTTTCTTTTGTATTTCCCCCGTTCTCCTCGTTCCCCGTATTGTCTCGCTTTCCCTCGCGGAAAGCGTCACAATGTATATACTTTGTTCAGTAATATTGTATAAAATGATATGTAAATAATTTGTAAATAATTTTTGTATATGATTGCGAATAATGATTTTTTCTTGTATAATGAATAAAAAAAATCTTGAATAAAATGGACTACATCTTGGAAAAAATGTCAACCTTTTTGAATCCTTAATTTTACCTTTATAGCTTTCTCGAAGAAGAAGAAGAAGAAGAGAAGAAGAAGGATATTACAATACCCATTGCCATGGATTGGTGGAAGGAAAAGAATAAGAGAGAACAAAATGATTTTTTTGCTTTTTATTGATCGTTTATCCAACTATTGTGCGTGTTGTCAAAACCTAACCATTTAACGAGTAGTCGATTGCCACGTCTCTTCAAAACTTTTTCAATCAAATAAACATCTGGATATTTAACACTTGATAATTCCTGTTCATAGAATCCTCCAGCTATAGGCTCATCTCGATGATCTTTCAGATGATACAGGAGTGGTTTTCCTTACTTTGAATATCGTCAATATCTCAGTCGTCCAGTTTGGTGTATAACCTTTCTCAAATACATTCTTGAATTTGCTAATCCGTACTTTGTCACCAATTCTGAATTTTGGCAGCATTTTTTTCGCTCTATTCGCCGCTTTGTCATAAATATCGCGGAATATTTGTTTTTCATTTGTAGTATTGACGTCCCTCGGTTTTAATTTGATAGTACGATGTATCCTATTATTGTATTCAGCTATCAAAGTGTCGAGAATGTCAACCCACTTGTTATTGCCACGAAGACTAAATTTTATCCACATTTTGTTCTTTAATGTACGATTAAAGCGTTCACAAATAGATGCTTTTAAATTACTATACGTAGAATACATGTGAATATTGAAATTTTTCATCATCGATTCAAAATCTGCATTGTAAAATTCTTTTCCCTGATCTACATGTAAATTTTTCGGGACGCGTCCTTTAGCAAGTATGGACTTCATTGCAATTGTTGTATGTTTGCCAGATTTGCTTTTAATGGGTACGGCCCAGGCAAACTTTGAAAATGTATCGATGACGGTGAGTAGAAACTTGTAGTTGAAGTTTTGTCGCGCATAAGATGACATATCTACAAGGTCAGCTTGCCAGGTTTCATCCAAACCATAGATATCAACACGTCGACGTGGGTAATTCCTTCGAGCTGGTTTATGTAGCTCATGAACTAGAACCTCCTTTGTTTTCTCGTCCGACATCATTCTCCAGAGCGTTTAGTCGTTCTTCCAAAAGGCCAATTATTTTGGAATTTTGCACAATCAGTTCTTGCACCACTTTAAAATCTATTTCAATCTGTTCAAACTGCTTTTTCACGCGTGATTCTAGACTGACGATCATTAATTTATCATTTTCACTCCTATTTCTCTCGAATGCTCTCAGTCTCTCATCCTGATGAACAATGAGCTGAGAATTACGACACGAGAGATCTTCAAGTACTTCATCAATATCAATTTGATGTTTCATATGAGTCTCGAGATTTTTTTCAAGAGCCTGAATCATTATAGCATTATTATCGATATCATTGCGCAGGGATGATGTAACATTGTATACAAGACGAACTTCTTGTTCTATAGCACTTTGCATAACTTTTACAGATGCGGCATCGTTTTGTTCAACTGGATCAGCGATATTGCACAATCGTTTATTATTCATGTCATATTGACCATCGAGGGTCAATTTAAATCCTTGACCGGGAGGACCACGACTCCCAGAAATACTATTTCTAATTGCACTTCTTCTCGCCAACTGTCGTCCAAACACGTCAACACTCATCTTGCAAATGTACAAAGTCACTGTGATGATGATGTTGATAAATGATTTCAGACGTGATCCAACCACCAAAGCAGCCATATTTCAAATGCATGAAATTGCTTCGATGATGGTGTTAATAAATGATTTCAGCTTCACGTAATTCCTCAATAATTGCGATAATTTCATTCGAATGTGAGAGATTTCCAGCGGACTGTGATGCTATAAGTAGGCGTAAACGATCCACCAGTTCATTAGGATCATCCCAATAAACGTAATCAAATTTCATATTTTTCTCAGCAGTTTTGTACATGCCTTGACCACTATGAAAAGAGTCCATCTTTGCAATATAGGTCTTGTATTTGAAGCTAGTATCTTTTCGTATCGCACCACTTGCTTCATAATACTTTTTATGTGCATTCGTTGAGATCACGATATTCCCATAATGTTTCAAATCGTCTTTTGTAAGGGTATCAGCATCGGGCTTCTTTTTAAATAATAGCTCTACCAAACCAATGGTTTTCGGATATTTTTTATCCTTTACACAAATCTCATGAGTATTAAACACTATAGGAGAATCACCAATCATTATTTTCTTACTTGCAAGCTGACGTACACCGTATGAAACATCCAAACCCGCTTTTCTGTTTGTTTGCAACAATACGAGATATTCATTTATTAATTCATCTACATTGCTATCCATATCATTTTCAGTATTATCATCATTATGATGAATTGATTTTTCACCAATATCATTGTTATCATCATCAAAATTATGATGGTCATCGACAGCATCTTCATACATTGATTTGAAAGAGACGTCTCCCAGTGCAAAGTCATTCTCCATTTTTTTCTTCCCATAATCATCATCAGTTGTTTCATCTTCTATTTCTTCGGCCTCTGCATCGACTTTCTCTTCTTTTTTAATTCTTTCATCTGTAGTTTCATCTTTAATTTCATCCTTCAGCATGTCTCTGTTTGATATCAGCTTCTCCAATGGTGCTACTATTAGTTTGAAGACTTCACGTCTTTTACGTTCAATATCATCTTTGCCCCTTTTTAGCATTCTATGTTTTCGTCTGATTACATCACTTACTTTAACAAGTTGATGTAAGACACTCTTTTTTTTCAACAGCTGTGCGTGCTTCATCTTGTGTCGCATACGATACTGCCTCTCTTTGCATAAAACATGATTATTTAATGCTGAGAAAAAAATCAAAACCTTTCCTATATCGACCATCAGTTATATCGCTATCCTTGTCAATTGTCATAAATCCATACTTGTCAGAATTCCAACATTCCGAGCACAAATTCTTGAATTTTGTATATGTCATATCTGTATTGACATGATCATTATACACATGCTTAAGGTTCATGTCATCCTGTTTGAATAATACCACGAAATTTGCATTATCACGTATGAGATGTTTAGGAATACGTGCATAGGTTTGACACAGGTAAAAACTGTCGACCATCTCGTGTCGTCCCATGGCAAAGAAAGATCTCATATTATCCTGTTTTTCACAAGCCACATCGTCGAAAATCATTATGGAATGGGACCGTGCATCACTTGGCGACACCACCTGTTCATGCTCATTAAATGTATGATATTGAACCTCACTCACTGGTTCGAGAAGACGCTCCAGCAACTTATATTTTGGCTGTCCCAATGATTTAGAATAAAGATAAATGTTCTCAAATCTCAGCCCATTGGGATGTATTATGAGAGTGAGCAATGCGTTTGTCTTGCCGCAGTTTGATGGACCACAGAATATAGCACGAATGGTATTAGGCAATAATTCACCATGACGTTTTCTTTTTTCCCTCCCATCACCACGCGTAAATTCATCGAAATTCATAACAGGCAGTTGGCCTACTCTCGACCCCTTCTTCATCGTAACTAACTTCCTTACTGTATAAGATCCTGTTTTTATAATATTTATCTATTAGTCGCGTACTAGACTTTGTGCGAGCATGAGCAAACGCGGAAAAGGTCTGATCAACAATTTAATTAATAGACTTCCGATTGAGCTACATTTGCCCGGTTATCAATACTGTGGGCCTGGCACAAAACTGGGTAAACGTCTAGCACGCGGTGACCCCGGAATTAATCCTCTGGATAAAGCTTGCAAGGAACATGACATTGCATATTCGAAACATCCTAACGATCTCGAAGCAAGACATCTAGCCGATAAAATATTAAGTGAACAAGCTTGGCGGAGAGTCAACGCTAAAGACGCAAGTATCGGTGAGAAAACGAGTGCCTGGGCTGTGACAAACATTATGAAGACCAAAAGGAAAATTGGTATGGGGCACGAGAAAGTGGACTGGAAAAACGTTGTCAATGCTGCGAAGAAGACAATGGTACGCAGCAATGATCCAATGAAAATTATTAAAAGTGCTCTTAAAGGTGCAAGAACAATTGTCAAGAGATCAATTATCATGAAACGTAAATTACGTACACCTCGTGTTTTGCCTGTACCTAAGAAGATTGGAGGTTTTTTGCCATTTCTCATACCGATTTTTGCTGGACTCAGTGCTGCTGGCGCATTGACTGGTGGTGTAGCTAGTATAGCTAAAGCTGTTGGAGCCGCTCAAGCTGCCAAAAGAGAATTGGATGAGACTAAGCGACATAATCGAACGATTGAGGCTATAGCATTGGGCAAGGGATTGCATTTAAAACCATATAAGCGAGGGCTTGGTCTTTATATCACGCCGTCAAAAAACGTGAAGTGACGCTACCTCATCAACCACTATCCGACATAGATTTACTGAAATATGCAAAGATCATGAAGATTCCACATTTTCGCGGAGTGTTTATGCGCGATAGACTACCATCAAGTGGACCTCTCAAATGTGAATCAGCCATTGTGAATCTAGACAAATATGTTGGACCTGGTACACACTGGGTCGCATACAAAAAGTCGGGCAAAAAAGTAATTTATTTTGACAGTTTCGGCAATATTCAACCACCGCCAGAACTTTTGAAATATTTCGATGTTGGTAGCGTTAGATACAATTATAATAGATATCAAGATTACGATGGTATTGAATGTGGTCATTGGTGTCTGAAATTTCTCTGTAAGCAGTTACATCGTAAAAATAAGTACGCTCTATATATGTAGGATACAGTGATACTATGCGATCAGTTGTCAATTTGCCATCATGGATGATAGTTTTACACTGACAATATCTGGAACATCTTCCATACTTGATGCTCAATGTTTTCCACCAATCGAATTATCACCAAGTAAAAACTATACTCTTGGGCTGGTTGAATTATTGACCTTTAATTCCATACCAAATATAGATGATGGAAATAATAAGTTTTATGTGGGAAATGACGTATTAACGATCCCTACTGGTAGTTATGAAATAGAGGATATTGAGGCGTATTTACAATCCGAATTGTTGGATAAGAAAATTTCCATCAAACCCAATAATAATACTTTGTGCAGTGAAATTGAATGTGATTGCGAAATAAATTTCATTCCCGATGATTCGATTGGACGTTTGTTAGGATTTACAAAACGTAAACTGGAAGCGAATAAAAAACACAAGTCTGATCTTCCAGTCGCCATTCTCAAAGTAAACGCCCTGCGTGTCGAGTGTAGCATTACGAGTGGTGCATACGTCAATGAGCAAAGAGTACATACAATCCATGAATTTTTTCCTACTGTACCGCCTGGTTATAAAATTGTCGAAGTGCCATCGCATATTATTTATCTGCCAATCACAAGTCGAATAATAGACAACATACAGCTTCGAATTGTGGATCAGGACGGTGATTTGGTAAATTTTCGTGGTGAAGTCATCACTATTCGTCTGCATATAAAAAGAAATGGGAATCGTTTTTAACAGGAGTAATAAAAATCCAAATAAGTCAACATGGATAGCCAGTCGGGAATCGACGCGCAAAGCGATAACACCGCAAAACATTCAATTTCTGAAGAATTTGGGCCTGAAAGTACGTGGAAAAGGTGTTTAAGAGATTATTCGATCTGCATTGTCTGCATCTGCTGTATACAAGAAAATGGAGGAAGAGATAGTGAATATTAACACGCCCATCGTGTTTGATGAATCTATAACACACTGCGAGATTCATGCTCATCAGCCATATGGATCAACATCATTCAATAATAGCGATGAAATACGTATTTCCGTGCGAAATCAAGATCAATGCATACTTCCCAGCCAGAGCTCGTTACATATATCGGGAAAACTGACGAAAAATAATGGTGAACCGACAATTG
Source organism: Heteropelma amictum (assembly GCA_959613375.1). Classification (NCBI taxonomy): domain Eukaryota; kingdom Metazoa; phylum Arthropoda; class Insecta; order Hymenoptera; family Ichneumonidae; genus Heteropelma; species Heteropelma amictum. Next base: position 6,985,229 of record OY390727.1, read on the forward strand.
CTACAAGCCTAGTCAACAATGCCATTTGTCATTTGTTTGAAGAGGTGCGTTATGAGCTCAATGCTGTAGAAATTGATCGAAACAAAAATGTTGGTCTTACAAGTCTATTGAAGGGTTATAGTATTATAGCTAGGTCGGTTCTGGACCACTTGTAGGCGAGGGGGCTGCGGGGCGCGGGGGAGCGCGCGCGGGCGGCGGCAAGGGGGGAATGGTGGGGGGTCTGAGAGGTAGGAGTGATGGGGGTGCCGGGGCCCGTGTGAGAGAGAGGGCGGAGGTTGGAGAGAGATGGAGTGAGGTGCCAGGTAGATGGCTGGAGTGAGAGAGGGTGCAAGAGAGATGGAGTGACAATGTTAAGAATGGGTCTGGGCAACACACCAGAATTGTCTCTCTCTCTCTCTTTTATTCGGAGCTATTGTCGTAGATTGTGAAAGAGTGAGAGCGGGTGCAAGAGAGATGGAATGACAATGACGATCACAGACATTTTCCCTCTCTCCCTCACCTTATCCACAATTGCAAACATGCATTTGTGAATGAAGGCAAATGTGGGAAACAGAAAGATAGAGTGTGATCTCAAATCGATAGACAAGTAGAGAGAGAGATGAGATGCGATGTGAGACCGTATATGAGATGGAGTGAGGACTTGCTCTCTCTCTCATATCCATTGAAAAACCATGGTTATGCATATATATTCTTAAGCTATGTCTTACCTCCTGGATCATGAGACTGTGTAATCCTCGTTCTCCTACTGAATACCAGTCTTTTCTTTTCACATGTTCACACAAACACACACACACACATACACGTAAATACACGCATATACCATTTTAAACTGTTTTTATTTTTTGTATTTTTTGTATTTTTTCAATTATTTATTTCTTTATTTATTTATTTATTTTTTTTTCAATGGAAAACACACCGGACACATTTTGTCATAAAAAATAAGCTTCAGTGGATCATTGCACGAAGTGCACCGATGCTGCTTAATCTCAGAGAGTCTTCGCGTCTCGTGCTTGCTAAATGCTATCAGGTGATCATAATCATTCTGCACTTCAAAAATACACTCTTTGCAATAACGAGTTTTTCTCCCCGCATAGTAATAAAAACCGATCGCACATGCTTTTGAGTCTCTATTGTACTGCATCATTTCCGGAAACCACACTTTTCTCACAAAACCTTCCTGATAATGGGATTCGTCGTCACTTTCACGTCCCGAATCAGGTGCCTCCATTGCCTCATCTTCATCCGAGTTTTCACCCATCTCCTCATCCACAATCATAATCGGTGCATCCCGATCTAACTCCATTGCCTCCTGTTCAGCGACATTGTATTGTGCAGCCATGGTTTTTACACGCGAGTACTCACAGTTCGACGACGATTTCGTAACTAAACACCGTCTTTTCCAACTTCTTGCGATTTTGGCTTTCCGCCGTTCACCCATTTTCAATTTTTCCCTTTTGCGTAAGAGGGGGATGTTTTGTTCGCAATTGGAAAGTTAGTTAAGGAGTCATATAGTTACTGGACCCAGATGCGAATCTCTCAAATGTAAACTTTCCTATGAGTTTGTAAAGGGCTCCCCCATAGCTTGCGGAAACAAAAGTTTGTATAATTAAAAATTTGGGCCGACTTCTTTTCGGAGAGGGCAACGCTTTGGCGCCATGATACCGTGGGGTCCGTTTGTGTCCCCCATAGAGACAAAGAGCATAATATTCTCGCTTCCACATAGAGTTTAAATATTTTCTCGAAGGTGGCTGTTTAGAAAGTTTTATTATGAGAGTGGCGTCTGGCTACATTTACCCGTTCGGAGAGGGCAACGCTTTGGCGCCACGATACCATGGGGTCCATTTGCGTCCCCGTAGAGACAAAGAGCATGATATTCTCGCTTCTACATGGAGTTAAAATATTTTTCCTCGAAGGCAGTTGTTTAGAAAGTTTTATGATGAGAGTTGCGTCCGGTTACATTTACCCGTACTTATTTTCCCTTTTTCAGGGTGCCCCCCTCATGCAATGTTTGGTCATTCTATTCATTGTCATCATAATGCTTAGGAAGTTTCCAATATTCCCATATGAATTTCTTTTTTTTTTCAGAGGAGGTTTTCTATTAGTTTTGTATTTTCAGTAGTCTGACATACAAATGCATATTGGTCGCCTTAATAGAAGACAATGCTTGGAATAGTGTTCAAGCGATACACATTTTTCTTTTTCTTACAATGAGGAGGATGTTAATGCCTGCATTCCAATGCTCTTTGAAAACTCGATGCATTCTTTTATTTTTTCAATATTTCAACGAATGGGGAATATTGAATAAATGAGTTTGAAAAAAAAAAATGTCGAGTGCATGTTAGACACGAAATGAAGCATTTTCAGTTCGACGGTCGACTAGTTCACATCGCGAGTTGTCATTGTTTTTTCGTTCAAAATATTTTGTTTCCGCAATACCGAGTTAAACATGGCTAATTTTCGTGCAGAACAAGATTTGTGTCAGCGAGTTACACAAGTGAGTTCAATGGAGGAGTATTTATTGTGGGAACGCGAGTGCAATTCATTTATCCAAGCTTTGGAAAATAAATGCCGAATTAAACGACCGCGATTAACAACTGGGCATCAACAATCACTCATCGCCCAAATAGCACGTCTTGAAAGTTTGAAAAATTCCACTCGAGAATATTTCATTCATTCTGGTGCGGGAATTAGTGATGAACTTTCGTGGCGTGAAATTGATACGGCATTTGAGGGTCGTATATTGACGGGATGTGTTATCAATCGAAAGCACATTGAACCGCGACAATTTTTCGAAGATGCCAGTGCTCTTGTATGTTCACACGTGAAAGACCTTATTGATAAATATGAAAGTGTGAAAGTGAATACAAGTTTCAACGGTGAATTTGTAGCCGGTGATAAGCGATCATACAAAAGCATCACTACGCGAAATAAAGAACTATTCAATACATCCAATTTGAGTGAATGGTATAGATCATGTGTTATTGAGCCCACCTTGGCATCACTCGAAGAATTTCAAGATCGTGATAGTGGATGGGCCTTATCAAAAATCTTAAATTTAATGATTAATGTAAATAAATTCAACCCAATGCGTGCTGGGTGTCGCATTGAAGTGCCTCGGAAAATTGTGATGAAAAAAGCGGTGATTAATGTCAAGTCGAAGAACAATACTTGTTTCGCGTGGGCGGTGGTTGCCGGACTGTATCCCGCGGAAAATCATGTTGATCGTGAATCGTCATATCCACATTGGTCAACAGTGTTAAATCTTCAGGGTGTTGAATTTCCAATTGGTATGAACGATATAAAAAAAATTGAGAACCAAAATAACTTCTCAATAAATGTGTACATGATTGGTGAAAAAGAAAATGTTTTTCCCATCTATCTTACGGACAACAAAAAGAACAATCACGTAAATTTCCTACATATTTCATCGTCGAAGGAGGAGGATAATATTGGTCACTTTGTGACAATTAAAAATTTATCCCGGCTTGTCCGCTCACAACTGACAAAAAAGGAACGGCATGTCTTCATCTGCGATCGGTAAGTTTTAAATAGATAAGCATCTGAAATGGAGAAAGAGAGAGAGAAAGCAAGATGTTATATAACGTCTTTCGTTTACAGTTGCCTGCATTACTTCAGGGACAGGGTAAAATTAGAGGCGCACACTGTCGATTGCGGAAAGCTGAATAATTGTGCTGTTAGGTTGCCCAGTGATGGCAACCAATGGTTGAAATTCAGCAACCACAATCGGAAAGAGCGCATCCCATTCATCATATACGCTGACCTGGAGTGCGTATTGGCAAAAACCAACCGCGAAGCGATGGAAAATAACATGTATGAGCGGCACGAAGTATTTAGCATAGCGTTCTATTTAAAGTGTACATATAATGATAATTTATCTATGTTTTATACATGTCGTGGTACTGATTGTGTGGCAGCGTTTGTATCAGAGTTGCATAAAATAGCTTTAAATATTAATACGATATTATTAAGAAATGTCCCCATGGCAAAGTTAACATTGGATGAGTCGGAGAATTTCCGAACAGCAACTATATGCCACATATGTGAAAAACCATTCCACCCTATGGAAATCCGGGTACGAGATCATTGCCATCTGACTGGGCGGTTTAGAGGTCCGGCACATTCCAATTGTAATTTACTTTTCAAACAGTCTTTTTTTATCCCAGTAGTTTTTCATAATTTATCCGGATATGATGCTCATTTCATCATTAAGGATATAGCAACGGCGTTTGAGGGGAAAACCGATGTGCTTCCCATAACAAAAGAAAAATATATCCCAGAAAAAATCGTCTACGACGAAAAAAAAATTGGACAAGTACTTTGTCGTGTGCTTGCTCTATTCTTTTATCACCCGCAAAACTGGACGCGACAACAAAAAAACTTTGATATTCTTTTATCACCCGCAAAACTGGACGCGACAACAAAAAACCTTTGATATCATTATATTGGCCAAGTTATAAACGTTCATCATGTAGTCACAAAAACCACACCACATGAGTAAAGCTGTTCGTAACACGTGCAAAACCACTCCATGAAAAAAAGTACTTGTCGCATTTTTAATTTTAATATACATCATACGGTATTCTGAAAAAGATTTACATCTTCTACAAAGTATGAGTATTAAAATTAAAAATGCGCCAAGTACTTTTTTTCATGGAGTGGTTTTGCACGTTTTACGAACAGCTTTACTCATGTGGTGTGGTTTTTGTGACTACATGATGAACGTTTATAACTTGGCCAATATAATGATATCAAAGGTTTTTTGTTGTCGCGTCCAGTTTTGCGGGTGATAAAAGAATATCAAAGTTTTTTTGTTGTCGCGTCCAGTTTTGCGGGTGATAAAAGAATAGAGCAAGCACACGACAAAGTACTTGTCCAATTTTTTTTTCGTCGTAGACGATTTTTTCTGGGATATCATTCGTTTTGGTAAAGATTTAGTTTTACCAACAAAGTATATCGAATTTCTTAAATGAACTGATTTTAAATCAATATTGATAGAGAGAAATCGTTTGACTAATAACTTTACGATTGAGTCAAGTTGTTGTTAAGGCATCTTCTCACTTTAAGCGCCTCAAAAATAGGCTGTTTTTGCGATTTTTTTTCGAGGATTTTTGCTTAAAATTATGGGATAAAACGGATCCTATGTAATAAACACATCTTTCAAGTACATGAAAAAATTTTTTTTTTATTTTTTTAAACAATTATTATAATACATCAGTAGCATCGAAAAACCCGTGTAAAAATGTTATGGTCGTGGCTTGTTGATGGTATCTCCGAGACGGGTCGTCTGAAACAAAAAAATAAAACTGTTTTAGATTCAGTATGTCAGTGGCTACAGCGCATATCATCAGATTTTTGATATTCGCGAAAATAACAAAATGGCGCACGTTTTTCGAAAAAGTAAAAAAAAACCACGATTTTTTTGCAGTTTTTTGTAAAAAAAAAATTCTTAAAATCAAAATTTCAAAAATCTGATGATATGCGCTATAGCCATAACTATGAAGCATATGTCATTCAAATTTCATGACAATCGGCCGGATAGTTTCCGAAATTTCATCAACAAAGCACCGAAAAACCTTGTTTTGAGATAACTGCGTTTAAAGTTTTGGTTGCAGAAAAATCATGAAAAAACCTTACCTCGGGTTAATCAGCGATGCCTGCTCCATACAATGGACCTTCCGATTCTTCGTAGAAGGTGTGTTCGTCCAAAATAGCTTCCCTTCGTCTCGACCTAGTCTCTTTTGAAGCGTTAGAGCTGCGGCGGTTCCCTACGCGTACGCGATCACTGTCGCGTTTCTCGGCGTATTGAACGGCGATAGGGCCTAGTTTGACACCCATCACCTCCAAAATTTTTAAAACAGGTTGTAGCCCTTCGTTATAAATGCATGCCGCTGTTTGGCAAGCAATTTCCACGGTTTTTCTTCCCGTAAAAACGTGTTTCGGCGCCATTGCCCAGACACAGCTGTTGAAACACTCGTTGTTATTTTGGGTATTTCCTCCGAGGCATCGTTCCAGTAACTCGTCCTTCGTCAGTTCTTCATAGATCGGTTTCAAAACCTCTTGAACATCATCAGCTAGAGCAGGAGGATGTTTAAAAGTTTCTATCTGATTGTTTTTCACTGCTTTCTTGTACTTGCACCATGAGTCTGAACAATACGTATGCTGTGGGTTGCTGTCGGTTGAAATTTTATGATAGTATCCTGCCCAGATCTCCCTGCGCATATCTTCGACAGAATTCAGGTTTCTTCGAATTGCCAATGAGTAATTTGTTGATAATTCTGTCATCAATTTTATTGTTAAATCTTGGGTTTTTACGACAGGAACTTTTTTTATAACAACTTTTTTTTTTTTTACTACAACTTTCTTGGCTGCTTTTTTCTTTGGTGAAGGTTTTTCAGCGTCTTTCTTTGCAGCTTTTCTCTTTTGTGTAAGAATTTTCTTAGCGTCCTTAGCACGCTTGAAAATTCTTTTCGCAACGTGTAATACGCACTCCAACTTCTTAACCACAAAGTCTTCACCATACGGTGCTGTATCGAACAATATTTTAAAAGTTTTAGTGTCGCCATCACCGATGTAAAAACCGTAGTGCACAGCAAATTTTTCGAGTGATCGCAAAAACATCTCACATATACCGTCAACCTCCATTTTTCCAGAACTACCTGAATGATTAGCACTACAAACTAGTTTGTGCTTTTCATACCACTGTGCATATTCGATCGTGTCTTTCATACCTTTTTTCGATTCACAGCTTTTGCAGTGACTCGACTTCACAACGACGTCTGCAATTTTTTTACTGTGTTTATATATTAATGACACGATTCCAATAAGAGAAGAAAATCCTCTTTTCTGCCAGGAACCGTCACCTGAAACGGTTAAAACGTCTTCGGGTTCTCCGTGTTGAGCGTTCAACAGTTTTTCTTCTTTGACAGACTTGCTCGTCACTATATCGAACACACTTTGCACTGCGATGGCGATCGAATTGAGTATTTGATAATAAACGGTGGAATTGATTCCATGTCCCAGTTCCATGAGCCCACAAAACGTATTGATACCACTCAATCCAACACCAATCAAACGCATAACGTACACTAAACGACGATTGATTTCGTACCCAGTTGAGATTAATGGGCATGAGTTAATATATTTTTCTCCGCAATCACAAGTCACACAAATTTTGAAACCGAGTCCTCGCTGACCGTACTTTGTAAAAGAAACATCTTTGTTACAAACTTTACACTTCACATATTGTTGTAATGTAGAAAAAACAAGAAAAAACTGAATAATACTATATCCAGCCGTTGGATCGATGTGTACATCGAAACTTGTATCGTCCGATTTTTTTAATTTTGCTGCACTCGCACTAGCATGACTCGTATCTGCTTCAGACTGGTGTGGAAGCACTCCACGAAATTTTCTTTTTTTAGATTTCGAACTTGGACGTCGCCACGTGGCACTTTGTTGCGAAGTCTTTTTATCCATTATAACAATCCTGAGCGCAGAGATGTTGCCGTTACGAAGTTTCAAATTAGACTGATGAAATAACAGTTTAGCATCGTTGCCGAGTGATTTTCTTTTGAAAAATGCACGTGTTAAGGTCTTATTACATGAGTATAGACCCGAAAACAGAATATACCTAAGCAAGGGGTACTACATTAACAAAAGAACACGGCTATTCAATTGTATAGAGTCAGATATACAGGGACCGTCCGAGCGGCGTGAAAGGGATCGCCGGGTACTCTCAGGTAGTCACCTAACGGTCGCCAAAAAATGTAGTTAGACTCGTCCGATCTTTATGAAATTTCGAGATGACATTTTTGAAGATATGTACTTTCAAAATTAAAAAAAAAAAAAAAATCGATTTTTTTAAATTTCCAAAGTGAGAAGACGCCTTAAGTTAATTGTTCTTCTTACCTTTGTCGATCTTGTTACTGTGAATTTTTTTTTTTATGTATTCGTTTCTATTTATTTTTTTTCTACGTTAAATTAACAGATGAGGTTATGTATGATACCGGTAAATTGAAACCACACTGTTTTTTAATGCACCATTAGCGATCTATGTGAAGTTGGCCATCTTTGTATGCATTTATTTTTGTTTCATCCAAATCTCACGTCGATGGTTATTTCATCAGATTTTATTTACGAAAATATTTTCATCTTACTGGAAAGGACTTTTCATTGTTTGAAATTCATAAGAGCTGACGTTTTTTTCTAATCCACATTTTATAACTTTGTTCGAAGAGGTTAGAAAACGCGTAGCGTAAACTCAGTTTGCGGGAAAAAGATACGTCGAGATACTCGAGATATGATATGAAGATACTCTCGTTCATTCCATTATACAGCATGTAAACGCGGTGGAAACTCGCCCTGCGTGACCGAAAACTAGTCGCGCTCATGAAAATCCGGCATGCGTGACATCTCAAGCAGACGCTACAGCGTCAAAACTAAGGCACGCATTGGAATCATGAAATTAATGAAACACGAAAATCCGACGTCTGGGCGCAATTTTATCGACACCAATCGACAGATCGTTATCACATTACCTAATGAAACTGTGATCAAAAGTTAATTTCATTCTTTAGATCGATCTAAAATTAATGGGAAAAGGTCGGCAATGCGCGTGAAAGTAGTTTGTTCGGGAAAAGATACTCGGCGAGCCTCGGGACACGTACTTGTCCCGAGACTCTGCCGAGTCTCTTGATTTCATTTACCAAAACAGTTCAAACATCAAACAATTTCCGACACAATATGAAATTGCGTTTTATCGATTCATTTAAATTTTTAAATACCAGTCTAGATAAATTAGCATCATTTTTAACAATTGATAAACTCAACATTTTAAAATCTCAATTTTCCTGTTTATCCCAAGATGATTTTACATTATTGACCAGGAAAGGTGTATTCCCATATGAATACATCGATAGTATTGATAAATTAGAAGATATCAGCCTACCTCCAATAAATTCATTCTATAGTTCATTGACTGGTGAGACGGTAAGTGAGAGCGAGTACGCTCATGCTGAGAAGGTCTGGCAACGGTTTTCCATTCAAACCCTAGGTGAATATAGCGATTTGTATTTGAAAACCGATGTATTGTTGTTGGCAGACATTTTCGAAAACTTTCGTGATACCTGTTTGGAAAGTTATGGTCTTGACCCCGCATACTACTACACTCTTCCTGGATATACTTGGGATGCTATGTTGAAGCATACGAATATCCAGTTTGAGTTGCTCACAGATATTGATATGGTTTTATTTGTCGAGCGCGGTGTACGCGGTGGTTTAAGCCAATGCTCAAATAGGTACGCGCATGCCAACAACAAGTATATGGAATCATTCGATCCATTGAAAGAATCATCATACTTGATGTATTTTGACGTGAATAATTTATATGGCTGGGCAATGTGTCAACACTTGCCACACTCAAATTTTCAATGGGTTGACAATGTCATCAACTTTGATGTCATGACAATTGCTCTAGATTCACCTACGGGCTATATTCTTGAGGTTGACATGAACTATGCACAACATCTACATGACGCGCACATTGACTTACCGTTTTGCCCGACGCATGATAAACCACCCGGTAAAAAACAATCAAAATTACTTGCCACCTTAGGTGAGAAAAAGCGCTATGTTATACACTACCGTAATCTCCAACAATGTATACGACATGGACTACTTGTGACGAAAATCCATAGAATATTAAAATTCAAACAATCTCCCTGGTTAAAATCATACATAGATTTAAATACATTATTCCGTACAAATGCCAAAAATGATTTCGATAAAACATTGTACAAATTGATGAATAATGCAGTTTTCGGCAAAACGATGGAAGATGTGCGCACTCATAGCGATGTTCGACTTTTAACAAAATGGGATGGTCGGTATGGTGCAGAGGCAATGATTTCAAAACCCAATTTCCATAGCTGTAGTGTGTTTTCGGAAAATCTTGTGGCTGTCGAATTGCGCAAGCTCGAGGTGAAATTCAACAAGCCCATATATGTTGGTATGTGTATACTCGACATATCTAAGACGTGCTTGTATGAGTTTCACCACGAGTTCATGAGACCGCTGTATGAAAACAAGTGTAGGGTCATGTATACAGATACTGACAGTCTGATATACAAACTCGAGTGTGAAGACGCATACAGCGACATGAAGCGCAATATCGATAAGTTTGACACGAGCGACTATCCAATGGGTAACAGGTATGAAATACCACTCGTCAACAAAAAAGTGCCAGGTCTCATGAAAGATGAGAATAATGGCGCGATATTGACGGAATTCGTTGGACTTAGAGCAAAAATGTATGCCTTGAGAGTCGAAACAAAAAAAGACACAAAAAAAATTGAGGGGGTAAAGAGCAATGTCGTTGCACGAGAAATCACTTTCGACGACTATGTTCATTGCTTGAAGGAAGAGGTTGAAGTCTCGTGTGAACAGTCATGCATAAGATCTAAGTTACATCAGGTGTATACAATTAGGGAAAAAAAAATTGCTCTAAGTCCACACGATGACAAAAGATATATTATACCTGGCACCACAGACACTTTGCCATGGGAACACTATCGAATACCATAGCATATAAAACTTCAACGGCTAGCATAAATGTAAATGTGTATATAAATGTAAATATGTATATAAATGTAAATGTGTATATAAATGTAAATATGTATATAAATGTAAATATGTATATAAATGTAAATTTGTATATAAATGTAAATATGTATATAAATGTAGAGATATATATGAATGCTTTGGAAATTATATTGAATGATTGTGTAAACTGCGTGTTTTTTTTTCTGAAGAAAAAAAAATCATTTGTAAATAATTTTGTATATATATATATATATATTTTTTTTTTAATAATAATAATAATGTAAATATTTATGAAAAAGAAAAAAAGTTTTTTATTTTCAATAAATTGTATATTTCCATGGAAAAAAAAATCTTCTGATCTGTGTCTTTTTCTTTTCAAAACCCACATTATTATTGTAGCAATTTTCTCGATGAAGTTCGTTTGGCTCAGATGAATGGAGGGGGGGGGGGGGGGTAAAGAGAGAGAGAAAAAAATCAATGAGTCATGTTTTATCTTTTTTATTTTATTCATTATTTGTCCAGCTATTATGCGTATTATCAAAGCCTAACCATTTGACATATATTCGATTACCGCGTTTCTTCAAAACTTTTTCAATCAAATAAATGTCTGGATATTTAACGCTCGATAATTCCTGTTCATAGAAACCACCAGCTATAGGCTCATCTTCATAGTCTTTCAGATGATATGTTACAGGAGTAGTTTTCCTCACTCTGTTTATGGTAAATATCTCAGTCGTCCAGTTTGGTGTATAACCCTTTTCAAATACATTCTTGAATTTGCTGATTCGTACTTTATCACCGACTTTAAATCTTGGCAACTTTTTTTTTGCTTGATTCGCCGTTTTATTATAAATATCATGAAAAATTTGTTTCTCGTTGGAGGCGTTGACATTGCTCGGCTTTAGTTTGATTGTATGATGTACCGTATCATTATATTCAGCCACCAAATTATCAAGAATATCAATCCATTTGTAATTGCCACGAAGACTAAATTTTATCCACATTCTATTTTTCAATGTATGATTGAAGCGTTCACAAATCGAGGCCTTCAAATTACTGTATGTCGAATACATGTGAATATCGAATTTTTTCATTAACGATTCAAAATCTTTATTATAAAACTCTGTGCCTCGATCGACTTGCAAATTTTTCGGTATGCGTCCCTTGGTAAGTATGGATTCCATTGCGGCAGCTGTATGTTTGCCAGACTTGCTCTTGATGGGTACAGCCCAGGCGAACTTGGAGAATGTATCAATGATGGTAAGTAAAAACTTGTATTTGGAGTTTTGTCGCGCATAGGATGACATGTCCACGAGGTCAGCTTGCCAGGTCTCATCTAAACCACGAATGTCAACATGTCGACGTGAATAATTCCGTCGCGCTGGTTTATGTAGCTCGCGCACCAGAGCCTCCTTTTTTCGTCCATTATCCAGAGCGTTGAGACGTGCTTCCAAAGCACCAATTACTTGAGAATTTCGAAAAATCAACTCTTGCACCGTTTTATTGTCAATCTCAATCTGCTTAAATTTCTCATTCACACTAGACTCTAGACTGACAATCATTTGTCTATTAATATCACTTATATCTCTCTCCAATGCTCCAATGCAGTCTCTCCTCTTGATGTGCAATGAGCTCTGAATTGCGTGTTGTGAGATCTTCAAACGATTCATCGATATCAGTTTGATGTTTTATATGAGCCTCGAGATTCTTTTCGAGAGATCGAATCATAATATCATGATCATCGATGTCATTGCGCAAAGACGCCGTAACATTATAAACAAGACGTACTTCTTGCTCCACAACACTTTGCATAACTTTTACCGACACTGCATCGTGTTGTTCAACTGGGTCGGTGAGATTACACAATCGTCTATTGTTCATGTCATATTGACCATCGGGAGTCAATCTGAATCCTTCACCAGGGGGGCCGCGACTTCCAGGTATACCATTTCTAATTACACCTCTTCTCGTCAACTGTCGTCCAAACACGTCAACACTCATCTTACAAATGTATCAAATAACTAAGATGATTGTATTAATAAATGATTTCGGCTTCTCGCAATTCCTCAACAATCGATAGAATTTCATTTGAATGTGATAGATTTCCAGCAGACTGCGATGCCACAAGTAATCTTAAACGATCTACCAACTCATTAGGGTCATCCCAATAAACATAATCAAATTTAGTACTTTTTGCCGCCGTTTTATGCATGCGTTGACCGGTTCGGATAGATGCTATGTTGGCGATATATGTCTTGTATTTGAAACTATTATCATTTCGTATTGCTCCAGTCGTTTCATAATATTTTCTATGTGCATTCGTGGCGATGAGAATATTTCCATAATTTTCCAGATCCTCTTGAGTGAGAGTTTCGGCATCAGGCTCCTTTTTGAACAAGAACTCCACCAATCCAACAGTTTTCGGATAATCTTGATTTTTCACGCGGATCTGATGAGCATAAAAAATGATTGGGGAATCACCAATCATTAATTTTTTGTGAGCGAGTTGTCGTACACCATATGAAACATCCATACCGGTCTTTCTATTTGTTTCCAATAATACAAGATACTCATTTGCTAATTCATCAGCATTATTAGCTGGTATATCATGTATATCACCGGTGCGAGTATCAGCATCATTATCAACGGGTTTTTCACTAATATCAATATCATTATCATCATCGTTGTCATCGGCAGCGTCTTCATACACCGATTTGAAAGAAACATTACCCAGGGGCGAGTCACTCTCCATTTTTTCATAACCACCACTGGTTTCTTGTTCATCCTTTTCCTCTTTTTTAATTCTTTCATTCTTCACTTCATCGTTAATTTCACCGTTGACCACTTCTCTGTTTGAAACTAGTTTCTTCAATGGTGTGACTATTGGTTCGAAAACTTCCCGTCTAGCCTGTTCGATATCATCTTTCCCCGTTTTCAAAATTCGATGTTTTCGTCTGATTGCATCACTTACTTTTACAAGTTGATGCAAGACGTCTTTTTCTTTCAACAGCTGTGCGTGCTTCATCTTGTGTCACAGACCATACTGTCCCTTTTCGCATAAAGCATGATTATTTTATGCTGGGAAAATGATCAAAACCTTTTCTATATCGACCACCATCAATATCACTATCTTTGTCAATTGTCATGAATCCATACTTGTCGGAATTCCAACATTCTGAGCACAGATGTTTAAATTTTGTATACGTCATATCTGTATTTACATGATCGTTATACACATGCTTAAGATTCATTTCATCCTGTTTGAATAATACCACGAAATTTGCATTATCACGTATGAGATGTTTCGGAATACGAGCATAGGTTTGACACAGACAAAAACTGTCAACTATTTCGTGTCGTCCCATGGCAAAGAAAGATCTCATATTATCCTGTTTTTCACAAGCTACATCATCAAAGATAATTATCGAGTGGGGTCGTGCCTCACTTGGTGATACTACTTGTTCATGCTCATTGAATGTATAATATTGAACTTCGCTCACTGGCTCGAGTAGACGTTCGAGCAACTTATATTTTGGCTGCCCCGATGATTTAGATCAAAGATAAATGTTTTCAAATCGTAATCCATTGGGGTGTATTATCAGGGTAAGTAATGCGTTGGTTTTTCCACAGTTTGATGGGCCGCAGAATACTGCACGAATCGTATTAGGCAATAAATCACCATGACGCTTTTTTTTCTTTCCCTCTCCGCGGGTAAATTCATCGAAATTCATTACCGGTAGTTGTCCTGCTCTCGAACCCATCTTCATTGCAACTAACGCGATTATGCTATAAATTTGTGTTTTATAATATCTATGCAGTAGTCGAGTACGAGACTCTGCGCGAGCATGAGCAAGCGTGGAAAAGGAATAGTCAATGGTTTAATTAACAAGCTCCCCATTGAACTACATTTGCCTGGTTATCAATATTGTGGACCTGGCACAAGAATGGGCAAGCGTCTTGCACGTGGCGATTCAGGTATAAATCCCCTGGATAAAGCATGTAAGCAACACGACATTGCATATTCACAAAATCCAAACAATCTCGAAGCACGACATCTGGCTGATAAAGTGCTAAGTGAACAAGCTTGGCAGCGAGTTCTCGCTAAAGACGCTAGTATTGGTGAGAAAGCAAGTGCCTGGGGTGTGGCAAACATCATGAAGACAAAGAGAAAATTTGGTATGGGACACCAGAGTGTGGGCTGGAAAAACATTATCGATGCTGCGAAGAAAACAATGACTCGCGGGAATGATCCAATGATTGTTATTAAAAGTGCTCTCAAGGGTGCTCGAGCGATTGTCAAGAGAGCAATTATGAAGAAACGTAAATTACATACACCACGCGTTCTGCCTGTTCCAAAGAAGATTGGAGGTTTCTTACCATTTCTCATACCAATTTTTGCTGGTCTCAGCGCCGCTGGTGCATTGACCGGTGGTGTGGCTAGTATAGCTAAAGCTGTTGGTGCTGCTCAAGCTGCTAAAAGGGAGTTGGACGAGAATAAGCGACATAATCGAACGATTGAGGCTATAGCATTGGGCAAGGGATTGCATTTAAAACCGTACAAGCGGGGGCTTGGTCTTTACATCACGCCGCCGTTAAAAAACGTGAAGTGACGCTACCTCATCAACCACTTACCGATGCCGATTTACTAAAATATGCAAAAATCATGAGGATTCCACACTTTCGTGGAGTATACATGCGCGACAGACTACCGTCAAATGGACCACTCAAATGCGAATCGGCCATTGTAAATTTAGACGAATATGTTGGACCTGCTACCCACTGGGTTGCATACAAAAAGTCTGGCAAGAAAGTCATTTACTTTGATAGTTTTGGCAATCTTCAACCACCGCCCGAACTTATGAAATATTTCGATGTTGGTAGCGTTAATTACAATTATAATAGATATCAAGATTTTGATGGTATTAAATGCGGTCATTTCTGTCTAAAGTTCCTCTGTAATCAGTTACATCGTAATAATAAGTATACGCTATATATGTAGGATACAATGATACAACAGAGTCAGTTGTCAATTTACCATCATGGATGATAGTTTTACATTGACGATATCTGGAACATCTTCCATACTCGATGCACAATATTTTCCACCAATAGAGCTTTCACCCCATAAAAACTATACCCTCGGTCTCGTAGAATTATTAACATTTAATTCTATACCCAATATAGATGTTGGAAATAATAAGTTTTATGTGGGAAATGACGTATTGACCATACCTACAGGTAGTTATGAAATAGAGGATATTGAAGCGTATGTACAATCCGAGTTGTTAAATAAAAATATTTCCATTAAACCGAATAATAATACTTTGTGCAGTGAAATCGAATGTGATTGTGAAATAAATTTCATGCCCGATGATTCAATTGGACGTTTGCTGGGATTCACGCAACGAAAGCTGGAAGCAAATAAAAAACACAAGTCAGACCTTCCAGTGGCCATTCTCAAAGTAAACGCCTTGCGTGTCGAGTGTAGCATTACAAGTGGTGCATACGTCAATGAGCGAAAAGTGCACACAATTCATGAATTTTTCCCTACGGTACCGCCCGGATATAAAATCATCGAAGTGCCATCACATGTTATTTATCTGCCAATCACAAGCAGAGTTATAGATAGCATTCAGCTTAGAATCGTTGACCAGGACGGTGATTTGGTAAATTTCCGTGGTGAAGTCATCACCATTCATTTGCATATAAAAAATGGGGATCGTTTTTAACAGAAACATTAAAAATAATAATAAGTCGACATGGACAGCCAGTCGTCAATTGACACGCAAAGCGCTAACACCTCAGAACATTCAATTTTTGAGAAATTTGGGTCTGAAGGTTCGTGGAAAAAGCGTATAAAAGATTACTTTATCTACGTTGCTTGCATCTGTCGTATAAAAAGAACAAAAAAATGGAGGAGGAAATAGTGAACATCAACACACCTATCGTTTTTGATGAATCTATAACACATTGCGAGATTCATGCTCATCAGCCATATGGATCCACATCATTTAATAACAGTGATGAAATACGTATTTCCGTAAGGAATCAAGATCAATGTATACTGCCCAGCCAGAGCTCGCTACATATATCGGGAAAATTGGTGAAAAGTAATGGTAGTCCAACAACTGCTACGAGTCTCGTCAACAATGCCATTTGTCACTTGTTTGAAGAGGTGCGCTATGAGCTGAATGCTGTAGAAATTGACAGAAACAAGAATGTCGGTCTCACAAGTTTGATGAAAGGTTATTCATCTCTGAGTCCAAAAAAAAGTTCCATGCTTGAGAATACTGGCTGGCTCGACACTGAAGAAACAAAGCAAATTGTTGACGTGGCGGGTAACTTTGATATATGTATACCACTGAGTATGCTGCTTGGTTTCGCGGAAGATTACCGTAAAGTCGTGGTGAATGCCAAGCATGAGTTAATTCTATCGAGATCGAAAACTGATGATAATGCTGTTGTGCAAACAGCCAACGAGGATTTTAAACTTGTACTGCAAAAAATCGAATGGCTCGTGCCATACGTGACAGTGTCATCTCAACGGAAAATTCAGCTTTTAAAATTTATCGCTAAAGATGCGGCAATTCCCATGAGCTTCCGTACATGGGAGCTGTATGAATATCCATTACTTCCCGCCACCTCTAAGCATGTATGGTCTGTGAAAACATCAACTCAGTTGGAGAAACCTCGATATGTCATTCTCGCTTTCCAGACTAATCGAAAAAATAAGAAGGATAAAAATGCCAGTAAATTCGATCATTGTAATCTGACAGACATTAAATTATATCTTAATTCTCAATGTTATCCATATGGGAATTTAAATTTAAATATTGATCAATGCTCAATCAGATGTATACGAATTTCCAAAGTACCTACTACAGTAAGGAGGCGGAACCATGGCTGAGTAAATCTGATTTTTTGAAGCATGCTCCGCTAGTTGTGATCGATTGTTCAAAACAGAACGACTCGCTAAAGTCCGGACCAGTGGATGTTCGCATCGAATTTGAGTTGAAAAATAATATTCCGCCTCAGACATCGGCATACTGTTTAATACTCCATGATCGAATAGTTGAGTACAATCCAATCAGCGGAGGAGTGAGAAAATTAGTATAAGATCTCAATGATTATTCGAGTGCGTCTCAGTCGAAATGGAATTCATCGTCGATCTACAAGGTTTCAAGCGTTTTGACGACGATTTTGTCCTCAAAGAAATATCAATCTTGGAAGTGGATGGTAATCTCGAGCCTCTGACATTCTTCATAAAATCGCCATGTGTATGGAACAGTATACCAACAAAATTCAAAACAACGAATCTCTGGCTGGAACGTAACTTTCATGGAATGAAGTGGGACACTGGTGATATACCATATGAAGCCGCTGGAATAATAATCCGAACCTTGTTGCAACGCGCTCGCATCGTCTATGTCAAAGGATTGGAGAAAATCCAATGGTTGAGAAAAATAACGGATCTGTCAGTGGAAATTATCAACTTGGAAAATTTGGACTGTCCGTCGTTGCAAAGGCTGCCGAAAATTCCACCTGGATGTCCTCATCACGCGTACAACTCGAAATACAATTGTGCGAATGCAAATGTTAAATCATTGAAGAAATGGCTACATGTATACCAAGCATTACGAAATCGTGGGATTTTTTGAGGAAAAAAAAATAAACAGAATACAATTTTTTCATTTCAATCACACTTTTTTGTCATTTATTTATCTATTTCACCTCCTCCTCCTTCTCCTTCTTATCGATACATATTCAATATATATTATAGATATTAAATATACATTTTTTTTTTTATGAGAAGAAAATTATTGCATCTCCTTGAATTCGATGCTGTTGAATTTTCCCCCGAAATAATTCATGTAGAGTCGCCCACTGAGTGCAGAAGCCAGCATCTTCTCGAACATTGCCACATCTCCATCTAAGGCTTTTGCGATACGTGCGGGCAGAAATACAGAAAATTCCATCCCAATATCTGCCACGTATCTCCTTCCAAATTTGGTCTCCACAGCTCTCAAGTTTGATATCGGATGATCCAATTGAACGGGTAAATCCGCCAATCTTTTTGTCGGCAAAAATTCACTCATGATGGCCACTTTGTTGATACTCGAAAAATCCATTTTAGTCGTCTTCGAGGGATTTTTCACGGAGTGGTGTCAAAATGATTTTCTTTCGGATGAAAGTCTCAATGGTTGTTACTTCCAACTCAGAGCAAAATATCGATGAATTTTACTCTCAAACTTTTCGTCTTCGTGGCTGCTCGTCTGTCTCGTTATGTTATGAAATTCTTTGCCTCCTAAGGTTTTATAATTTCACACCCCACTCTATTTATATCTCCAAAATGCATCACATTCTTTCTCTGTTCAATGTTGAGAAACACTTGTCACAATTTCGACGATATGGTGGGGTACCATCAATATGGTCTCGCATTTCCGGCCTATTATAATGCTCATAGCATGGAAGATAGGACCTAACTTCATTATCCATTCGATAGCGTATTGGTAAACGATCCCATACAATGTGAATATCTCGCCACCAATATCTTAACAGCATAGCCTTTGGAATAGAATCCAACTCGCTTTCCGTCAAGTCCCAAAGATTCTTAGAGGGGTGCACTGCATACATCTCGACGTCGTGGAGTTAACTAACGATTACAATGGATTTCCTGTTCGAAAAACCTGTCTAAACGAGTTAAATGCACGATAATAATTCTCAATAAGAGGGGGGAGTGACAAAATGTCAGTCACCTCGACTGTCTCGTCCCAATCTTCGGAAGCGACTCTTAAAATATTCCAAACAATAGAGAACCAACAATTAGTACACAGGTGTGCGACAATAGCTCCGAAAAAAAAAAGAGAAAGAGAGGGACAATTCTGATCTGTAGCCTAGGCCACATATACCACATACCACTAGGCCATCTCTCCTGCATCCCTCTCTCGCACTCTAACCTTCCACTTGGGGCTGCACTCCATCTCTCTCTCTTCTACCTTTGCCCTCATTCTCAAACACATGCTATGAATTGTGGTTAAGGGGGAGAGAGAGAGGGAACGGCTGTTAAAATCTTCCAAACAATAAAATATAAACAATTAATATACAGGTGTATGACAATGGCTCCAAATAAATAGAAAGAGAGACAGACAATTCTGGTGTGTTGCCTAGACCATCCACATTCTTGACATTGTCATTCCATCTCTCTTGCACCCGCTCTCACTCTCTCACAATCTACGACAATAGCTCCGAATAAAAGAGAGAGACAATTCTGGTGTGTTGCCCAGACCCATTCTTAACATTGTCACTCCATCTCTCTTGCACCCTCTCTCACTCCAGCCATCTACCTGGCACCTCACTCCATCTCTCTCCAACCTCCGCCCTCTCTCTCACACGGGCCCCGGCACCCCCACCACTCCTACCTCTCAGACCCCCCACCATTCCCCCCTTGCCGCCGCCCGCGCGCGCTCCCCCGCGCCCCGCAGCCCCCTCGCCTACAAGTGGTCCAGAACCGACCTAGCTATAATACTGGTTATTCTTCATTGAGTCCAAATAAAAGTTCCATGCTTGAGAATACAGGCTGGCTCGATATTGAAGAAACGAAGCAAATTATAGATGTGTCTGGAAACTTTGACATATGTATACCGCTGAGCATGCTACTTGGTTTTGCTGAAGATTATCGAAAAGTTGTGGTAAATGCTAAGCATGAATTAATTCTATCGAGATCAAAAACTGATGATAATTCGATTGTACAAACGGCCAATGAAGACTTCAAACTTGTTTTGCAAAAAATAGAATGGCTTGTGCCATATGTAACAGTGTCGGATCAACGAAAAATTCAGCTTTTGAAATTTATTGCTAAGGATACGCCAATTCCTATGAGTTATCGTACACGGGAAATATATGAATATCCATTACTTCCCGCCACCTCCAAACATGTGTGGTCTGTGAAAACATCTACTCAGCTGGAGAAACCGCGATACGTCATTCTCGGCTTTCAGACCAATCGAAAAAATAAGAAAGACAAAAATGCGAGTAAATTCGATCATTGTAACCTGACAGACATAAAGTTATATCTAAACTCTCAATGTTATCCATATGGGAATTTAAATCTGAATATTGATCGAAATCAGTATGCATTGCTCTATCAGATGTATGCCAACTTCCAATGTACGTATTATAGTCAGGAGCCAGAACCGTGGCTAAGCAAATCTGAATTTTTGAAGTATGCTCCGCTAGTTGTAATTGACTGTGCAAAGCAAAATGATTCTCTGAAATCTGGACCAGTAGATGTTCGCATTGAATTTGAAATGAAAAATAATATTCCATCGCAGACGTCAGCATACTGTTTGATTCTGCATGATCGAATCGTTGAGTACAATCCAATCAGTGGTGGAGTAAGAAAATTAGTATAAGATCTGAATGACGAGTGAAAAGCGGCTCGCTCAAAATGGATGTCATCGTTGATCTACGAGGTTCCGATTGCACGAATGTCAAGCTCATTTGAAAAAAAACCGTTTAAATGTATATCAAGCAACATGGAATCGAGGGATTTTCGAATGAAAAAAATAAATACACAATTTGTTTCAAAATATACATCTTTTCGTTTTTATTCACATACTTCCTCCTCCTCCTCCTCCTCCTCCTACACATCCTTCGTAATAATAATACATTGATTACATGTGAAATAAGAAAATTACATTTCTTTGAATTCGATGCTGTTGAATCTTCCTCCAAAGTAATTCATATAGAGTTTTCCGCTGAGAGCTGAAGCCAAAATGCTCTCAAACATTGTGAGATCCGTGTCGAAGGCTTTTGCGATCCTAGCTGGCAGGAATATGGAAAATTCCCGAGCGATATCCGCGACATACCTCCTTCCAAATTTAGTTTGAACCGCTCTCAGGTTCGATATAGGATAATCAGCTTGGACTGGTAGATCAGTCAATTTTTTCGTTGGCAGAAACTCAGTCATAAGACTGACTTTGTTAATATTTGAAAGATCCATTCCAGTATTGTGTATATGAAACTTTTTTGTACTTCTCACGCAATCGTAGCAAGATGATTTTATGAGAGTGCCCCACGTAACTTTTTAGTAAAATTTGTTGGGAGGAAAAAGACGACTGATTTTTTCCTCTCAAAGTCTCTATATTGTATTTCCTTGCGTCGCTCGTCGTGTCGTAATGTCATAGGGGTTCCTGGCATCGCCAGGTTTTATATTTTCCTACCCCACTCTTTTCCGAAAAAAAATACATCAAGCGATGTTTCTATTCGTCATGGCTAAGCAACATTTATAACACGCTCGACGTGCTGGTGGGGTTCCATCGATGTGATCCGCGGTTTCAGGCGTATTGTAATGCTCATAGCATGGAAGATACGACCTTATTTCACTGTCCATTCGATAGCGTTCGGGTAAACGATGCCACACTCTATGAATCTCACGCTACCAATACTTTAACAGCATAGCCTTTGGAATAGAATCTAACTCGCTCTCTGTCATGTCCTGCACGTGTTTAACAGGATGAATTGCATACATCTTGACGTCGGGATATCAACAAACAGTCTCTACGAATTTCCAGCCATAAATTTCGTCTCAACACTTCTGCTATGCATTCCACATACACACATACACACACACACACACACACACAATTCTTATCATCTTCGACAATAATTTATGCGGGTTTTATGACTATTTGGGAAAACTTGTCAGAGTCATAAAAAAAAAGAACATCTTGAAAAAAATGTAAATGTAGGTGCATGGTAGGGAAAGAGACAGAAAGAATTTGGGTCTGTTTATCTCACTCGCTCCATCTCTTTCCAACAGCTTACTCTCAGACCCCCCATTATTCCCGTAAGTGGACGCTCCATCCCCTCTCCAACACTGACACTCTAGCCCTCGGACCGCACACCCGCCCGCGCTTGCTTCCCCGCGCCCCGCACCCCCCCTCAGAGGACCCGGGGTAGGACCCGCTCTATTCATCTACTGACGTCAGACGCAATAAAATATCTGAAAAGGTGTTTCGGGCATGCTCTGTCACAGCACATCGGAAATAGCACTGAAATGGCTAATGCTATTCGACAAATACCACACCATGCATTCAACAACCACGAACACTGTGGAGCGTGGTGCAGGTATCCGGAAAATTACACCCATACTTCTCTTCCAGGAGGCTTTCAAAGTTTAGCACTTTACACGAGTCTGCAGGAAATTTTTAAGGGAGCTTTCCAGTGTGAAATTTTCAAAAAATCGATTTTTTTTTTTGCTTTATCGAATAGTATACACTCTTCTGAATATTCCCTGAAATTTTCATGCCGAAATTCAGATTATTTCGGTTACTGTACAGCATTTCTTGGAAGAAGGCAACGGAGCGCTACAGCTGCCGCGTCGGCCGTCTGCCCGTGCGACCGTTATTTCTATTGTCTCGTTCCTACCTGCTCGTGTACCTTCCAACGTGAGTCCGGTTCGTCTTTCAGTTCGACATTCAAAATGGATAGATCTACGAAAGAGAAATGTGCGTGGCAGGATAGAAAAGGCTCGAGAAGCGGACATCCGCGAAATGAACGAAAAAGATCCGCGGGTTTCAAGGGAACAAATCGACACGATATCGAAACGGATCTAACGTTTGCGAGCACTTCGGCAGCAAAAATCTTGAAAAAGAGTCCAGAGTTTGAAGTCCGAATCGATCAAACGTTTAGCTATGTGATTTTGGAGTTCTTTTTGGTTTTCGGCGCTCTTCAGGAACTGTTGAAGTGCAAAAAGTGTAATAGCGACGTGAAGTTTTTTAAAAAATCGATTCGCGGATTGGGCTTTAAAATTTGTGTTCAGTGTTCGTGTCCAGATCCGGCCGAGATAGATTCTTGTCCTTTGATAAAAAATGCTTATGAAATTAATCGTCGTTTCTGCTTTGCCATGCGATTGGTCGGCATCGGCATAAATGGCATTAGAAATTTTATCGCCTTGATGGATTTAACTGCAAACTTCAATAACAACACCTATTACGGAATCGTGAAAATCCTGCAGATTGCAGTGAAATCAATATACGAGGCCGTCGTGAAAAAAGCAGGTACCGAAGAGAAGGAAAAAACTTTGGAAGCAGAAAATCGGGGCGATATTCTGACGGTGTCCGGTGATGGATCGTGGTCGAAACGCGGTTTCACGTCGCGCATGGGTATCGTGTCCGTGATTGGAAAATATACCAACAAAGTTTTGGATGTTGCTGTCAAATCAAGCTTCTGCAAGGCTTGTGCATTCTGGAAAGGACAAGAGGGAACACCCGAGTACGAGGCGTGGTTTGAGACGCATGAATCCGAATGCAACGTCAATCACGAAGGCAGCGCAGGAAAAATGGAAGTCGACGGTATAATCGAAATATTCAAGAGATCAGAAGAATTGCACAACGCGAAATACGGTTTCTATACAGCCTGTCCCATAATGGTCGACCGACCTCTGAGGGGTGGGTAGATGGGGTGATTCTGGACCGAAAAGTCCTCTTCCATTTTTTCCTCCAACGCCCCTCTGATTAGATATTAATTAATTAAGTTCAGCCAATAGGACGCGTCGAATAAGCGGGCTACACGGCGAGTAGTGGTGTGCGTGCAAGCGTAGCAGCCTTGGAAGCGTGCGTGTAAAGCGCGAAGGACTTCGATAGTGTGGAACGACGAACGTTGCCAAAAACATGAATAGAGCGAGGTAGTGTTAGTGAGGGCGCAACAATGTAAGGAGGAACGATAAAAACTGATTGCGTTTGCAATCAGTTTTCGAATTAATTGTTAAATGCAATGAAAAAAAATGTCGATGATTTTGAATCACGACTGGACGAAAAAACAATTTTTGATTAATTTTTTGGAATTACGATTTACGAAGCTTCTCAAATCATTTAGTGCTGGTTTTGAAAAAAATATTTTTGGAAAAAGTCTTTATTGCGTTTTAGAGAAAAATGTTGATTCTTCAATTTGTTTGAAAATCGAATGCTATTTCCGATTGAATATTTTAGCAATACAATGAAATTGAACTTTTCGAACTTTGCTCATTGCAATTAGAACAAAAATATTGCGATTACATTCAATAAAAAAATCAACATTTCAAATCGTTTAGATTTCAAGGAAAAAAGCATTAATAATACTGTTTAATAACAGTGGCAGGAAGTTTGAAAAAAAGTTGATGATGATTCGAGCGTCACGCGAGTATTGCTTGCGGACACTACTCGGATGGGTGACCGCTCGATTCCAGGGGGGGGGATTAATAAAAAAAGTCAATATTTAAAATCGTTCATGTTATTTTAAGAAAAAATTCATTGTTAACACTGTTTAATAACGGTGGCATGAAGTTAGAAAAAAAGTTGATGATGACTTCAGCGTCGCACGAGTATTGCTTGCAGACACTACTCGGATGGGTGACTGCTCGATTCCAGGGGGAGGGGGGATAAATAAAAAAAGTCTATATTTCAAATTGTTTATATTTATTTATGAAAAAAACACTATTTGCACTGTTTAATAACAGTGGCATGAAGTTAAAAAAAAAGTTGATGATGACTCGAGCGTCGCGCGAGCTTATCTTATTGCATGCGGATACTACTCGGATGGGTGACCGCTCGAAAATTAAAAAAAAAATTGTGAATTAAAAAATACAATTCTTCACCTTGTTCACGAGAAGTTATTGAAAAAAGTACTGATAAGTAAAAAAAAATTGTGGATTTCAGAAAGTACAGTAAACATTTTCAAATATTATTTGAATGCAATTGCAAAAAAATTGCGTCGAACGAATTTTATCTTGTATCATTACAATTAATATTCGTTTAGAGTTGAGAGTAATTACATCCCGGCGTTAGCGATCGGGGATCGAGACCTAATAATTTTTTTATTTTTTTTTGTTTTCACAGCATATAACTGTCATTTAAACAGTGCTTATCAGTGCTTTTTTCAATAACTTCACGTGAACAACGTGAAGAATTGTATTTTTTAACTCACAATTTTTTTTTTATTTTCGAGCGGTCACCCATCCGAGTAGTGTCCGCATGCAATAAGATAAGCTCGCGCGACGCTCGAGTCATCATCAACTTTTTTAATAACTTGATACCACTGTTATTAAACAGTGAAAATAATGCATTTTTTCTGAAATCAATATAAACGATTTGAACTATTAATTTTTTTCATTTATCCCCCGCCCCCTTGAATCGAGCGGTCACCTATCCGAGTAGTGTCCGCAAGCAATACTCGCGTGACGCTCGAGTCATCATCAACTTTTTTTCAAACTTCCTGGCACTGTTATTAAACAGTATTATTAATGCTTTTTTCCTTGAAATCTAAACCATTTGAAATGTTGATTTTTTTATTGAATGTAATCGCAATATTTTTGTTCTAATTGCGATGAGCAAAGTTCGAAAAGTTCAATTTCATTGTATTGCTAAAATATTCAATCGGAAATAGCATTTGATTTTCAAACAAATTGAAGAATCAACATTTTTCTCTAAAATGCAATAAATATTTTTTCCAAAAATATTTTTTTCAAAACCAGAACTAAATGATTTGAGAAGGTTCGTAAATCGTAATTCCAAAAAATTAATCAAAAATTGTCTTTTCGTCCAGTCGTGATTCAAAATCAACGACATTTTTTTTCATCGCATTTAACAATTAATTCGAAAACTGATTGCAAACGCAATCAGTTTTTATTGTTCCTCCTTACATTGTTGCGCCCTCACTAACACTACCTCGCTCTATTCATGTTTTTGGCAACGTTCGACGTTCCACACTCTCTCACACCAACGCACGCACACTATCGAAGTCCTTCGCGCTTTACACGCACGCTTCCAAGGCTGCTACGCTTGCACGCACACCACTACTCGCCGTGTAGCCCGCTTATCCGACGCGTCCTATTGGCTGAACTTAATTAATTAATATCTAATCAGAGGGGCGTCGGAGGAAAAAATGGAAGAGGACTTTTCGGTCCAGAATCACCCCATCTACCCACCCCTCAGAGGTCGGTCGACCATTATGGGACAGGCTGTATAGGAGACGGCGATACAAAAACATTCAAGATGTTATTAGAAGCCAAGCCGTACGGTGACGATTTGACGGTAAAAAAAAAGGAATGCGTTTTGCACGAGACAAAGCGAGTATATAAAAGGGGAAACGAAGCAAGAAAAAGGTTAGTTCAACTAAAAAAGGCCAAAAAGCAAATCGAAGACAAAGCAATGGAGAGTGAACCGAAAAAAAAGGATCTCGTTCGAGTACTCCGAAAACTAAAAAAAATCAAACAAAAAAAACTGCTGTTGAACCGAAAAGAGCGCAATTGACGTTAAAATTATTGACAAATCTCTCCGAATATTATGGCTTGGCAGTTCGTTGAAATTCCAATTCCGTGGAAAATATGAGGAAAGCCATATGGGCTACATTTCATCACAAAAGCTCAACTGATGAAAATCCTCAGCATGAGTATTGCCCTCCGGGAGAAGATTCGTGGTGCGAATGGCGCAAGACCGAGGCCACAGGAGAGGAGTTCACCCATCCACCAGCACTCGACGAAGACGTACAACAAGTTTTAAAGCCGATTTACGATGATCTAACAACGGAGGATCTCTTAGAACGATGTACGGGCGCGAACACTCAAAACAATAACGAGAGCTTCAATCAGTGTGTGTGGCAACTAGCCCCAAAGCACGTATTCTGCGGCAAGCAGATAGTAGAAATCGCTACGCAGTGTGCTGTGTGCGCCTTCAATGAAGGTTACGACCCAATTTTAAAAATTTTGGAGACGATGGGATGCACGATAGGGCCGAGCGCCGCAGATTTCGCCGCTAAGTACAAGAATGCGCGCATCACCCAAGCAAACCGCCGGGCGTCCCTGGATAGCAAAGAGGCGAGGACAGCTCGTCGGACTGAACAATCCATTGAGCACGATCTTTTCGAAAAAGCAGAAGGGATATTGTATGGACCTGGCATCGCTGATTGACCGTAAGTAAACGATTTACCTAAAATTTTCTCACTTGAAACTTTGAACGCGTTTTTCTCGAAACAGCATTTTTCAAAACGGTGTCCAACTTGGAGGGCAGAGTTTTAAAGCTATCGAGTTGAATTTTTTACACAATATTCTTAACGTCATTGTTTATCGTGCTATGGAAGCTTTTTTTTTTTTTTGACATCTTCCTATTTTTTTGTTAAAAAAACTGCCAAAAAAAAATGCTAAAATCGATACTTTTTGTTCAAACCGGCGCCATTTTTGCAAAAAAAAAAAAAAGCCTCCATAGCACGAAAGCCAATTATATACCGATAAATAATCTTTTTGTGTTTTTTGTTTCAGATCAAAATTGTGACCCCCAACGTGGACACCACATCCAAGTGCATTTTCTGCAACAATTGTTTCATCATTTTTATAGATATTAATTAATAAATAAATCGATCTTTAAAAAATTGTTTTGATTTCTTCAATACCTAATTAATATACAAAAAAAAAACCAGACCGATTAGATTATTTTTTCTTTAAAAAAAAAAATCGCGAAAAACAGCGATTTTTCGGGCTGTCACACTGGAAAGCTCCCTTAATCAATTGGCAAACAATGCTGACAAATTTGCTCACGGATTTTCAAGTCAAGCAAACGAGAGCATTAATCATGCGGCCGCTAGCAAAGCTCCAAAGGCACAATGTTACAGCCAAAGCGAATCAGCTGACTTCAGATTTGCCGCTGTCGTAGGGCACAAAAATCGAGGTGAAAAGTACATTGCTGACGTAACCGAAGACCTGAAAATTTTGCCAGGTGCTCAATTATTGAATTTCGTGAAAGCTCGTCAAAGAAAAGCCACGAGCAGAGCATTGAAAATAAAAACTCAGAGTTTCAAACGTCGGAGACAAATTGTGAAAAAACGTCGAGCAGCGCTCCGAAATAAAAAAGAAAAGAGAGAGGGAATAACGTATGAGTCGAATATGGGACTCATTGAGTCACATGCACTCGATTCTCCAACTGGGGAACTATCCGACAAAGCCGTAGTTTTTTATAACCTTGAGACTTCAAGTTTCGCAAGAACGGCGGAAATCCTGCAAATCGGAGCCCGATACAACAATACGTCGTTTGGGAAGTACATCAATCCTACCAGACCTATCACCAGCAGAGCGTCTGCTGTAAATGGACTGACAAACATAGATGGTGAACTATTTTTGCACGAAATTCGAGTGCCATCAGTTACCATCACAGCAGCTTTAGAATTGTTGCTCCAGTTTTTGTCATCGATTGGTAAACCCTGCGTGATGGTCGCGCACAACGGCACTTTCGATAGTACACGATTACTATTGGCTATAAATCAAGCCAATATGTATGACGCATTTAAGATCGTCATATCGGGATTTGTGGACACGCTTCCGATTCTTCGAGAAAAGCTGCAACGTCACAATCACTGTAGTCAAGCGTATCTGGCAGAAGAAGCGGAAATACCGTACAGTGGAGCCCATGATGCCGAGCAGGACGCAGAAATACTACAAAAGATCATCCGGCATCACGATATATCTCATGACCTGCTGATATCGAAAGAAATGAGTTTGCATTCACTTGTAAACAATGAGAGAGCTCGAGAGCAAGCTGAAATAGTGATGAAGACGTTATGTCCACTGGATGGGGTAATCTCTTCTGATATGAAAAAAAAATGGCTCTAGCTCAAATCGATTTTGACACCCTCGTCGACGCCTTTGTTTTGGACGAAAATGATGGCGTCACCCTACTACTATCCGAAATCGTCGATGGCAAACCTCGTGTTACGAAATCGTCAATTATCATAAACGCCGTTGTAGATTTCTTAAATAAAACTACTGAAATTTGATTTATTATGATTTATTATTCATAGATAATCTGTGATTTCCTCATTAATTATTGCTTCTTTTCAGCCAAAGATTTGAAATATAGAAAGAGTATATATTTCCAATGGGAAAGAAAGTTTTTTGTGTTAATTATTATTTTCCGTGCTAAGTAATTGTAAACCCTACGCCAGTTCGATGCGCATGCGCGTTGGTGTTGAGGCTGGTGGCCCGCCGCAGTGTTGTCGGGTCGCACCTGCTGTCGGCCAATTTTCAAGATTTATTTCTCGTTTTATTTAATTACTCAACAACAAAGCTCCTAATGACTGAAATATTTTACACACGGCTTCCTTACTTATTGAACTAGGGTGTGTATTTTTTTTGAGGTGTTGGCATTTCAGGTTTACGAACAACAAAACAATTAGAGCCGGTTTTTTTATGTACGGCCATAAGAGCGCATGTTAAATAGCGTTATTTTCAATAATTAATATCTCGAAAAAGAGGCTCCTAATCTTTTTGAAATTTTGCATACGCCTCTAGAAAATAAATGTGGATAGTCTGTAAAAATTTCAAGTCGATGGCATTATATTAATATACCAGGGGAACATCCTTAACACCGTATTTTACCGACGGTCAAATCTTGCTCAGAAAACCATACAAGTTTCGCACCACAAATTACAACGGCCTGCGCTTGGCATTGCAAGCCCGCGGCCCACAAAATGTCACCTGAAATTTAAAAAGGGGCAAATAAAGAAAACAAAACTCTCAAGTATAAGGAGAAAAAAAAGTCACACAATTTATTAACATTAAACAAGTAATACATATATCACTTTTTTCTTTTCATTCTCTCCTCTCCCTCAAAATTTTAAGAAAAAATGGGAAAGGGGGAGAGGGGCTCACGACAATTAATCGCGGTCGTATACCCCCAAGACCCCCCAAGGTGTCTGCCAAACCGGGTGACCCCAGTCATCTTCGGGGTGGTCCATTCCCCATCTCCCCTCCATCATCCACCGGATGCCGTACCAATCGGATTCTCCTGTGCCTCCATCCTGGAGCCAGGAGTTGAGGTAGCGGCGCCAGTACCTCTCGCGCCGCACCTCCCGCATCGCAGCGTAAAACGCCCGCAAGCACTGAAAAAAGAAAAACAACACAAATAATTAAATAAGAAATCTAACTTTCAAAAAGAAAAAGAAGAAAGATAAATTTTATAAAACTCACCAAACAATTGCGACGTAAATCGTTAGCCCAATCCATTTTTTTTTCTTTTTTCTTCTCAAAATTGGCACCACCGAACTCTTTAAAGTCTCAATCGAGAATGAACTCCCACCTCCCACATAAGAGACAAAACACGAAACGCACAAAGACCAAGAATGATCCCCACCTGTTTTGAGCGATGGCAAAAATTCTAAGGGAATCAAGTAACATAAATATAAGAATGACCGCGCGCGGACAACGAAACGCGCGAAGACCTCTTATCAGATGTTAAACAATACCGCGAAACAAGCAGAGCAGTGCATTCAGGTGACATGCAACTCATGCAAAAACTCTACACGAAATATTAAAATATTATTCAGGCAATACTCTTGGCGGTCTTCGGTATTATATATTATAGTCATTTAATAAATTTTTTACAAAACTACGAACTTTTACCTATCATTAATCAAAGTATGCAAGTCATGCATAAAACACATGTATTTCATTATAAAACAGATACACTACCTCTGTAGTCCATTTAATAAAACATTTGTATTCATTATCATAGAAAATAAGAATCTCATGTAAATGGGCGAGTCATGGTATACAGGTGTTTTTAAGTCTCGTAAATTGAGCGGGACGCTCAATCTTCGTGGTTGGGAGGTGTTACGTCCTAGCCGGTACAATCAAACCCATGCGCATCAATATAACGCGCTCGGTCGGTATCTCACTCTCAACAATCAATAACGTACCAACACATTTCTCATGCACCTCTTACCATCACTCATCGATCATAAACTCTTATGTAATTCTACAATATCATATATTCTCGAGTATCGGGTAAATTAACCTAATATAGATACAGAATTTGAAACTACAGCCACGCATAAACAGCCTGTCAACTTATAGATACTCTGTCTGGCAATATTTTTTCAAATTCCTTTTATTCATATTTCTTTCCAACGGAAGTCTTGAGCGATATCCCTGCTCGAATAACCATTGTTATAAGCAAGCTCATTATTATTCTCCGACCATTAACTCGAAACCATACCCCTTTTTTACAGGTATTCTCCACGCAAGGTGATGATCTCATGTCACCTTCGCGTGATCGAGATAATCCCCTCTAATAAAACAAAAAGTCTTACAAAAATCAAACCAATCAAAATCAACTAAATTTGCACACTCCGCCTTGTAGAAGCGTAATGGTTAACCCTCTGAAAGACTCAAGGAGAGTTCTCGTTCAACCTTCATAGAGTCCAAACCTCGAAATACCAAATCTCCGCACTTCTCGAACTTCTTGCGAAAAACCAAACTCTGTATAAATACGCACTCTGTAAACTACCAACGAAGGTCTGAAACTAACAATATCAATATTCAACAAGTGAACAAATCTCAATAAAACTTATGTTATCGGTTGTTTAAATACATAAACCCAAGTTTTATTTCATTTCTCTCACCCAAGAGAACCACGTTCATCTCATCAATATCCATACATCTCCCCATTAAATATAAATTGTGTACGGAATTCGCGGGCGATCAACAAAAGACTCACTTGCGCGGAACCTTTACCATAATTCAAAGGTTCGCGCCCTATCTCTGCTCGCGTCGCGTCTTCATCCAATACCTCCCTCTCGGGACGTAACAAGGTGATGCCGTAAATCGAGCTTGTGACACTTTCGTGCACGGTGCTTCTGTGTCGCAAGTCGTTCAAAACCGTACGACCACTCGATTTCCTCGGGCTTTCGCCTTCGTACTCCCTAAGTAGCGTAGAGTTTTTCCCAAACTTTAACTCGGATACGTATCACTGTCAGTTCGTTCGCGTACCGGGAGACCGTCTTACAACCAGGGCCAGACCGTCCCCTTCGGTACACCACTTCCACGTAGGTGATGCCGTAAATCGAGCTTGTGACACTATTGTGCACTGGACTTAGAATTCCAAGAGTTAGCATGTAATGCTCCGTACAACCTCTTGAGACCAAGTCTTTCTTTTCATTCTCAGGCTCCCTTATTTATACCCCAAATAATTTGTTTAAATATCCCTTCCCTGTGTGCCATTTGTTTAAATTAACATTATTAATTTTTGTTTTTCCCCAAAATTGTTTGTTTCTGTGTGTGTCGGTGTTTTGTTTTCGTCGACTTTCGTGTCTGTGTGTGGTGTTCGTGTGATTGTTAAGCATAAACATTCAAATGTTTAATTTTTTTGTTGTTTTCGTGTTCTCTGTCAGCTGTCGCTGTGGTGTTGGTATCTATGTGTGTGTGTTTTGTTTATGTTTCGGGCGATGACCCGAGATCATTTGTTCGAATGCTATGCATAATAATTTCGGATTTTGTTTTTCAGGTGATCGACGCTTCTTCGGCTCGGTGACCGATAGAAGCGGTTGAAAAAAGGGGGGGGAGCACATGGGACGTTTTACGTCTCAGTATATAAGTTTATGAATGAACATGTAATTTTTTGTTTTTACTAGGTGCACATCTCTCGCATTTAAATGTTTGTTACGTCCCGAGAGTGGGATAAAGTACGAGTCTCGTGACTACCGGATTCGGAGCGCGAAGATTTGAATATCTTTCGCCGGAGAGTCTTTGTTGGTTGGTCCGCGACTCGCGAAATACAATTTTATTATCAATGTGGGTTTTTACACCCGATACTCTTCGGAAATGTTTCGGAAGTTCTGGATCGGAGAAATCTTTGAGTGATTTCCCGAATAAAATATTAGCCGATTTAACAAATTATCAGAGTTTTTATTTAATGTTTTTATCACTATTGTATTACAAGTTTGGTACAGTTTACTATTTCTCGATAATAGTTCGGATTATCGCGGGTTGAGAGAACTCAGTCTCGTCAATCAAGTTTTAATAATTCGGTCGAAGTCCAGATAATTTCTAAGTTAATTTTTGTTTGGATTTTAACGGACGTTACGACGACGTGAACAGAGTTAAATTTTTTATCGAAGTGTACTGAATAGAACTGAACAGAGTTTATAGTAAGTTTTGATGGAGGTAGTGGGAAATGATTCGCGTCTCCCACGGATTAACAAAAACGCATTCATACGCTATAGGATGTAGGTCAGATTTGGTATGGGCGGAGATCTCCCTATTTTAAATGTTACAAAATTGTTATTCAAAGTTCATACATAAAGGTTTCGTTTTAAGAGTTTTTTATAATAGTGGCGCATGGACGCACGTATTGCGTCTAACAGTCGTTAACCCATTTTTGGTTTCCGGGTGTTTGCTTTTTGAGTTCGAGCATTCGTTACTTTGGGTAGGGGTTATCGTAGTTCAAAAATAAAAGGCAGTAAATTATAAAGTTTATGTCATACCGCGTGCGTGTATCGAAAGATAATTAGAAAAGGAGGAAAATATGTTTGCTGTCGGAAAACACTTGAAGAGTTTTTCCCTTGCCCTGTTTTAACTTTTACGACTTTTGGAGGAAGTGTCCACTGTCAATCTCAGAGGAGGTTTGTTACTAAGTTTGTAAATGAATTTGTATGCAGTGGCTTTTATATTAAGAAGAGTCTAATAGTGAAAAGTAGGACGATGCACGTGCCGTGAGTTTTTGAAAGAGGGGTGTTTTACGACTGTCATAAATTTGGGTGCACTTAGTGACTACATATGCTTCACCGAAAGAAGATACCAATAGACGCGTGCCCTGCAAGTACCTACTGTTGGTATTGCGTGTTTTTTAATGGGGGCTAAAAAAAAGAGTTCGAGCGTGAGAGCTAGGACGTAACATGTTAATAAATTAATAAGCTTCCTCTTTGATGCGGAAATAATCTCATGTAAATAATGTAATAAAAAATAAATTTAAATATTATGAAATTAATGTTAATGAAAAAATTGAGATTTATTCCTTACTTTCCCAGCTATCATTCCTTCGATCGAAATTTGAATGCATGCGGGCTTTTATCCATCAATAGAGAATTATTTGTAGTTTTCTCATTAATCTTTTTATGTTCCTACTGTGTATTTGATTGCCCTTTACGCATGCTTCATTTATTTATATGTGCAGCTCGATTTTCTTATTCTACAAGCCTGAGAATAATTCTTTTCAGTCTAAGCACGCATTTAAGCTAGGGCTTCGTATACTTGAATTCGCGGACTTTCGAGTTTCATTATGGTGTTTTGGCTTTGCTTGTTCCGCGTTTATGATAAAACAGGTGGGGGCAATGTGCGAGTGAGATAGAGTGAGTGTGCGAGAGAAAAACTTGGGCACACTAGCGCCTCTAGTAGACGAGATCGGCGAAGTTGGGGTACACTTTTTCTGCTGAGACTTGGACCCCCTGGTCTACACTGCCTACAGTGAGTGGCGACATATACGCTGTCAGAGAACATAGATTTATATGCAACCACAGGGACCTATATAAACTTGGCCCGCTAACATTGAATATTGTTATTTTTAACTTTACTATTCGATTGTTGGTAATTGTTGGCTCAATAACTTTGTTTGTTGGTTTTTATTAACTTCAAAAAATGAAAAACAAATTTGGACAAGAAGTTGGCCTCAACTTCTTTGATATCGGGTTATTTTACGTGAATTCGATGGAAAATAATTTGTTGGCCACAAATCAATCACTTTTATCGTGTGTTGGTTGATAAATAATTCAAAAATTTAATATTCAGAACAAAAAAATCGCCAGCGCATCCTACATCGTAACCGAATTATGGCACAGGCGTGGGTTCTCTCTCGTTTTCTCGTGAAAGAACTCTGATTTAAGTTTTAAGTAATTAATGCCATATTTGAACGTTAATCGACGCGGAAACGTTTGTTGGTTGATGGTAAGCAATAATAACGAAGAGTCAGCATCGCTACTATCTAGGGATACCGTACTCATAAAGACATAGACGTAAATTTTCACATTTCCCGAAAAAAAATCTTTTTCAGGTAAGTATTGCTATGTTTAAACGCTATTTGATGAAGAATCATTTGTTGGTTGATAATCAATCGATTTCCACAATTGTTGGTCCTTATTTCATGTGAAAATCGATGAATCGCTATCGATGACGAATGTATATCTATATATCCCCGTAAGTAAGAGCACGCGACACTAGCGCCAATCGTTTTTCGATCAAAATATAATTATTTGTGCTCAAATTTTGTTTTGTTGCGTACATATCGATGCCCCATCGTTTGTTGGTCGCGGATTAATCGATTTCCACGTTTTTGTTGGTCCTTATTTCATGCGAAATCCTATGATTGATACGATATATCTATCGAAAAATAATGATTCCCAAATGGCAATTTCGAATTTTCGCATACGGATCGATGCAGTATGGAG
Source organism: Heteropelma amictum (assembly GCA_959613375.1). Taxonomy (NCBI): domain Eukaryota; kingdom Metazoa; phylum Arthropoda; class Insecta; order Hymenoptera; family Ichneumonidae; genus Heteropelma; species Heteropelma amictum. Next base: position 7,021,091 of record OY390727.1, read on the forward strand.
ATACGTATGTCATATGTATGGGATCTGGAAAGCGAAGACTCAGAGTACTGCGTGTATGTTTTGTCGTGGTGGATAGCAACGGGAGACCAAGCGGTCGAGTGGTCAAGGGAGGCGAAGAATAACAGAAAACAGACAGTCGAAGGGTTGCGATCGAACCCAGCTGACGTGTTCGCGAAAATCCTTAACGAATAACCCGCTCATCTCAACTAATTGTAGCATTAATAAAACTATTCCTACAAATTTGGGGGCTCGTCCGGGATCGAGCGGTTATACGTGTCCAGATTTAAGCGGGATAAATCCTCTCAAGATGAAGAATAAAGAACGAAGCAACGACGAGCTCAGGAAAGACGATAAAGACAAGCGAAAAGATAATATCGGGAGAATACATACAAAACGACGTTGAGTAAAATAAAAGAAAAAGAAGAAGATAGTGCTAATGGATAACGGAACTGAAAGTGAACGGTGTGCGAAGACGAAGTGTAATAATAAAGGGATGGAGCAGCTACAGAAATTGACGATGAATGAACTGCGATGAAGAAGAAAAGTTGCGTGCAATGAATTTACCCACATCTGGGAATAGGAATGAACTGGTGTTGCGACTCGGCGAGGCAAATGACGATGACGAACCAACGATGAGCCAGCACACCCGAGCGGAAGAAACCAATGCGTCGGCGATACTCTGCGTTACGAGGAAACAGTGCTAAATCGACGCGTGATCGAGGTATACCGGAAAGAAAAAGAAATAGCTGTGCGCGAGGTTGCTGTCTTACGTCGTGAACTAGAATTGGCGAGGGCGGAAGTGAGACTACCCAACAGTAGTACAGGTACGACTCCGCGACAAAACTCCTCGTCGAATCAGCCGATTCTACAAACCCAAGGGAGAGTTCCGATTTCGGCTGTAGAAGATCTCCTGAATCATTTCAATGGAAGTTCAGATACGCTCGAAACCTGAGAAAGACAGGTAAAATTCTTGCAACAATCATACGATTTAGACGACGCGATGACAAAAATTCTGATCGGAATGAGACTCAAAGGAAAAGCGCTGGAGTGGGTTCATTCTGCACCACAGAATATCCAATTGCTGACGAACGATCTGCTGATGAAGTTACGAGGTATGTTTTTTCGCAGAACAGACAGAATTATATTGCCACAACGTTTTTAGCAGCGAATATGGAGAAAGGACGAAACGTTTTGTGAATATGTACACGATAAAACGATAATGGCGAATCTTGAAGAACCTTGCACAAACGCGCGTGTTTTCGACAAAAGAAGCTCTCGAACAGGCATTCGAAGGAGTCACACTACAGAATAGAAGTAGTGGGGTCGCGAAAAATTACGAGAGTAACGACAAGAGGAATAGTGCAAAATACCGCCTGATGGAACACGAGAACATCGAATTCGACGAGACAGAGGCGACACGAGAGTCAAAGCAGTCGCTGGACAAAAAGGAGCGGGGTAATGTCCGAAGATGCTTTAACTGCGGATCAGTAGATCATTTGAGTGCAAATTGTCCTACCAAGGAGCGTGGGAAAAAATCCTTCAAATGCGACAGGTTTGGGCATATTCCAGCGAGCTGTACGGAGAAAACAACACATAGTACATGTCTCATTGCTGAACAGTCGTCAATAAAGCATGGAAAACGAGTTTACGTGGAAAATCAGGAGGTAGAAGCAGTAGTAGACACGGCAAGAGACCTAACGCTCATGCGCGACGACCAATACGCGGAAATGAATTTGCCAAAACTCAGAATAAAACCGAAATCGTTTCGAGAAGTCGGGAAGGGCGTAAATAACACCATAGGATTTTTTTATGCAAAGTTACGAGTTGATGACAAATAGTGCGTCGCTCGCTTTCATGTTATCGAGAGAGATTTCTTGGATAGCGTAGAGCTGACCAGAACACGAGATACCTGCTCAATCAAGCCGGTACACGACATAAAAGATGAGGACTTAGATGATGAAATTGCTGAGGTACTCAGAATCCAAGCGATAGATACGAACGAGGCAGAAGCAGCAGATGTTATGAATATTGATGATCCGAAGTACCGGGAGGAGGTTAAACGAATGATAAATGCATACACGCCGGAGAAAAGTCATGAAACAGGTATCAAAATGTCCATTGTCTTGTATGAAGAAAAACCGGTCTATCAAAGTGCACGACTATTGGGTGAGGCGGAGAAGCGTGAAGTAAACGCTCAAGTTGACGAATGGCTAAGAGATGGGATTGTCAGAGAGTTTCATTCACACTTTGCCAGCCCAGTAGTCTTAGCAAAGAAAAAAGATGGCAGTATGAGGCTATGCGTGGACTATAGGCTACTAAACAAGAACGTTGTAAAAGATAGATATCCCTTACCGTCAATAGAAGATCAATTGGATTTGTTGCAGGACGCGAAGGTATTCACGACGCTCGATTTGAAAAATTGATTTTTTCATGTCACGGTTAAGGAATCAAGTCGGAAATACACAGCGTTCATTATACCAGATGGCCAATATGAGTTTTGCAAAGTTCCATTTAGTCTTTGTAATTCGCCTGCTGTATTTTACAAGTTCGTGAACTCCGTTTATAAAGATCTTATCCGCAAACGAGTTGTATTAATTTATATGGATGATCTCATCATCCCTTCCGCAGATCACAAGAGCGGCATAGAAAAGTTGAAACGTGTGTTCGATACGGCAGAGAAGCCAGGATTAATATTGAAATGGAAAAAATTCAAATTTTTGCAGCACACCGTCGAGTTTTTAGGTCACATAGTGGGTCAGGGATAAGTACGACCGTCGGAGCACAAGACAGAAGCTGTGAAGAACTTTCTAAGACCAACCAATGTAAAGCATGTTCAAGCTTTCCTCGGGTTAACCGGATATTTTCGTAAATTTATTCCGAAGTATTCAATTATTGCGAGGCCATTGACGAACCTCCCGAGGGCGAAGACAGAGTTTCGATTCAGCGAAGCAGAACAAGATGCATTCTTGAATTTGAAGATTGCTCTGACAAGCCACCCTGTTTTGAACTTTTATCGAGTCAGTGCGGAAACGGGGCTACGTACAGATGCCTCGAAACATGGATATGGCGCAATTTTGGTGCAACGCAGTGCAGATGATGGTGCGTGGCATCCGATCTATTACGCAAGTGGAAAAAGTTCTCTCGCAGAGGAGAAATATAGTAGCTACGAGTTGGAAGTATTGGCCATCGTGAAATCAATGAGAAAATTTCGGGTGTACTTGTTTGGAATCGAATTTTGGATAGTCACGGACTGCCGAGCCTTCGCTCTAACGATGAGCAAGAGGGAAACATGCGTGCGGGTCGTAAGATGGGCGATGATGTTAGAAGAATTCAATTACGTAATTGAACATCGTCCAGGCATAAACATGGTGCACGTAGATGCTTTAGACCGTAATCCGTTGCCAAAGTGTTTACTCATCTCTAGTTGCGAAGATGGGTTAATGGCTCGCTTGAGAAAAGCTCAACGCGAGGACGACGGTTTGAAGAAACTTATTGACGGAATCGAACGCGGCAAAAAACAGGGATACCTTCTAAGGGATGGCCTCTTATTCAAGGAAGCAGAAGAAGACATCCGTTTAGTCGTCCCGAAAACTCTTTGCACCCACATAATACGACAGCCGTACGAAAAAGGATACTTCTCAATGGCAAAAACGGAGGCTATTCTCAACAAAGACTACTGGATTCCAAATCTTCGAGAAAGAACCCACAAGATTATTCACAATTGTGTCGATTGCATTATAGCGGAAAAAAAGGAAGGTAAGCAAGAGGGATTTCTCAACCCGTTAGCGAAAGATGCGATTCCGCTGGATACATTTCACATCGATCATCTAGGCCCGCTCGCATCAACCAAGAAAAGCCACAAGCATATCTTCGTGGTAATTGACAGTTTTACGAAATTCACGTGGTTGTATTCGACCAAATCGACCGGCACCGTGGAAGTCATTGAGCGGATGAAGAAACAATCCGCTGTTTTCGAGAATTCTCGACGAATTATCTCAGATAGAGGTACAGCGTTGACGGCGAAGGAATTCGAAGATTACTGCAAAAACGAAAAAATTGAGCACGTGTTGGTAACGACGGGAACCCCACGAGCAAATGGGCAGGTGGAACGGGTTAACCGTATTTTAATCCCTCTTATAACAAAACTGACGGCACCTAAAGAAGCAGAGTGGCATAAACATCTGAACGTTGCGAAACAATGCGTTAACACGATGTATCAGCGAAGTATCGGGACTACACCGTTCCAGGTGATGTTCGGAGCTCATCCGCGCATGTGGGAGGACTCGTCACTGAAGGAATTGGTGGAGAAGGAATTGCTGAACGCATTCAATGATAGTCAAAACGAAGTCCGAGAGCATGCCAATAGACAAATACAAAAGACGCAAGAGGAAAATCGGAAAGGATATAATCGAAAAAGAAAGCCAGCTAACCTCTTTCAGAAGGCAGACTTAGTGGCGATCAAAAGGATACAACGTGGCCCCGGACTTAAATTTGCTGGGAAATTCTTTGGACTATACAAAGTTTTCCGAACATTAAAGAATGACTGGTACGTGGTAAGGAAAGTCGGAGAACACGAAAAACCAATGCAGACATCTACTGCGGCGGATCACATGAAATTTTGGGAAAATTTTGAAGATACGGTAGACGAGGAAGCTTCTTGCAATTAAACGCATTCGAGAGCGAATGGGAAAAAGCAGGACGGCCGAGTGTGGGATCTGGAAAGGGAAGACTCAGAGTATTGCGTGCGTGTTTTGTCGTGGTGGATAGCAACTGGAGACCGAGTGGTCGAGTGATCGAGGGAGGCGAAGAATAACAGAAAACAGACGGTCGAAGGGTTGCGATCGAACCCAGCTGACGTGTCCGCGAAAATCCTTAACGAATAACCCGCTCATCTCAACTAATTGTAGCATTAATAAAACTATTCCTACATATGGTCAACAAATGTCGTTAATGTTAAATTTCAGTCAGCAGAAATATGGACGGGAGGAGAATCTGGAGAGCTGGAAAAAGGACTCACACTCTGATCCGTAGTGGTAGTTAGATAGTTTAATTCCAACATTGTAAAAACTCAGAAATCATTGGACTCAAATAGGTACATTTTTAAGAAAAAATCCAACTAAAAACATGAAAAATTTAACGAATGTTAAAAATATAGTTCTTTCTCTGAACGCCATGGTGGTAAAATGGAGTAGACTTGCCAGGATATCTGGGGATAATTCTCACTGCCTTGGCCGGGGCAGAGGAGAATCGTGAGGCGAATAAAGAACGACAGAAAACCACAGTTAACGTAGGAAGAATAATTAATAGTTTATTGCAAGATTCCGTAGAGCGGTTTAGCCTGACGGGCACAATAAGTTGAGGGGATAGCAGTGCAGCCAGATCGCGCGTCAAACTTACCCTCTCTCTAGTCCCTTATGCGCCCATCACACAATCAGAGAAGCGCGTGTCCGTAAGCAAGCGACGCTCGGACACCGTCGGAAAGAGCCGAGCGCGGTCGAGAAACTTCCTACGCGCTTTTGGCAGCTACACTAATACATAGACGCTGAGCACGTCATGTGGCGCGTAAGAGACTAAAGAGAGGGTAACCTTTACCAACGAACATAGAGTCACATAGAAGCGCACTCCTTATGGCCGGTTTGAAGCCAAAAAGTTGGGGTGATCGGGTAACCTTGGCAACGCTCGGCTCAGGGCATCGCCTTTCATTGTGTGCGCTCACGTACATAGCTCTTCGATGTACATGAGCGGTCACGTACATAGCTCTGTCACGTCTGAGAGAAATGACAAGTGAAGTTATTTCCCCAGTTTCTGCCTACGCCAAGCGTAATAGCACGGGAAGGGGAATAAGGGAAGGACATCGTTATTCGGACAACGGCAGCTCGTGAGACTCTAACTCTTCTATAATGATAGGTGATTGGCATGGTAACCAATATCGCTTCTCGATTACACAATGAAAGTATGGACACTCTACGCAATGCGAGGGATCAGTCGCCCTGAATCCCCAGGCATGGTAACCATTGAGAGATTCGAAGAGGACCTCAGCCTACGTTGTGTTGCTTTCACGAAGTTTCTGGGAATCGATTGCACCCGGTACGATGGGCATGTGAACCAACTATCGTCCTTCTGTTCTCGAAGCCCTTTTACTCTCGTGGGCTTCCCGCGTTTAAAGAGTAAGAAACAGATCTGGCAAGTTTGCCCTCTTTTCAAACATGTATCTCGCAGGTTGCATAACAAAGGCACGAAGAGGTTGATTCGAATGATAAAATGAAATTGATTTTTGTGCTTTTATTTAATAACATAATAATCTAATCTAAAGTAATGATAGAAACAGAGCTATTTTCCACTGTATACAATAGATTTCCGGTTCTCGGGCAATAAAAGTATTCGATATTCTCGTCTGTTATAGTGACCGGAGGAGTTGAAACGATCTCGCGGAATTCTACTTTACAATTCTTTTTGATGTCCAAACCATCCCATTTCAAGTGCTTCCGCAATGTCTTAACGGCATTTTTATAACGTTTTCAACTGAATTTAGCTTTGTCCACGCGAAGTTTAATCGATCCCATGGACTTACTCTATGATGCGGTGAGCCGATTGATCCTCGATGGTCCGAGATGATGGTGATTTTGGTGAGATCGTTGATCTTTGAAGTTCCGAGATGATGGTGATGTTGGTGAGGTAATTGATCTTTGAAGTTCCGAGATAATGGTGATGTTGGTGAGATAATTGGTTTTCGAAGTTTCGAGATGATGGTGATGTTGCTGTGATCTTCGAATGTCTGAGATGATGGTGCTGATGTTGCTGAGATTGAAGGTTGACGAGATTCACTTTTCCGCACCTCCGAGACTCGACACGTACGTCGTGTCCTCATTACTATGATTCTAAGAATGCGCCTCGATACAAAAATTCCGAGCTTCTTATACAACGAAAAGAAAATCGCTTGAGTGGGGATGCGTCCCTTCTTACAACAAGAGGAATTAAGCTGGAGTTTTGTCACGTACGCAACATTTTTCGAGGGAAACGCACATTGTAAATAGCAAACACCATCCCTTGGCCGGGCGCCGATAAGTCGTATCGCGAGACCCTTGGGCCTCGTTTGCGACTCGTTACCTGAGGGATGCGTCATCTGGCGCGCCGACGGGAACTGTCCGCTGTACATTTATAATCTTAAGAGATATTTCTTGGGGATGAATTCCCTCTATTGACATATCCTTTTGATAATTTTCTCCATATATTTGGAATTTACTTGGGTTATGATAAATGTAGGATTCCTTTGCAAGAGGACCAAACACGCATCGCCCTTCAAATAAATGAAAGATGTTGAGTTCGAAAAATAAAATATTTATACCTTAAACGTTATGTACTTAAGATAATATAATATCGCTGGGTTACAATCTACAATAATGGAAGTAAACGTTTCCTCGAACGTGGAATGCGATAACTAAAGGTTGCGCTTCGAAAATAGAAATACAAATAAAATGTTCAAAATATTTATACCTTAAACGTTATGTCCTTAAGGCGGTATTCTGGTCTAGAAAGAAAAAAAAATCGATTTTTTTTTCATATTTTTAAAGTTTAACTATTTAAGAATATGTCTACGAGAAAATTTTTCAAAATTCGAATTATTTTCGGAGACATAGGTATTTTGCTGAGCTGGCATCCAAACCGGTTGGGCCGCAACTAATCGAACAAGAGATATTACGGATCCTCCGTCTACCTGAATCCATATTTCTTAGTAAACCCTTTTGTTCCGTTATATATATATATATATATACAGGGGGACATGTTAAGGGTGGCCAGCCCCTTTTCTTTCGCCCCCCGTAAAGATAATCGGACGGGTCGCGGGTGATTTTTTAAGGAAATTTTCTGAACTTTTCGATAAAAAATACGGCGTTCATCGGAAAATGATAGGTTTTGCAGCACAAAAATGGCCACGACGAAAATAATGTGAAAATATATTTTTTTCTGATAGGAATAAAGTAGACTTTATTCCGAATACGGGACACACGCGAAAATTTTTTTTTGAGTATCGCATCATTAAGAAAAGTTATGTCAAAATTAGGTGTTATAATACCAATTTAAACTTATCTAAACGAAACGATGGAATCGAATGAACAGGGCTGTAGTGTTTTGTCTCAAACTCGGTTTGTCTTTTGCGCTTAAGTTCACTCTCCCAATGTTAATTTTGTATCTGTCAGTGTGAAATGCCAAAAAGGTTATTTAAGAAATGTCAGGTTATTGAAAAATATGCCGTCAACGAGCAGACGACGCAGCAAATCACTCTCGTACCGCTCGTTCAATTCCGTTGTTTCGTTCAGTCAAATTAAAATTTATTCGATAACGCGCATTTTTGATATAACTTTTCTATTGAGAATAGTCAAGAATACTCAAAAAAAATGTTTCGCGTATGTCCCGTATTTGGAATATAGTCTACTTTATTCCTATCAGAAAAAAATGTGTTTTCACATTATTTTCGTAGTAGTCACTTTTGTGCTGCAAAATCTATCATTTTCCGATGAACGCCGTATTTTTTATCGGAAAGTTCAGAAAATTTCCTTAAAAAATCACCCGCGACCCGTCCGATTATGTTTACGGGGGGCGAAATAAAAGGGGGTGGCCACCCTTAACATGTCACCCTGTATATATTGTGACGCCTTGTTCGAGGGAAGGCGAAACAATACCGGGGGAGAAAAAAACTGGATGAAGAATGAAAGAAAAAAATATATATTCTAATTTAAAAAGAAAAAACAACAGGTTGGGCGCCAGCCAGTTTATCGTGCCACTCGCAACGATCGCCAAGGAAAATACAAAAAAACAAATGTACTATTACATCTCTCACTCTCACTCTCGATTTCCTTCACTTCCTTCACGCTACTCCTTCACAATTCTTTTACCTCACACACTCAAAGAAAGAAAAAAAAACTCCAAAAAACAAAAGGGGCCACGCAAAAAAAAAATCAGAACGCAATATCGCAAAAAGAATGACTTTGAACGCTCGGTTTAACGCCTCGCTCGCAAGTAACGAATTTCTTGCGGCTTCCGGGTTCTTCGCGCAATTAGGGAAAATGGGAGAGATTTTTGGGGGGGCTTATACGCAGGGTGGGAGAAATTTCTGATAGGTGATACTTGGGGTGGGTTGCTCTGGCAGCACGGTGACTCCTGATCAATCGCTGATCCATGGTAATTCAGGCCGCGGAGATGAGCTGTCGAATGATAATCCTCCCCGGGGGTCGATGCATTTGGGGTTGGAAATTTTTGGGGACTGCAAACCAGAGACGGTGGTGGCGGCTGCTCAATTTTCCCATTTCACGAGATTCACGGGGAGTTGGCCTTCTCCTCCGAGCTGGTGATGGTGATTCTTGCGGGGAGGCGACTTCCTCCTCCGCGTAGATAATGATGCACCCCCGGGGGGCGGTGACGGGATAGCTCTCTCCGGGCGGTGATCTTGTCGGATCCAGGGGTCCACCGGCGATGCTGCGCTGGGGGGCGGAGAAGGGAATGGGGGGGGGGGGAGCAAGAACGACGTTTTTGGTGCTTTTCTTGGGCGGCATTAAAGGCGATATTTTTTCGAGCTTAAGATTTAACGCGACATTTTTGGGCGACTTAATTCTAAAGAACGCGGTACGGGGATCTCAAGGGGGAAAATCACGAGGGAAGGGAATGGGGGGGACGTGCTTGGTGGACTTGCGAGGCGACCTGCCCTCGCAAGTCCACCACGCACGCCCCCCCTCCACTTCCTTCCCCCGCGTTACGTTACCCTCGAGATCCTCGTATACCGCGTTGATTAATTTTAAACCGTCCCTTAATGTCGCGAAATCATAAGTACCCTTTGTAACTAGTTTTAAGCACAGCGAATTCGCAAAAATACACGCGCCGGAGTAGATACGCCGGAGGTTTCGCCCTCGTTCTCGCTCTCTTCAGTCCCCCCCCCCCCCTCCCGTCCTCCCCCCCCCTAACGCAGCATCACCGGTGGACCTCAGCCACAACGCAGATCATCGCCGAAGCGGGCCCTATCTCGTCGTCGCCACCCCGGGGGTGCATCAAGAAAAAGCGGCGGAGGACATTGCTTCCCCGCCCCAGCAATCGTCGCTAAACCAAGTCAGAACACGGAGGAGAAGACCCATCCTCCGTGGACATATCGAACATGGGGCAACCGTGCCGTCGCCACCATCATCGGCCGGCAACATCGCATACGAACTCGATTTATGCATCGACCCCCGGGGTTGGAAAATCCCACGACATCTCGTTCCCGCGGCGCACCTTTGGAGGATCTACGATCGATGCAGAGTCACCGTGCTGCCATCCCTCTCCTTTCCTACGAACTAGCCCCCCGAAAATTTCTCCCACTTTCCCTCATTAGCCCAGAACCCGGAAGCAAGTGACGAGCTCGTTACTTGCGAGCGAAGCGTCGAGCCGAGCGGAAAAATTAGCGATTACCCCTGCGTTGCGTTTAGAGATATTTTTTTTTATTTTTGAGATAGCGTTCTTCTTTTTGTTCGATTCGTTTTTTTTTAGTCAGTGTGAGTGAGAGAGTGAGAGTGAGAAATTGTGAGAGAGAGAGAGAGTGTGAGAAATTGTGAGTGAAGAGTGTGGGAGAAGTGAGAAGAGAAGAGACGTGGTGGGAAGGACGATGGAGAAAGGAAGCGCGTGGAAAGGACGATAGATACCGGAATTACGTGGAAAGGACGATTGGAAAGAAACGTGGCGAAAAGGACGATTGTGAAGGAGGAGTGCGTAGAGGGGACGAGTGAAAAGGATCTGTGAGAGAAAGACAGGAGAAGGAAATCGCGGAAGGAGAGCGTGAACAAAACGAGAGTTCCGACAGGTGTAGAGCGTGAGTTTTTGCTTTCCTTGTTATCGGTCCGATCGTTTTTTTTCATGTCGTTATTTTATCTTCGCTATTCTGCGATATTGCGTGCGAGCGGCCACGAGGCCCCGTTTTCTTTTATCTCCCCTGCGTTTTCCCTGCGAAGAGTGCGTGGTGTTTCCCCCAGCGTTCCCCCCTCACATTTCCCCGCGCCCGTTGTGACCGTTTCCTCCGTGCTATCCCCCCGTCGCTATTCCGCGCTCGAGAGTCGTTTTTTTGGTTGTTTAATCTCCGTTAAATTTGAATTTCGCGAGGATCACGCTTTTCCTCATTCTTTTTCCTTTTCTTTCGCATTCGTTGACTCGGCGGTCAAGGATAAGGAGGCGTGATAGCGTTCGGGAACCCTCCCCCTGAGATCCCCTCCCCCAGCCCCTGCGCGTGTCTCAATAACTTACGTTTTTTTTCGGTTTTCGTTTTTTTGTAAATTATAAAACTTCAAAAAAGTTAAAATGTACGCCAAGTAATTAAAAAAAAAATTATGTTGCTTAAAAAGTACACTCATACAAAAAAGAAATCTGTTAAAAAAGAAATATTTATTCCCAAAAAAAAAGGAAATCAGCAAAGTTAGCCAATTATCAGACAACAAACAGAAAAACAAACTATCAGACAACAACAAATAGCTAAAAAACTATCAGACAACAACAAATAGCCAACAAAACTATCAGACAACCACAAATAGCCAAAAAACTATCAGACAACAACAAATAGCCAACAAAACTATCAGACAACAACATATACCCAAAAAACTATCAGACAACAACAAATAGCCAACAAAACTATCAGACAACAACATATACCCAAAAAAACTATCAGACAATAACAAATAGCCAAAAAAACTATCAGCTAACAACAACCCAAAACTTGGCGTGCATGGTTAAAAAAAAAAGATCGGGAAGGCGAAAGGAAAGCATTTAGGGCGTGTTCCAAAATTGGCTGGCAGTACTGCGAGTCCTATGCTGTATGCTGTGCTCGCAGTACTGCCAGTGAATTTTGGAACAGGCCCTTAGTAATACGCCTCACGGTGTTGAAAATTTGACAGCTCGTTGGGGTCCAGGAAAGAAGTAGATTTTTTTTAAATAGTCTGAATAAATTTGAAACATTTTTTTAGTTCAATTTTAAACTCCGAGTGTGTTAAATCATTGCATCGAATATTTGGTGTCCAAGTGACAAGATTTTGAAAATAGTTCAGACATTTGACAACATTTGAGTTTGTTGGATCACTCAGTTCAATTTTTCTTTCGTACTACTTCAATTTCAATTCTACTTCTTCCATGTATTATCAACAGACAATAAGCTCAACATTCCTGCCGAAAGATCTTTTTGTCGCTTATGAAACTTTTCTTCTTGATGCGATTGCCACCCTTGAGAATATTGAATCGGAGCAGAAAACTTACAATTTCTCTGACGGAGTTAACTGTGTTTTGAATAATATTATTTTCTAATTGCAACCGTTGAGTACGTTGAAGAACACCGAGTTCAATTTTTTATTTCAAGTAATCGTAGAAAAATAGACACAATATCCTATCGAAATTCGACGTTCCGTACTTACGTCGTGTTAACTATGGATACGTAGGTAACTATGCGTACCGTACGTGGTATTAACTATGCAAAGCATACATAGCACTCAACTTGAAATGAAGTTTCTTTTTCTTCGCCGACCTTTTTTTTTTAACCATGCACGCCAAGTTTTGGGTTGTTGTTAGCTGATAGTTTTTTTGGCTATTTGTTATTGTCTGATAGTTTTTTTGGGTATATGTTGTTGTCTGATAGTTTTGTTGGCTATTTGTTGTTGTCTGATAGTTTTTTGGGTATATGTTGTTGTCTGATAGTTTTGTTGGCTATTTGTTGTTGTCTGATAGTTTTTTGGCTATTTGTGGTTGTCTGATAGTTTTGTTGGCTATTTGTTGTTGTCTGATAGTTTTTTAGCTATTTGTTGTTGTCTGATAGTTTGTTTTTCTGTTTGTTGTCTGATAATTGGCTAACTTTGCTGATTTCCTTTTTTTTTGGGAATAAATATTTCTTTTTTAACAGATTTCTTTTTTGTATGAGTGTACTTTTTAAGCAACATAATTTTTTTTTTAATTACTTGGCGTACATTTTAACTTTTTTGAAGTTTTTAATGTTTGATTTCCTTTTTTTTTTTTGGGAGTAAAAATGATGCATTATAAGAATCCATTTCCATCAATTGAATAGTGAAAAATATGGAATTGTTAAATTATCTGTTGTTGTATGATAGTTTGTTATTCTGTTTGTTGTCTGATAATTGGCTAATTTTGCTGATTTTCTTTTTTTTTGGAAATAAATATTCTTTTTTTAACAAATATATTTTTTGTATGAGTATACTTCTTAAGCAATATCATTTTTTTTCTACTTGGCGTACATTTGAACTTTTTTGAAGTATTTTATTATAACACGGAAAGATCCTATCCGACATTACGATGAAGTAAAATTTCTTGTCCGGAATAGAATGGAAGATGGCTGATTACACAATAACAAACTTTATTGAAAATTGAATGAAAGCGATTGCAACTCGCACATGTAAAAGAACAAATAAAATATGTATATGCTAAGACTGAAATGGTATAATAGAGTAATATCTGAATCGGATTGAAAAGGTTCATTTTTTCTAAAACGCAAAGCTCCAGGCTCTTTCAATGAAGCAGAATTTTCTGTGCGGATCAAAATGCCAAATGGTTGATTACACAAGAGCATCGTACAGAAAGAGATTTCTATTAATTATTTTTAATTTATTATTTAATTATTTTTAATTTCTATCAATCTCTATTGGTATGTGTAAATGAACAATAAATCATGAACGATAAATTCAAAAAATGGTCACTCCGTATTAGCTCGGTGCAAACTTTCATCAGCGCGAGCCTTACAATCAATCGGTGTAAAAACTTTATGGAAAACTTTTCAAAAACATTCAAGGAAAACTCAGCACAATATTTATTGAAAATCTTTTTCTGATGAAAGATTTCTATAAATCTCTATTGGCATGTCTAAATGAACAAAGTGAAGCGATAAATTCAGAAAATGTTCACTCCGTATTAGCTCGGTGCAAACTTTCGTCAGCGCGAGCCTAATAATCAATCGGTGTAAAAACTTTATAGAAAACTTTTCAAAAACTTTATTCAAGGAAAACTCAGCACAATATTTATTGAGAATATTTTTCTGATGAGAGATTTCTATAAATCTCTATTGGGATGTCTAAATATACAAAGTGAAGCGATAAATGTATGAAATATTCACTCCGTATTAACTTGGTGCAAACTTCCATCAGCGCGAACCTTATAATCAATCGGTGTAATAACTTTGTAGAAAACTTTGCAAAAACATTATTAAGAAAAGCTCAGCACAATATTTATTCAGTTTCTGATCAGAGATTTCTATAAATCTCTATTGGCACGTCTAAATAAACACAGTGAAGAGCGATAAATTCGAAAAATGTTCACTCCGTCTTAACTCGGTGCAAACTTCCATCAGTGCGAACCTTATAATCGATCGGTGTAATAACTTCATCGAAATTTCCAAAAACATTATCAAGAAAAGCTCAGCACAATATTTATTCAGTTTCTGATCAGAGATTTCTATAAATCTCTATTGGCACGTCTAAATAAACACAGTGAAGAGCGATAAATTCGAAAAATGTCCACTCTGTCTCAACGCGGTGCAACTTCCATCAGCGCGAACCTTATAATCGATCGGTGTAATAACTTCGTAGATAGAAAACTTTTCAAAAACATTATTTAAGGAAAACTCAGCACAATATTTATTCAGAATGTTTTTCTGATCAGAGATTTCTATAAATCTCTATTCGGATGTCTAAATATACAAAGTGAAGCGATAAATACGAAAAATGTTCACTCTGTCTCAACGCGGTGCAACTTCCATCAGCGCGAACCTTATAATCGATCGGTGTAATAACGTCGCAGATAGAAAACTTTTCAAAAACATTATTTAAGGAAAACTCAGCACAATATTTATTAAGAATGTTTTTCTGATCAGAGATTTCTATAAATCTCTATTCGGATTCCTAAATATACAAAGTGAAGCGATAAATACGAAAAATGTTCACTCTGTCTCAACGCGGTGCAACTTCCATCAGCGCGAACCTTATAATCGATCGGTGTAATAACTTTGTAGATAGAAAACTTTTCAAAAACATTATTTAAGAAAAACTCAGCACAATATTTATTCAGAATGTTTTTCTGATCAGAGATTTATATAAATCTCTATTAGGATTACTAAATAAATAAAGTGAAGCGATAAATACAAAAAATGTTTACTCTGTCTCAACGCGGTGCACCTTCCATCAGCGCGAACCTTATAATCGATCGGTGTAATAACTTCGTAGATAGAAAACTTTTCAAAAACATTATTTAAGAAAAACTCAGCACAATATTTATTCAGAATGTTTTTCTGATCAGAGATTTATATAAATCTCTATTCGGATGTCTAGATAAACAAAGTGAAGCGATAAATACAAAAAATGTTCACTCTCTCTCAACGCTGTGCAACTTCCATCAGCGCGAACCTTATAATCGATCGGTGTAATAACTTCGCAGATAGAAAACTTTTCAAAAACATTATTTAAGAAAAACTCAGCACAATATTTATTCAGAATGTTTTTCTGATCAGAGATTTCTATAAATCTCTATTCGGATGTCTAAATATACAAAGTGAAGCGATAAGTGCAAAAAATGTTCACTCTGTCTCAACGCGGTGCAAACTACCATCAGCGCGGACCTTATAATCGATCGGTGTTATAACTTCGTAGATAGAAAACTTTTCAAAAACATTATTTAAGGAAAACTCAGCACAATATTTATTCAGAATGTTTTTCTGATCAGAGATTTCTATAAATCTCTATTGGCACGTCTAAATAAACAAAGTGAAGCGATAAATGCAAAAAATGTTCACTCCGTCTCAACGCGGTGCAAACTTCCATCAGCGAGATCAGCGAGAGCCTTTCTATAAAAACTTGATAGAAAATTTCAAAAACATTATTCAAGAAATTCATTATTATATTATAAACATAAAAAGAAATAAGAAAACGGAAACCTGAAAAATTGTTGAAAAAAAAGCTGTCTTTATTTAATGTACACGGTTTTATTTTATATTATACATAAATTGTTTTAATATATTTATAAATACGCACACTTTTTCTCGACTTAACCTAAACTACGAAATAATTCGTTTATGCACATCGCGCACTGTTTTATATACATTACATTAGCTTTTCTTTATCACTGACTCTAAAATAAAATGTTCGAAATGACATAATCGTCATAGCGTTTTTTATATTTTATTTATTATTCGCGCACTGCTGTTTACACTTTTGACATTCTTATTCTTAACGTTCAAAGTGTGATGTGATGTGTGTGACGTACTAGACTATTTGACACATCAAAATTCCCCTTCCCGACTCCCCCTCGCCACAATCGTAGCGTGACATAGGTGATATATATATCGCGGCCCATAGGTGATATATATATCGGTTTATAATTTTTTCACGAAAACGGCAGCGTAATATTATGAGTACGCATATATTGCCTCCACGGATCGTAATGTGAGTAGGCTCATTTGAAAGAGAAACATATCATTCCTATACTAAAGTGTCATTAGATTTTCGATTAAAGCACAAGCGTGCGAGAACGAGCGAGTTAAATGTCTGTTTGACAGATAAAAACTCCGTGTTAGAGTATAAGAGAGCGGCGCGTTGCCTTGAGCGTGAGAAGTTAGCGGGAGATTTGAAATTTTTTTTTTAATTACTTGGCGTCGAGACGCTGCCGCGTCTCTAGATATATATATATTGTGACGTGACATTTCGTCCCCCGTCACCGGTACGAATGGGTGTCGACGAGAGGGTCGGATCGACGACCCTGGGACGACGCGCGGTCCCACCGTTGCGGGAAAAATGACGGCTGGGCAGTGAGCGAGCGAGGTGACGAAGGTGGTGGCGGTGGGCGTGTGAGAGAGCAAGCGCGTGAATATTTTTGCGAGAATCGCGAGAGGCGAGGGACGCGAGTAAGAGCCATTACTTTAGTTATTTTTGTTAATCGTGGGAATTTTATGTATAATTGGGAAGCCACTTTGCCGCGTGCGGGATTCGACTATCAATTGGTCATATAGTTTTGGGAAAGGAATAATCGGGAAAATGCGATCTTTACGCCCGTTTGAGGGAGTTTTCGACGAGCATCGCGGGGCAGCGTGTGGTCTCGGTGTCGCCGCCACTCTGTGCGATCGACGTGTCTTTACTATCAGCAGTGTGTTCGTACCTTGCCTTGCATGCAGGCGAGGTGCATGAGAATGCTTGGGGAGTCGTCGCCACGTCATGGATGGTCCTGCGTGGCTTTGGGCGAGTTTTCGACGCCTCGGGATTATCATCATCCCAACGCCGCATTCCCGGACTCAAGGTTCGTTTAATCACGGCGCCCCTAACGTGGGATACGGGTGTTCCGGGGCGATGTGGAGTATTTTGGTGGGCCCACCACCCTGGTCGAGGTCGCTCCTCGCAGGGTGAGGGAGGCCTCCACCCATCGTCCGGAATTACCGGCAGTATCCTCGGGGAGAGAGTTAACGGGACGGCAACATGATGAGGCGCGAAACTCGCCCGACGTGGCGCGACATATCGGAAACATTACAGTAGCGATTGCCTTGCCAACGGACGGGGTCCGGGGGGCACGCTGTTTTCCCCAAAATTCGCGCGGGCACGGCCGAAAACGCGGTGCGCCGCTGGCCGGCGACAGGTGGTGGGGCGCGCTGGGGTCCGCGCGCTTGCTGCCGGCGAGTCGAACGGGAGTCAGTCGGTGCTTCGCTACACTTGATGGGGTAAGTCCTTTTTCTCTATTACGACGGCGGAAGGAGATTCGGGCCGAGATGCGAAGGGCCTTCGTATAATTAGGACTGATCGAGGGCTGGGTTCTTTTGGTTGCATCACGGGATGTATTAGTTATTAGTTTTGTTTAGTACCAGCCCTGATCAGTAATAAAACATCGAGTTGAAGCCTCGTGTCTCGTCCCCTATCCCTGGCCTATATCAAACTTTGCCTTCCGAGAATTTGCCTTGCCTTCTCGCGGAATTTCAATTTGTACGAATGATGGTGTGAATCCCCGTGCCGTGGTACGGTGTGAGGAGTAATGTTTAAGCGCGTCAGATAATTTTTATTAGTCGAAGTAATATGTGTTGGATCGCGTAAAGTATGTTTTAATCGCGAAATATTCTGCTGTGTTAAATTTTTGGGGCTATTACAAAGGCCTCGTACTCGCTGCTCTCGCGCTCAGGGTCGCACTCGCTCGCGTCTTGTTGTTTGTCTGTCTCTCTCTCGCGTGTTTACGCCGCGTGTCGACTCGGTCCTCGGCGACGAGCGTTGGGTTTGCCTTACCTTTTCGTCGCGCCTATCGTCTTGTAGTATTTTGGGAAATCGCGATTTTCGTCGAACACCTTATTGTCACATCGCGGCCGTCTTCGAGTTTGGCGGCGAATTCCTCGGGCGTGTTGCTACCTCGGCATTCATGTATCGGGCATACCAATTATGTATTATCTCTTCAAGCTTATTTTATATCAATTTAGGGGTAAACTGCCTTTGCTATTCTCGTATCCTTTATTTAGCTCCGGAAATACCGTTATTATTTTGTAATAGTTTACCTATTTTATTATCGTTTATTCAACGCGACAAACGCCTTTATTATTTTGTAATAGTTTACCTATTTTATTATCGTTTATTCAACGCGGCAAACGCCTTTATTATTTTGTAATCGTTTACCTATTTTGCTATTATGTTATTATTGTTTATTTAGCTAGGGGACTGCCTTACCTATTTTATTATCGTTTATTTAACGCAATACATGCCTTTATTATTTTAGTATCATTTCTTTAGCCAGGGAACTGCCTTACCTATTTTGTTATTATTTTATTATCGTTTATTTAGCCAGGGAACTACCTTACCTCGGTTATTATCATTTATTTAATTCAGTAAATACCGTTATTATTTTATTATCGTTTATTTAGCCAGGGAACTACCTTACCTCGGTTATTATCGTTTATTTAATTCGGTCACTGCCGTTACTCATTTATTATCGTTTATTTAGCTAGGAAAACTGCCTTACCTCGGTTATTATCATTTATTTAATTCGGTCACTGCCGTTACTCATTTATTATCGTTTATTTAGCTAGGAAAACTGCCTTACCTCGGTTATTATCATTTATTTAATTCCGTCAATGCTGTTACTCATTTATTATCGTTTATTTAGCCAGGGAACTGCCTTACCTCGGTTATTATCATTTATTTAATTCAGTAAATACCGTTATTATTTTATTATCGTTTATTTAGCCAGGGAACTACCTTACCGGTTTTGTTATCGTTTATTTAACTTGAGAAATACCGTTACTATTTTATTATCGTTTATTCAACTCCATCAACACCGTTATTATTTTATTATTGTTTATTTAGCTAGGAAACTGCCTATCTCCTTTTATTATCACTTATTTAACTCCGGAAATGCCGCTAACCTTTTGTTATCGTTCCTTTAGCTAGGAAAACGGCCTTTATTATTTTATTCGCGTTTATTTAGCTAGGAACGGCCTCGCCTATTTTATTCTCATTTATTTCTGTATTTAGCATCTGATACTGCCTTGGTTAATTCCGTGTTATTTCGTTACGGTCGTGAACGTCGTACGTCGGCCGCCGGGTTATATTATGTTCGTGATTAAGTTTTGGGGCCGCTATTTCGAGATTACACGCCCGAGTTAAGGAAAATGCGATTAAACGAATTATTGTGAACATGGTGTTTCTTTTCTTTTCCCTGTCTGGTACTGTCGCCCGTCTCTATCCCATCACCCCGCCCCTCTACCGATGTATTCGAGTCGAGTTAGTCGGCATAGCCTCGGCCACGCCGATGATAAACCATCTCGGCGGGCGGGTTCGCCTTCGAGGAGGAAAATATGAAAGCCGGTTTTGTCGGCGGTACCATGGTACCTGGCGCCCAACCTCCTCGGGGTGAACCGGGCCCGCGCATCGGCCTCCAGGCCGGGAAGATTGTGCGCGGGAGTAAAAATCCGTCACAAAAATGGCGCCCAACGTGGGGCCCACTGGGGTGAGACCGGGAGCGACAGAGTATAGCGTCGTTTAGGTGGTAGGTAGTTTTTTTTTGTTGTAAGAGAGGAGACGAGGGCTATTATTTAGCCAAACGGGGTGCGATCCTGAGCGAGAGTATGGGGTTAGAATATTTCGAGTCAAAATGCGCGAGAGGGCAAAAGCGTTAACAACCAGGTGAGGATAATTCTCGGAATCGAGGAAAGCCGGGATATAAACACGAATCCTGGGCAAAACAATCCTCGCCGCCGGGTAAGTAAAAGAAATAAGGTTAAGTGCCGCTGGTTTGTATTTTTGTAATTTGACTATGGTGTATGTTTTTTTTTTTTTGCTGTGTGTGCCCGGTCACGAATTCACGTCTCTATTGTAACCTACCTACACGCTTTTATATGAGACTTTTGTATCATTATTACTAATATTAAGATAACGTTTTCGAAGAAACCCTTTGTTTTTCATTTATATTCTTCTCTGATTTCGGGGAATCGCTTGGTTTCTGTGCTGCTGTCACCCGAGAGTGGTCTCGATTTATGACTCTCGTCGACGATACTTGTTTTCATTTGCCCTTGCCTTGTTTTTCATACTTCAATTTGTGTATATTTACCGCGCGATGTCGTCACCTCTGGGTTACGTATGATGGATTTATAGCTTTCGCGAAATCGAGATAAATAGCCGAGCTCGCGACCTGTACTGAGTCCAATAGTTTTTTTTTTCACATTACCTGGAACGCGGGACGACCGCCGTATTAAGCCGCGCCGCGTTGTTGATCGTTTTTGCGTATAATTCGCCGAATTTCGTGCCGTGCCTTACCTAGGGGGGGGAAAGGATAGCCTTGAGAGTTAGGGTGAAGAAAGGGAACAAAGGGACGGGAAATAAAACCGGGGTGCAAGTCGAGCGAGAAACCATTTGATCTGACGATAAGCCGTCATTCGGATCAGTCTGTTCATTACCTAGTACTGAAAAGTGGTTGAGTGCTGCTCTATCTATTAAAATATCGAGTCGCGGTCGTCGCCTTTACGTTTGCCTTCTCAATTTCCTTTTTTTTTTGGGGCATTTGCCTGTTGCCGCGTTTCGTCGCGTTGTCGTTGGGGTTTTCCGGTGTCGCGCTCCCGAGTTATGGTGAATCCCACCGAGGATTCCCCGCCTGCCGGGGATGGACGTGACCCCGTCACTACGAGCGGGCAAACCACCCACTCGTTGGGACGGGAGTCCGACGGGAGGACCGAAACGGCCCCATATCAACCCCCGGGGGGTTGGGATTCGGGCTGGGGAGCTTCCGAGTCTCACGTGTGGAGCCCGCCTGCGGGCCCTGCACCGGCCCCTCACACACATACGGTAGGGAGTGTGAGGGCTCCAGTCCCTTCCGCGATAGCGGCCCCCTCTGGGGTGGAGGACCCGCGGTTGCCGGAGCCTTCCTACGGGTACGGGGGCATGCCGACGCGAGTGGTTCCTCGACCGTACCGGGCGAGTACGATGGAATGGGCGTCTGGTCCAGGCGTTCCCCATAGCACCGAGACACCACCATTCTTTGCTCACGCGGAGCGGGCAGGAGCGCCGCCACCACAGGTAAGTGAGCGACCCCATCATTCGCACTATCCGGGACCCGACCTTTCGGTGAACGAGCCCTCGGCGTCGCACCGTTTTATTGCCTCCGCGTCCTCGGTCTTGCACGTTATGCGCAAATGGAACATCTCGTTCTCGGGCCGGAAGGGGGAGGATATCGAGACCTTTTTGATTCGTATCTCGGAGGGCCGTGCCTTATTACCTGTATCGGATGGAGACTTAATCCGTTGTATCCCTTTCTTCATGACTGGGGTCGCGCTACAGTGGTTCCGAAACGATCGGAGCCGCTGGACCTCTTGGCGGCAATTCGAGGCCGCGTGTCGCGCTCGATTCGGGGACCCCGATTATCAGCATGCGCTTCGTCAAGAAATCATGCGCCGCACTCAGGGGCTGGACGAACCGGTGGCCGATTATCTCACGTGTTTGCGAGGGTTGTTCGCGCGTTTAATTCCCGCCTGGGGGGAGTCCGAGCAAGTCCAGTGTGCTCACCGTAATATGCTGCCTCGCTTACAAGTTACGATCTGTCGCGATGACCTATTCGATTTCGATTCGTTCGAGCACATCGCCGTGCGCGCGGAGAAAAGTTTCCTGTCGGCGCGCCTATATCAGGCCCCATCAACACCGGATCAATCTCTCTGCCCCGAACTTGCTTATCGTGGTTCGCGTGCGCGCTCGGGACCCGCCGCGCGTAATTTCTTGACGGCCATCGATTCACCGATCGATGACTTCACCTCCCCGCAGCGATACGGGGATAGTCTCGCGAATCAAATCCATCCCCCGTTAGGGATCTCGACCGGGGAGGGGAACGCGACTAATGGTGGAGCGATCAACGCAGTTCAAAACAACCGTAACGCCTACCGGAAACCTGCCTTACCTCCGAGGGACTTTGCTACTACCAATGTAACACCCCCATTAGCTGCCTCCAATCCCTTTCGAGATCTCAACCCCTCCGAATTGACTCCCCCACCGGAAGTCGGTCCTGCGAGGGGCACGGACAGGCCCGCGAGGGCACCGAACTGTTGGAATTGCCGTCAGCCGGGCCATCGTTTCAACAACTGCGCGCAGCCCCGTACCTTGTTCTGTTATCGTTGCGGCCGAGCAGGGGTGCGAAAACCGGATTGTTCGTGCGCGGGAAACCGTTAAGCGCGGGTCCGAATCGGTCAATCGGTCAACCCGCGAGGCCATCGCCGCGACCTACCTTCCCTACTACCTGGTCACCCGACCCGTTCGAAATGCCTCTCTGGCTCGGCAACGTTCAAACCGAGACCAGCGCTAACGCCTTTTTCGTCACGTTTGCTATCCAGGGCTTCACCCTCCGCGCGTTAGTCGACTCAGGATCGAGCTGCACATTCTTGGGACATTCTGCCTTTTCGTACCTAGATCAATTTCGCGTTCCCCGACGACCGTGCCAGCCACGCGGGGTCGAGCTGGCTGGGGGCCAGAAGGCGACCGCTTATGAACGGGTCACGCTGCCGGTGACGCTCCATGCTCGTGCTTTCGACCTTAATGCCTATCTCTTGCCTGTACTGGTTTTGCCGTGTATCTTGGGGCTAGATTTCCTTCAAGCCGCCCAATGGGTGGTGGATTTCGCAGCCGCGAGCTGGTATACGCGATTCGAACCCGAGAGTCTCCATGCCTTCGAGATTTCTCCCGGTGGCAGTCGAGCCAGTCGATGCTGCGGATTACAAGACCTCGGCTCCGAGCAGGACCGAGCCTTGCAACAGCTAATCCTCCAAGAAATACCCCCGCCACCGGAAAAGCCCGGGTGCACGACCCTCGCGGAACACCGCATCGATGTTGGCGGTCACCCCGCGATTAAACAACGTTACTACGCGGTATCGCCGGCTATCGAAAAGGCCATTCACGACGCGGTGAAGCAAATGCTCGACGAAGGGATTATCGAGCGCTCGAAAAGTGACTGGTCCAACCCGATCGTAATGGTGAAAAAGCCTAACGGAAAGCTCCGTTTCTGCCTTGACTTCCGGCGCGTGAATAGCGTAACGAAAAAGGACGCGTACCCGATTCCCCTCATGAACAGCATACTCGACCGGCTGCGCCGGGCGAATTACATCACGACCCTCGATCTCAGTCAGGCTTATTTTCAAATACCGCTCGAGGAAGGGAGTCGCGAGGTAACCGCGTTTACCGTACCGGGGATGGGTCTGTTCCAATTTCGCCGCATGCCTTTCGGCCTCACCAACGCGCCCGCGACTTTTCAGCGCCTTTTAGACCGGGTACTCGGGCCCGAGATGCAGCCCTACGTTTACGTGTACCTCGACGATATTATTATAGTCACGCCCACCTTCGACGAGCACCTCGATTGGTTGCGACGCGTCTTGCAAACTATACGCAAGGCCGGGTTAACGATCAACGCCGAAAAGAGCGAGTTTTGTTGCAAGGAGGTGAAGTATTTAGGGTTTCTCGTTAATCGCCACGGTCTACAGGTGGATCCGGAGAAAACCGCGCCGGTGTTAGAATATCCCGCGCCGAGAAACCTAAAACAACTTCGCCGGTTCTTGGGAATGGCTTCCTGGTATCGCCGGTTTGTACCCTCGTTCGCGACGCACGCGACCCCGCTTACCGCGCTTCTGAAGAAAAATGCCCCGTGGGCCTGGGGGGAAACTCAAGCCATTGCCTTCGACAAAATTCGCGAGTCACTCACTGCCTCACCTACCTTAATTTGTCCAAATTTCGAGCTGCCCTTCACCTTGCAAACGGACGCCAGTAGCGTGGGACTGGGGGCCGTACTAACTCAGATGGCCGAGGGGGACGAGCACGTCATCGCGTACGCCAGTCGCGCGCTCAACCCGGCCGAGAAAAACTATACCACGACCGAGCAAGAATGCCTCGCCGTGATCTGGGCCATTCGCAAATTCCGCTGCTACCTCGAAGGTTATCACTTCACCGTGATTACCGACCATGCTAGTCTTCGCTGGCTCCATAACCTCAAAAACCCCACCGGTAGGTTGGGTCGATGGGCGTTGGAGCTACAGGAGTACGACTACGAGATTGTACATCGAAAAGGTGCCTTACATCACGTGCCTGATGCTCTCTCGCGTATCCCAGAAGCAACCTGTGCCTTGATCCTCCTAGCGAAGAATAGCTTGGACCGGTGGTATAATCGTAAATGGCGCGAGGTGACGCGAGATCCCGACCGGTGGCCAGACTGGAAAGTCGAAGGAAACACCCTCTATTACCACCGTAGGGCCCAACTACCTGCCTTGGAAGTGGGGGATCTGGATGCCTGGAAACTGGTGATCCCGTTAGAATCGCGAGCTCAAGCCTTGTTGGAATCCCATGACTTGCCTCAATCCGGCCACTTGGGGGTGGAGAAGACGTTTCATCGTTTAGCTACGCGTTATTTTTGGCCGAACATGTTTCGCGACGTCGTTCGCTATATTCGCAAATGCGAGGTGTGTCAGCGTTGTAAGGTGGAGCAGACCCGCCCAGCAGGGTTGATGGGAATTCTCTTTGTTGCCTTGCTCAATTGCCCTGCCTTACCTTACCTCCTACCGTGCCCTGCCTTTCCTGGTCGCAAGCTCGCGCCGTGGGTGATAAGTTCGGCTACGCGGTCCTCTCCCACCTGTCTGGAAAGACCAACGTCGCGGGCTACCGACCGTCGGGCCATGGACACGCCAACGCCGGGTCGAGATTCCCCCGTGAGCGTCGCGGATGAATGGGAGAAAGTCCCGGCCGCCTCGCCGTACACGGAGGACGAGGAGACCACCGACCGGGAGGGTACGCGCTCGCCTTCAATTGTCGTCCTGAGCGACCCCGAGGACTCCGCGGAGGAGGACGAGGTGTACCGCCGCTGGACCAGCCCGGAACGTCGACCTCGGACGACGCGCAGTCGCAGTCGCAGTCCGCCGCCCTGGGCTGAGAGGTTGGAGGAGGTCTGCCGCCACCAACGGTCTTTCGAGGTGGACCCGAGTCCCACCTGGGACCACATCCGACCGTACGGGCCCCTGCTCGTGGCAGTCGATTTTTTGAAGCCGGGCTTCTTCGCCGCCATGTCACGGCAGGTGCGGACGCTCACCCATTGGGAAGGTCGGGACTGCCCTATATTTGAAGGGCTCGGAAAACCGAGCAGGAGGGCCACGGCCGCGGAGGTGCGGGAGTTCCCGACGACCAACGACGAGGCCACCCAGACCTCGAGCCTGGGCACCACCCGCAACGCCTCGACCCAGGTAGAGAGGGAGGTCACGTCCTCCGCCACGCAGACCTCGAGCCGGGGCACCACCCGCAACGCCTCGACCCAGGTAGAGAGGGAGGTCACGTCCTCCGCCACGCAGACCCCGAGTTTAGGGAACACCCAAGACGCGGCGGTCCAAACGACGGAAGGACATGCGCCGGCCACGATGCGACACGCGCCGACGAGGCCACCGCCTGGGCGCCGCGAACCGCCGGCGACGCGGACGGGGTCGACAGGGGGAACCACGGCCTGGAACCGCGGTTGGGTCGCCGCCTCGTCGCAGCCTATCCGGGGAGCCGGGAGAGAGGAGGCGCTCCCGTACGGCTCGGCCTACGGTTCCACCCGAACAGGGCCAAACCCCGCACCGGGCCAATCGCGCGTCGGGGCCTGCTTCAATTGTGGTGACCCCATGCACGTCCGCCAAGACTGCCCGCAACCCCGTCGGATTGCTTGTTATCGATGCGGCCGTCCGGGGGTCACCGTGCGCACATGCCCGGAGCACGGGGTGGAGTATGAGGAAGAGGGACGCGCCGCCATCGCACGAGCGTATCGCGAGGGAAGAGGTGGCGACCGTTAGGCCGGGAATCCTCGGGCAACGCGCAGTTTTTTTTTCTATTTGTATTTAGCCCTTAAGGCTCGCTAATCGTATTTTGCCCTTATGGCCGTTAATTTTTCTTTCGATTGCCTTGCCTTCGCTGCGTGCCGTACCTTTGACGGCGTGTTCGGTGAACGTGGGAGCGGCTTTGCCTGGCAATTCGGTGGCGTCATTTTCCCCTTTACTATACTCTTTGTCACCCACTGCCTTGTCTTTCCTTTCGTTTTTTTGTTTATTTGTTAACGGGGGCGATAAATGCTCGCCCGGAAATAAATGGGTTGCCAGTGCCTTCATTAACCATGAGTCACCGTTAATACCGCTTGCCACCACTCCTATTTCCTGTGGTTCGGGTGTAGTCTGTCCTCGGAACCTCTGGAAAAAGAATCCTGCTGTCGATCATTAATCTCGTCGATTACTTACTATAGAAGGCTTGCACGGAGGCGGGACGTCGTTGTCGGGACAGCAGCAGAGGAACCGCCGAGGGACGAGAGCTAGAACGCGCGTCGTGGGATCTGGCGAGCACTGGCTAACATCTTTGGGAAGGGGCTTTGTGACGTGACATTTCGTCCCCCGTCACCGGTACGAATGGGTGTCGACGAGAGGGTCGGATCGACGACCCTGGGACGACGCGCGGTCCCACCGTTGCGGGAAAAATGACGGCTGGGCAGTGAGCGAGCGAGGTGACGAAGGTGGTGGCGGTGGGCGTGTGAGAGAGCAAGCGCGTGAATATTTTTGCGAGAATCGCGAGAGGCGAGGGACGCGAGTAAGAGCCATTACTTTAGTTATTTTTGTTAATCGTGGGAATTTTATGTATAATTGGGAAGCCACTTTGCCGCGTGCGGGATTCGACTATCAATTGGTCATATAGTTTTGGGAAAGGAATAATCGGGAAAATGCGATCTTTACGCCCGTTTGAGGGAGTTTTCGACGAGCATCGCGGGGCAGCGTGTGGTCTCGGTGTCGCCGCCACTCTGTGCGATCGACGTGTCTTTACTATCAGCAGTGTGTTCGTACCTTGCCTTGCATGCAGGCGAGGTGCATGAGAATGCTTGGGGAGTCGTCGCCACGTCATGGATGGTCCTGCGTGGCTTTGGGCGAGTTTTCGACGCCTCGGGATTATCATCATCCCAACGCCGCATTCCCGGACTCAAGGTTCGTTTAATCACGGCGCCCCTAACGTGGGATACGGGTGTTCCGGGGCGATGTGGAGTATTTTGGTGGGCCCACCACCCTGGTCGAGGTCGCTCCTCGCAGGGTGAGGGAGGCCTCCACCCATCGTCCGGAATTACCGGCAGTATCCTCGGGGAGAGAGTTAACGGGACGGCAACATGATGAGGCGCGAAACTCGCCCGACGTGGCGCGACATATCGGAAACATTACAGTAGCGATTGCCTTGCCAACGGACGGGGTCCGGGGGGCACGCTGTTTTCCCCAAAATTCGCGCGGGCACGGCCGAAAACGCGGTGCGCCGCTGGCCGGCGACAGGTGGTGGGGCGCGCTGGGGTCCGCGCGCTTGCTGCCGGCGAGTCGAACGGGAGTCAGTCGGTGCTTCGCTACACTTGATGGGGTAAGTCCTTTTTCTCTATTACGACGGCGGAAGGAGATTCGGGCCGAGATGCGAAGGGCCTTCGTATAATTAGGACTGATCGAGGGCTGGGTTCTTTTGGTTGCATCACGGGATGTATTAGTTATTAGTTTTGTTTAGTACCAGCCCTGATCAGTAATAAAACATCGAGTTGAAGCCTCGTGTCTCGTCCCCTATCCCTGGCCTATATCAAACTTTGCCTTCCGAGAATTTGCCTTGCCTTCTCGCGGAATTTCAATTTGTACGAATGATGGTGTGAATCCCCGTGCCGTGGTACGGTGTGAGGAGTAATGTTTAAGCGCGTCAGATAATTTTTATTAGTCGAAGTAATATGTGTTGGATCGCGTAAAGTATGTTTTAATCGCGAAATATTCTGCTGTGTTAAATTTTTGGGGCTATTACAAAGGCCTCGTACTCGCTGCTCTCGCGCTCAGGGTCGCACTCGCTCGCGTCTTGTTGTTTGTCTGTCTCTCTCTCGCGTGTTTACGCCGCGTGTCGACTCGGTCCTCGGCGACGAGCGTTGGGTTTGCCTTACCTTTTCGTCGCGCCTATCGTCTTGTAGTATTTTGGGAAATCGCGATTTTCGTCGAACACCTTATTGTCACATCGCGGCCGTCTTCGAGTTTGGCGGCGAATTCCTCGGGCGTGTTGCTACCTCGGCATTCATGTATCGGGCATACCAATTATGTATTATCTCTTCAAGCTTATTTTATATCAATTTAGGGGTAAACTGCCTTTGCTATTCTCGTATCCTTTATTTAGCTCCGGAAATACCGTTATTATTTTGTAATAGTTTACCTATTTTATTATCGTTTATTCAACGCGACAAACGCCTTTATTATTTTGTAATAGTTTACCTATTTTATTATCGTTTATTCAACGCGGCAAACGCCTTTATTATTTTGTAATCGTTTACCTATTTTGCTATTATGTTATTATTGTTTATTTAGCTAGGGGACTGCCTTACCTATTTTATTATCGTTTATTTAACGCAATACATGCCTTTATTATTTTAGTATCATTTCTTTAGCCAGGGAACTGCCTTACCTATTTTGTTATTATTTTATTATCGTTTATTTAGCCAGGGAACTACCTTACCTCGGTTATTATCATTTATTTAATTCAGTAAATACCGTTATTATTTTATTATCGTTTATTTAGCCAGGGAACTACCTTACCTCGGTTATTATCGTTTATTTAATTCAGTAAATACCGTTATTATTTTAGTATCGTTTATTTAGCCAGGGAACTGCCTTACCTCGGTTATTATCATTTATTTAATTCCGTCAATGCTGTTACTCATTTATTATCGTTTATTTAGCCAGGGAACTGCCTTACCTCGGTTATTATCATTTATTTAATTCAGTAAATACCGTTATTATTTTATTATCGTTTATTTAGCCAGGGAACTACCTTACCTCGGTTATTATCGTTTATTTAATTCGGTCACTGCCGTTACTCATTTATTATCGTTTATTTAGCTAGGAAAACTGCCTTACCTCGGTTATTATCATTTATTTAATTCGGTCACTGCCGTTACTCATTTATTATCGTTTATTTAGCTAGGAAAACTGCCTTACCTCGGTTATTATCATTTATTTAATTCCGTCAATGCTGTTACTCATTTATTATCGTTTATTTAGCCAGGGAACTGCCTTACCTCGGTTATTATCATTTATTTAATTCAGTAAATACCGTTATTATTTTATTATCGTTTATTTAGCCAGGGAACTACCTTACCGGTTTTGTTATCGTTTATTTAACTTGAGAAATACCGTTACTATTTTATTATCGTTTATTCAACTCCATCAACACCGTTATTATTTTATTATTGTTTATTTAGCTAGGAAACTGCCTATCTCCTTTTATTATCACTTATTTAACTCCGGAAATGCCGCTAACCTTTTGTTATCGTTCCTTTAGCTAGGAAAACGGCCTTTATTATTTTATTCGCGTTTATTTAGCTAGGAACGGCCTCGCCTATTTTATTCTCATTTATTTCTGTATTTAGCATCTGATACTGCCTTGGTTAATTCCGTGTTATTTCGTTACGGTCGTGAACGTCGTACGTCGGCCGCCGGGTTATATTATGTTCGTGATTAAGTTTTGGGGCCGCTATTTCGAGATTACACGCCCGAGTTAAGGAAAATGCGATTAAACGAATTATTGTGAACATGGTGTTTCTTTTCTTTTCCCTGTCTGGTACTGTCGCCCGTCTCTATCCCATCACCCCGCCCCTCTACCGATGTATTCGAGTCGAGTTAGTCGGCATAGCCTCGGCCACGCCGATGATAAACCATCTCGGCGGGCGGGTTCGCCTTCGTGGAGGAAAATATGAAAGCCGGTTTTGTCGGCGGTACCATGGTACCTGGCGCCCAACCTCCTCGGGGTGAACCGGGCCCGCGCATCGGCCTCCAGGCCGGGAAGATTGTGCGCGGGAGTAAAAATCCGTCACAATATATATATATATATATATGTATTGTGACGGATTTTTCCTCCGTCACAATTCCACAATTTCCTCCGTAAAAATCCGTCACAATATATATATATATATATATGTATTGTGACGGATTTTTCCTCCCGCGCACAATCTTCCCGGCCTGGAGGCCGATGCGCGGGCCCGGTTCACCCCGAGGAGGTTGGGCGCCAGGTACCATGGTACCGCCGACAAAACCGGCTTTCATATTTTCCTCCACGAAGGCGAACCCGCCCGCCGAGATGGTTTACCATCGGCGAGGCCGAGGCTATGCCGACTAGCGCGACCCGGATATATCGGTAGAGGGGCGGGGTGATGGGATAGAGACGGGCGACAGTGCCAGGCAGGGAAAAGAAAATAAACACCATGTTCACAATAATTCGTTTAATCGCATTTTCCTTAACTCGGGCGTGTAACCTCGAACTAGCGGCCCCAAAACTTAATAACCAAAATAATATAAACCGGCTGCCAAAGTACGATGTTCACGACGGTAAAGAAATAATACCGGAATTAACAAAGGCAGTATTAGACGCTAAATACAGAAATAAATGATAATAAAATAGGCGAGGCCGCTCCCTAGCGAAATAACCGATAACAAAATAATAAAGGCATTTTCCTAGCTAAATAAACGATGACAAAATAGGTAAGGCAGTTCCCTAGCTAAATAAACGATAATAGAATAATAAAGGCATTTCCTGAGTTAAATAAATGATAACAAAATAGGTAAGGTAGTTCCCTAGCTAAATAGACGATAACCAAAATAATAAAGGCAGTTTTCTTCTAAATTTACATGAAATAAGTTTTAAACGATAATACATCAATGGTATGCCCGATACATGAATGCCGAGGTAGCAACACGCCCGAAGAATTCGCCGCAAAACTCGAAGACGGCCGCGATGCGACAACAATGTGTTCGACGGAATAATCCCGATTTCCCAAAATAATACATACAAGACGATAGGCGCGACGAAAGGTAAGGCAAACAATAACGCTCGTTGCCGAGGACCGAGCCGGCGCGTGGCGTAAACACGCGCGAGAGAGACGGACAAACAACAAGACGCGAGCGAGTGCGACCCTGAGCGCGAGAGTAGCGAGCACGAGGCCTTTGTAACGGCCCCAAAATTTTATCACAGCACAATATTTCGCGATTAAAACTTACTTTATGCGATCCAATACACATTATTTCGACTAATAAAAATTATTTGACGCGCTTCCACATTATTCCTCACACCGTACCACGGCACGGGGATTCCAACCATCATCCTTTCAGATTGAGAATACGCGAGAAGGCAGTTTTTATATTGGCCAGGGATAGGGGACGAGACACGAGGCTTCAACTCGATGTTTTATTACTGATCGGGGCTGTTAATAAACAAAACCTAATACATCCCGTGATGCAACAAGATAACCCAGCCCCTGATCAGCCCTAATTATGCGAAGGCCCCTCGCCTCTCGGCCCGAATCTCCTTCCGCCGCCGTAATAGAGAAAGAAGACTTACCCCATAGATCGTAGCGAAGCACCGACTGACTGAGGTTCGGCTCGTCGGCAGCAAGCGCGCGGACCCCAGCGCGCCCCACCACCTGTCGCCGGCCAGCGGCGCACCACGTTTTCGGCCGTGCCCGCGCGAATTTTTGGAGAAACAGCGTGCCCCCCGGACCCCGTCCGGTGGCAAGGCAATCGCTACCGTAATTTTCGATATGTCGCGCCACGTCGGGCGAGTTTCGCGCCTCACCATGTTGCCGTCCCGTTAACTCTCTCCCCGAGGATACTGCCGGTAATTCCGGACGATGGGTGGAGGCCTCCCTCACCCTGCGAGGAGCGACCTCGACCAGGGTGGTGGGCCCACCAAAATACCTCCACATCGCCCCGGAACACCCGTATCCCACGATAGGGGCGCCGTTATTAAACGGACCTTGAGTTCGGGAATGCGGCGTTGGGGATGATGGTAATCCCGAGGCGTCGAAATCTCTCCCAAAGCCACGCAGGACCATCCATGACGTGGCGACGACTCCCCAAACATTCTCCTACACCTCACCTGCATGCAAGGCAAGGTACATTGAGGCAGCCGATGATAAGAAAGGCACTCGATGATACAGAGTGGTAGGCGACACCGTGACCACACGCTCCCACGCGATGCTTGTCGAAAACTCCCTCAAACGGGTTTAAAGATCGAATTTCCCCGAGTATTACTTTCCCAAAAATAAAAGCCGGTTGATGGTCGAATCCCGACCGCGGCAGAGTGGGCTCCCAATTATACATGAAATTCCCACGATCAACAAAAATAGATAAAGTAGTGGCTCTTACCTCGCGTCTCTCGCCCCTCGTGTTTTTCGCCAAAATATCCACGCGCTCTCTCTCTCACACGCCCACCGCCACCACCTCCGTCAACTCGCCTACTCACGGCCAAGCCGTAATTTTTCCGCGACTGTTGGACCGCGCGTCGTCCCAGGGTCGTCGATCCGACCCTCTCGTCGACACTCATTCGTACCGGTGACGGGAGACGAAATGTCACGTCACAGTATACAGGGTGTAAGGTAACTATATAGACAGACCTATATAGCGGTGTAGGGGGTGACGAGTCGAGCAAAAAAGCTTTCGGGCAAAATGTTGTACGACCAAAATTGACCAAGTTATTAGCGTGACACGTCGACCAATGAGAGCGCATATTATAAAAGGTCGGGACGTCGGCGTCGAGGCACGCTAGATACGCAGCTAACTTGACTGTAGTATGACTTTCATTCGTCTTATGTTTTCTTTCTTTTTCCTTGACCTGGCGATAAACATAGGTATATCTGCTATGTATAGCACCAATAGGAACCTTTGTAACAAACAAAAGCCTCGCGTTAAAGTGCGCACACATACGCGTATCGTAAAATACGATTAAACTTGTAATAAATCCAATGCAATTACAGAAAATAATGAGGGTTGGAATCAAGGTCTAAACTATCGCAAAAATATTCCCGATGTTACGCACAACGAGATGCAAACAGTGAAAATTTTGGTCTCATTCCTTCAGGGGGTCGAACAATTCCTCGTCGGCTTCAGTTGAGAGGAACACGTTGTCAAAATTGTCAAGGTCGTACACTGAGAAAAAAATTTGTTTGGAAAAAATAAATGTTATTCTATGTAACCAAATAATTTATTCCCGGACTCACGACTAAATATTTTGCGTCTACAACAAAATAATTTATGCATACCTTTACCAAAACTATTCCAACGATCGCAAGGTTGTTTTACGCAGGTATCGGTAGATATAGGAAAATATTTTGTTGGTTTACGAACACAATTGTATGATTTGCAGTTAGTTTTTCATAATTTGAATGAAGTGCATTTGAGCTATCAAAACGAGGTTATTCGTAATCAAACATTTGGTCTTATTAAGTCAAATTATAGTCTTCTACACCGTTTATTAGATCATATACATCGAATATTAGTTAACAGGACCATTTGGAATATTTCAACGGAATCCACGGATATCACGTGAACAAAATCTGTAACGGATGCAACATAATATATAGTGAAGATAATGAAAGATCAAGTCATGGCGAATTGAAATTCTGTTAAATTGTTCAAATATCTTTTTAATGAATATACTTAGGTTGTTCAACGGATAAAACCGATGTTAAGAGCACAAAATAGCTTAGTCATAAATATCATATCTTTCGTGAAGTTAACAAAAATATATATCATGGAAATAATTAATAAACTGAAGCAAACAAATATCCTGTAAATAAAATTGAACTTGAGTTGCAAGCACTATACTTTCAGAGGCAACAGCAAAACATAATAGTAAACTGATCGAATTTTTTTTTAATGTAAAGAGATACTCCGTTAAAAGAATGGAATATAAGGTTTATGGAACCACAGGAAATTACTGTTAATGGAGTTATAGTTGCAAAAAGAATTAAATTGTCTCGGTATAAATTTTGCTCTCTTCAATGAAAAAAATGTTAGTTGTATAAAGTACTTTAATTTTTTTTTTGACAAACATTGAGTCCCAGTAACGAAGCGCCAATGTCATCAATATAAAAGCGTAGGGTCATAAAACTATGCAGATCTGCCACTGAACCGCATTATCTATGTAAAAAAAAATAATTTTTTTTTTCCGATTCCGGATTTAGTTGATTTGAACAATCATGGTTTGTACGGACTATTTGTGATTACTCTGTGAAAAAAAAAATAGTTTAAA
Source organism: Heteropelma amictum (assembly GCA_959613375.1). NCBI lineage: Eukaryota > Metazoa > Arthropoda > Insecta > Hymenoptera > Ichneumonidae > Heteropelma > Heteropelma amictum. The sequence goes on from OY390727.1 coordinate 7,055,650, forward strand.
TAATGTGACTTCGATTTATTGAAATAAAAATTCAGATGATTCATTCGGCTGAGAAGTTAAGCACTATAATTTACATCGGCAATAGAAATAAATAGTATATTAATATGGCAATATTTTAGTTAATTGTGTTAATCAAATGCTTTAATTCTCCTTGTAAAATATTCAGATTCAAAATATTTCTTTGACCCGTGTCTATCAGACAGCTAGTGGTACGCAAAATTTCTTTCATGTGAATGCGCATACAGTTCAGTCGAACAATTATTGTTCGTATAGTCCATTTGCATTTGCACTTTTAATTAAACATTTAGATTCAATAATGATCTTTGAATTTATCTATATAAATGATCAGTCCGATGAATCTATTGAAAGGGATGAATGATTCAATCAATGTATTTAATAAAACTTAATATGAGTTGGAGTGATGCAAAAGTTTTATTTGTTTCAACTGTGCTTTTAAGCGAATAACTAAAGTAAAACGTCTACAGGATGGATAGGTTTTATTCTCTCGAGTTTGTGTTTGCAACACTCAAACATGACTATTTGTTTATACGAATGAAGGTTCAGGCGATTTCAACAGTTTATTTTTCATATAAAATTCTCGCGTTTACGCTTCCGAAAGAGCATTTAGTTTGAGTAATGTACGTTTAATTAATCAAAACGAACGATCGATCGGATCAAGAAATTGAAAAATGTAATCCGCATAATCCATATGATTCATAGAACTCAACAATATGCTGATATAACCTAGTTTTTTCGCTCATTCGTCAATTCATTTATTTTTATCCACTTAAGGAAAGTATGCGAGGTGTCCCCCTCCGATTTCGACGAAAATTTTATATGTTATAGTCGATCGAAAAATAAGAAACACGTATTTTTTTTTATCGGCGGTCACGGGGTTTTAGGCGGTGAAATCAACCCTCAAAGTTGGGCATGTTAGAGGGTTGGTGAGCTGTTTCAAATAGAAAGAGTGTGCGGATCGGAATAAAACCAGATCCTTGACATTCCTTATGTCGAGTAATGAAAAACACGCGTTCACCTTTTCAAGCAACCCTGTCTTAAGGGGGTGAACCACCCCGTGACTATTTTAATTTTCATGTACACAGAAAAGTTATTGACCGATTTTGATGAAAAAAAAACCAAATTGAAGAACAACAAAAAATGAAGTTGACGTTTTTTTTGGATTTAAAAAAAAAAAGCTTAAGGGGTTATACATCCCAAAAAGATGATTTTTCTTTTTGATATAAAAACCATTTTTTTCTATCTCGAGAACTATCTCATTACTTTTATGCACTCCTTTTTAAGTCTCTGACAATATTTCTATTAGCAGTTGAGAGATCAATTATTGTTGCTTTCATCTCACATGTGATACTTAATTTCTCTACACTGTCTGTTTTTGGCTATATTTAAATTTGTTTGCATTTCCGGCTTAATATGAAACAAATTGAAATTTGTATAAATCAGAATTCTGTTTTATTTCATTTGGAATACAAATTTTAAGCATGGCACATACAATCGAATCATGATACATATATAAATTTGTTTTATTGGGTTTATTTTTACTTTACTCGTTTAGTGCTAAATTTAATGGTTATATGTGGAACAGAAGTGATATTCTTCGAAAAAATGTTTAAAACAAAGTGATTTTTTGCACCAAGAACATCTCACTACAGCTACATTTGTACAGCCTTCAATTTCACATTGGGATTGCGATAACGTCCCATAAGCGAATTCGACCGGATTTTCAAAATGTTCAGGTCGTTCTTTTACGTAACCACTTTTGAACCAAGCATATCGAAACAAATTTTCGTACCTCAGAGAAGATAATTGATTATGTACAAGGGATTGTAATCTGATTATATTGTTCCTTAAGTGCAAATCTAAATCATAGTCTGTTCAGGAATTACGAGGTTTTCGTAGTTCCTGAATTATTCATAATTATCGCGGGAAATGAACGAGCGAGTCACGCCGGGCAATTACTCATGGCAGCCGCCGACGGCGCCACTTTTCGGGGCATTTCCTCTCATCGATCGCGTGATCGCTCGGCTTTTCCCTTGCTCTTCCTCATTCTTTCTTCATCGATCTCACGGACCACACGCATCGTCTCACGCGGATTTGTATGTTCGGGAAATTTCTCTGGGAATTGGTAGTTCTCTCTCGGCTAATTATTCGAAACGGGAAATAATTACACGCGAGTGTTCGGGATAGCTTTTCTCATCAGTTCGGCGGGCCAAAGTAACGCTCAACAGGCGGATCGCCGAGACCTCAGTCGATTCGACTCTTCGGGTCGGGCCGCGTCGTTACCGGTGTCGGCCATTGTCGCATCATTTTCGGGCACGTCGTACGCGGGCGACAATTCTCTCACCGGTTTTCGGGCAACTTTCCTCACATCTATTCGCCACCTTCTTTTCTGTATCGTCGACCTTTAGAGAATATATTTTTGTTATCTATTCTTTCAACCATTGAGCTTGAACCCATTGATCTCCACCTACACCAGATCCCTTTACAAACATTTTTGGTCCTTCGAGCCGGATCTGGTGGGGGGTTTGTTTTCAACTTCAAGTTTTCTCAAGTTCGAAACGTGCAGTGAAAAGTGAGTGGAAAATTCGGAATCATCATTCAAGCTCATTTCTGGACAAATCGGGACTCAGTGCAATTTTCGGGTGAGTGACGGGTTTTTATTACGAACGCTACGACGCATTTTCTCAGGTCGAAAAGCCTCAACGGCCTTGTCTCACACGTATAGTGCGCGCTCTCTCACTCTTATTCGTGGGGATTTCATTGTTCTCGGACATTCTCGTTCGCATCGCGGGCAGTGAACATAATGCGCGCTCTCTCACTCACGGTTGACGCTACGAAGCGTCTCTCACGCAGTGTACGCGACTAGTGCGCGCTCTCTCGCTCTCAGCCGGGGACGCTCTCATTGGCTCTCGGTCACTTTCTCTCGGGACTCGGGCAGTGCGGATCGTGCGTTCTCTCTCAGATACATTTGACAGGCTCAGCGTATCTCGGGTCAAGCGCAAGCGAGTGTCGTGCGCTTTCGCTCGTGATTCGATTATCACGCGCAAGTCGGGACTCATTTTCGTGCGGTTTTTCTCAAACTATTCGGTTTTTCGGGGAATTATCTCACGAGATTAACGGGTCAAATTTCGCAAGTGTAATCTGCATGAAATGTGAAGGGAACTCTTTCGTGCGGATATTATTATCAGCAATTTTTGATCGGGACTCAACGGTGTGAACTCATCGGATTTCGGACACTTTTCAGACATTTTCGGGTTTCTCATTCGATCATTTTTCGATTTATATTGTTCACACATTTTTTGTTGGTAATTTTCTCGTTCAAGCATTTTTCGGTTTTTCTCTTTTAGACATTTTCTCGGTCCCTTACGGCGTCATACCAGGGAACGACGCGGTGCAAAGGATGTGATCGTAAGCATCACACAATGATACACACCGGGTGGTCGAAATTCGGGGACCAATTCTCTTCGGGGCCGACTCCAGGCACCAACGCGTCGTCCTCTGCGGGAACAGCGAGCTCATCGGATACTACTCGACCATCGGGCTCTACTCAATGAGATACGGGGGCATTAGCTTGTTCGGGTTCTAGCTCATCAGCGTTTTCGGGATTCTCAACGCTACTCGCTACGGGATTGGCAGATCTCAAATTAGCATTCGGGGCAACTCACCGGGTACGAATGCTAATCGACAACGGGTCGGAGCTCAGTTTCATCTCGGAAGCTGGCAGGACAGCTCAAACTGCATCGGGACAACGCGGTCATTCCAATCATCGGGATCGGCGGGACGCATTCTGGGATGACTCGGCGCGCAGTGAGCTGCGCTCTTCAGCCAATAAATTCTAATTCAATAATGAATGTCGATGTGTTCGTTTTACCTGAGCTAATGCCTATCCTTCCGTCCTTCTCATTAACCGGGTTACATTGGGCTCACTTGGACGGACTGCAGCTTGCAGATCCAGATTTTCTCTCACCACGGGCAATTGATTTTATCAATTTTTATAATATCACCTTCAGCGAACAATCGGGGAGACGCTCAGTTTCATCTCGGAAGCTGGCAGGACAGCTCAAACTGCATCGGGACAACGCGGTCATTCCAATCATCGGGATCGGCGGGACGCATTCTGGGATGACTCGGCGCGCAGTGAGCTGCGCTCTTCAGCCAATAAATTCTAATTCAATAATGAATGTCGATGTGTTCGTTTTACCTGAGCTAATGCCTATCCTTCCGTCCTTCTCATTAACCGGGTTACATTGGGCTCACTTGGACGGACTGCAGCTTGCAGATCCAGATTTTCTCTCACCACGGGCAATTGATTTTATTTTATACGCTCAATTTATTCGTCCAGAAATTCGGAAACGAGTAAACGGGACTCCCATGGCTCAAAACTCAATTTTTGGATGGCTAGTACTCGGTTCAATTGGGAATCGGGCATTACTCTCGGGTTTAATACAGCATGCTTCGGTCGATTACGATTTCGAAGATGTTCAGGTGCTTCTCATTCGGTTTTGGGAACAAGACGAGACTCCAAGTCCTCCTGCGCTTCAATTTACGCCTGAGGAGCAGGATTGTGAGGCCCATTTTGTCCGGACTCACGCGCGGGACTCAACGAAACGGTATATCGTTCGATTGCCCATAATGTCGTCTACGAATCAACTCGGGGATTCGTACGGGAGGGCAGCCCACGACCTGCAAAGACTTTTGCGACGACTATCACGGGATGCCTCATATGAGAAGCTATACTCGGAGTTTCTGCGGGAATATGAGGAACATTCTCACATGGAGCGGGTTTCATACGCGCTTACTCACGACTCACGGGTTTATTATTTGCCTCACCACGGGGTGTTGAAAGAATCGAGCACTACAACGAAATTGAGAGTTGTTTTTAACGGATCAAGCGCTACGGGAACAGGAGTATCTCTCAATGACATTTTGCATACCGGTGCAAAACTTCAACCGGACATTTCAGACGTTCTCTTATGGGTACGGCGACAACGTTACGTCTTCGCAATGGATATTACGAAGATGTTTCGCCAAATTCGGGTTCATCGGGATGACTGGGACTTACAACAAATATTATGGATCGATCAACATGGGAACATCATTGCATTTCGGCTCACAAACGTGACTGACGGCACGAGGCTGGCTCCGTTCCTCGCGATTCGCGTTTTGTTGCAGCTTGTCGAGGACGAGGGCAGTAAATTTCCTGAAGCGGTCGATCCTCTTCTAATGGGGCGATACGTGGACGATATTTACGGGGGAGCAGACGATCTCACGGATCTCATCTCTCAGGCGCATCAACTCACCGGGATTTGCATGGCGGGCGGGTTTCCACTCGCGAAGTGGCAAAGTAATCATCCGGAGCTTCTCACCTCCATTGGGGCTAACATCAGTTCGGAATCGTCTCACTCATTTCATGATTGCGAGACAAAGGTACTCGGTCTCACATGGGTTCCCGCCACGGACGTGTTCAAATTCACGACTCTTCCATTCTCATCGGGGGATACGATCATGAAGCGAGTCTTTCTGTCGGAGATTGCTCAGCTTTACGATCCACTGGGTTTTCTCGTACCTGTCATGATTCGGGCGAAAATTGTCTTGCAAAAACAGTGGCTGGAGAAACTCGGCTGGGATGACGAAGTCCCGGCGCGCATACGCGACACTTGGGTCGCATTTCGTCGGGAATTAACGCATCTTGGGAATATTTTCTTCCCAAGATGGATCAATCTCACACTCTCCGCGATAATGGAGTTACACGGGTTCTCGGACGCGTCACAACTCGCAATGGGTGCTGTTGTTTACCTACGGGTGTCGGAATCGGGATCATCAACACGGGTTACAATGGTTTGCTCAAAAACAAAAGTTGCGCCTATCAAACGTCTCACTATTCCACGTCTGGAACTTTCAGCGGCTCTTCTCTTGGTCGAGCTCGTTCGGTATGTACAAGATACTCTCAATCTCACTGACTCAAAGGTTTTTCTCTGGACGGATTCATCCGTCACGCTCACCTGGGTAACGAGTCATCCATCTCGGTGGAAGGATTTCGTTCGGAATCGGGTCTCATCGGCTCAAGAGCTCCTTCCTAGTGGACAATGGAAACTCATCCCGGGGCCCGACAATCCTGCGGATTGTGCATCACGAGTGTTAACCGTTTCTCAGCTCGAGCGACATTCACTTTGGTGGGACGGGCCTCACTGGTTATCGAAATCTCACTTCCATTGGCCTTCTCACATCATCGGTGCGGATCTCACAGCGTCGCTAGAAGAGCGACCAGGTCTTACTTTCACGGTCTCAACAGGCTCAACCTCGCTGGTCCTATCAGACCTCATTCATCGGTACTCATCTCTCACTCGGCTGTTGAGAATAATTTCACTCTGCTTCAAAGTATTTACGACACTTCAAAGACAAAACCAAGGGAAACCGGGCTCACAAATCTCCCCGGGTGACTTGGAACACTCACGGCTTTTTTGGGCTAAAGCCACATAGGGTACACCCTTCTCAAGGGAGCTCACCCTTCTCTCATCGGAACAGGCTCTTCCAAAATCGCATCCAATCACGCGATTGACGGGATTTATTGATGCACACGGGGTTCTGAGAGTAGGAGGGCGGCTTAAGCACTCAGCCTTACAACCTGAGAGCAAACACGCCGTCATTCTACCTCGGGATTCGGCTCTCACGCGACTTCTCATCGCAGATGCTCACCAGCGGACATTACACGGCGGGACTCAAGCTACATTGGCATATCTGCGCTCTCATTACTGGATTCTCGGCGGGCAGGCACCAGTACGTTCATTTATTCTCAGGTGCGTGAAATGCGCACGTCAACGCGGGATAACGGCTCAACAACTCATGGGACAGTTACCACTCACACGGGCGACACCTTCACGAGCGTTTTTCTACACGGGAGTAGATTACGCCGGGCCAATCTCTCTCAAGATCGGGCGGGGCCGGAGCTCACGATCACACAAGGGCTGGTTATGCATCTTTGTATGCTTCTCAACCTCAGCAGTACACCTCGAAGTTGTTTCAGATTTAACTTCTGAGGCATTCATCGCAGCATTCCGACGTCTCATCGGGAGACGGGGCATCTGTCACACTCTCTACAGTGACAACGGGACGAACTTTCAAGGGGCCGCAGCGGAACTGCGCAGACTCTTCACCAGCGGGACTCGGGAATCGGAAGCTGCTGCTCAGATATTGGCTAATGACGGCACGCGTTGGGTTTTGAACCCTCCGGGAGCTCCTCACATGGCGGGAAATAGGAAGCGGCCGTCAAATCGGTCAAATATCACCTTCAGCGAACAATCGGGGAGACGGCACTCACATTCGAAGAAATTACGACTCTTCTTACGCAAATAGAGGCCGTCCTTAAATCTCCGCCTTTGAAACCACTCACCGATGATCCGGAGGATCTCTCAGCTCTCACACCAGAACACTTTCTCATTGGGGAAGCAGTCACTGCGGTTCCGGAGCCATCTCTGCGGGAAATCAACACGAATCGGCTCTCACGGTGGCAGCTTATACAGGAGAGACTGCAATACTTCTGGGATCATTGGTCAACGGGCTATCTACAGCGGCAACAAGCCATCTCAAAATGGCATCATCCCTCTCATCAGGTTCGGGTGGGCTCACTCGCCCTGTTGGTTGACGCAAAAACCTCACCTACTAAATGGCCTTTGGTACGGGTCTTTGCACTGCACCCGGGACAGGACGGTCTCACTCGGGTGGTCACCATCAAGACCGCAACCTCAACACTCACTCGACCGATTGCTAAATTGGCAATCCTTCCAATCTCACCGGGGACTCAGGATATCGACAGCACTGCTGCCGATGACGGGCGGAATGTTCAGGAATTACGAGGTTTTCGTAGTTCCTGAATTATTCATAATTATCGCCGGAAATGGACGAGCGAGTCACGCCGAGCAATTACTTATGGCAGCCGCTGACGGCGCCACTTTTCGGGGCATTTCCTCTCATCGATCGCGTGATCGCTCGGCTTTTCCCTTTCTCTTCCTCATTCTTTCTTCATCGATCTCACGGACCACACGCATCGTCTCACGTGGATTTGTACGTTCGGGAAATTTATCTGGGAATTGGTAGTGCTCCATGCGGGCTAATTATTCGAAACGGGAAATAATTACACGCGAGTGTTCAGGATAGCTTTTCTCATCAGTTCGGCGGGCCAAAGTAACGCTCAACGGGCGGATCGCCGAGACCTCGGTCGATTCGACTCTTCGGGTCGGGCAGCGTCGTTACCGGCGTCGGCCATTGTCGCATCATTTTCGGGCACGTCGTACGCGGGCGACAATTCTCTCACCGGTTTTCGGGCAACTTTCCTCACATTTATTCGCCACCTTCTTTTCTGTATCGTCGATCTTTAGAGGACATATTTTTGTTATCTATTCTTTCAACCATTGAGCTTGAACCCTTTACTCTCCACCTACACCAGATCCCTTCACAAACATAGTCCATCAACATGATACTGTCCGAAAAGTGTTTAACATAATTTTTCCAGATTCTCAATCCGTAGACGTCGAGCGGTTGAATTTTTCCTGTTGTGCCTTTTGGTATAATCATTGTGATGACTTGCTTATCACGTGGTGTGACTTCGCTAACAGTTTCGGGGCAATGTCCACTCCAAGAATCGATCAAAAGAATACTCTTCTCACCATCGTTCGGAAAGAAAATTTCTTTAAGCCATACTTTAAAGTGTTCTGCAAGGGAATGTAAATTCAACATATCATATATACAATTCTTCCATATTCAAGACCTCTTTTGATATCTCAAAAATACGAAATTGCAATATACCTGATGTGAGTTTGCCAGATTTGGAAACACTTATGAAGACATTCGCTGGTCGAAAAATATTTTTTTCTACTATTGGCCCCAATCGTCCAGATGGTTCTTTCAAAACTATCAAAAGCGGGGATAGGAGTTTTCCATATCCTGATATTGTTGGCTGAATCCTGTAACTATGTGTTGTCGCCGAAACGGATTGTACGAGGCATTCTATTTGTTTCGTATTTTCTTCCGCTAATGTTCGTCCTGAATATATTTCTAATTGGAATCCACTTTGGTCAGATTTAGAAATATTTTCTAAACCGTACTGTCCGATTTTCAATTGAACTTCAGAAATAAATTTATCTGCATCATTTTGCAATGTTTCTTTTGATTCTAGGGTCCTTCTAGAAATTAATTAATGCATTTTCCTGCTAGTTATACGATGAATTTTTTTGAATTTATGTATCCATGCATGTGAAGCGCGAAAACGAATATCCTCATTTCCAATCAATTGTTTTCCTCGTAAAGCCCATCTTCGGATATCAACATCGTGAACAATTAAACCTGACTCTATAGCATATTTTAGATTATCGAGTGTATATTCTGAAATACGTGATAATTGCTCCCTGTAGGTTCCTCCTCGATTTATTTGGTGAGCCCAACGTCGCAACTGGCGCACTGATGTTACTTTTTTGAATTTATTTTGAACCGTCTCTATTTTTAAATTTTTTGTTGTGTTAGCACTTCTCCAATATTCAACGGCTCTGCGATTGTGGTACTAGCTCAAATTGTCTTCATTATCGGAACAAGTCATAGAATCAAGTTGAGCTACTCCAGAACTCCATTCGTCATTGTCCTCCACAGCTTCCACTACTAAATCTTTGAATGGTTCTTGAAAGTCTAATGTAGTATCTTCAATAATTTCCAGATGATTAAACTCGTTCATGGCGTCTTTTAACAGTTGTTCTATTTTCTCTGTCAACTCTACTTCATCGTTGTTAACCGGACTATCAGGAAGATCTAATGCTTGATAGGTGATAAGTAAGAGTCTTATTACATTCATCGGATTGATATACATTGTATTTTCACTCTTTTCACTTCACTTAGCTCTCTATGGCTAATATAATAATGAGAGCTCAACAAATGGAACGAAACTGAAACTCTTGTTCAATATTCTTTGTATAAATAGGTGAGCTAGAGTTTCGTTACCTCATGTGGGCGTAAGTAACGTCATTTAGACAAGTGCCCACGTAAAAATAATGTTGAACATTTTTTGGAGAGTGATGCGTAAATTCGTCCCGATAAGATAACGATTAGATCTGTTTATTGTATTTGCCCGGTGTGGGGATACCAAATACTACTCTCACACTACTAATACGCTTCGAGCGAACATCCAGCGAGCTTAAATATAGTCAAAAACAGACAGTGTAGAGAAATTACGTATCACATGTGAGATGAAAGCAACAATAATTAATCTCTCAACTGCTAATAGGAATATTGTCAGAGACTTAAAAATGAGTGCATAAAAGTAATAAGATAGTTCTCGAGATAGAAAAAAATCGTTTCCATATTAAAAATGAAAATCATCTTTTTGGGGTGTTTAACCCCGTAAGCTTTTTTTTTTTTTAAAAATCCAAAAACACGTCAACTTCATTTTTTGTTGTTCTTAAATTTGGTTTTTGTTTCATCAAAATCGGTCAATAACTTTTCTTTGTACATGAAAATTAAAACGGTCACGGGGTGGTTCACCCCCTTAAGACAGGGTTGCTCGAAAAGGTGAACGTGTGTTTTTCATTACTCGACATAAGGAATGTCATGGATCTGGTTTTATTCCGATCCGTACACTCTTTCTATTTGAAACAGCTCACCGACCCTCTAACATGCTTAACTTTGAGGGTTGATTTCACCCCTGAAAACCCCGTGACCGCCGATAAAAAAAATTACGTGTCTCTTATTTTTCGATGGACTATAACATATTAAATTTTCGTCGAAATCGGAGGGGGACACCTCGCATACTTTCGTTAGTGTAATATTTTTAGAAGAAAATATTTTCCACTTAATGTTGTTGTGCTGATAGTGAGAATTACAATTTTGTTGGAAGTCTGCAAACCAATTCGATATTTTATTTATCACAGCAATGCAAAATGAATTACTGTATTGCTTTAGAATACTAACATTTACGTCACAGTGTGATTTCTTTTGCGAATTTTTGAAAGATAACAGGAGTTCAATTTTTCCAGCTATAGAATTTTTTCAATCGAATTTTCTGTTTCTTATAATCCTTCGTAATGTTTACGTTGAATGTCAACAAGTAGTTTTTTTTGCAAGAACATTCAATCGGATTAGGATACTGGAGTTTCGGTAAAATTATGATAGATTTAGTATAATCAACTTTTCATTTATTTTTAAAATTATTTAAAAAAAAACACATGAAATTATACATGTTTTTCTAATAATCTAGAATATAAAGTTTGTTATCCGACATTGTGCTCACATTTCGAGGTTCACGCATCAACAAATTTTCTATTTTTATAATGCTCCAATCACATGTCTCTTCAACCTCATATGCACAAACATGGCGATTGCTTCTTTTAGTGTGGAAACATGTGTAGATAAAGAATATTTGTTCGATATTATCGACAATTACATAGCGTATTTTGCCAAAAACAATAACATTATCTATAAAATCTGTAGCTATAGCCATGCCTTGTCTATATATACTGCCATACACTTGAACCCACGTCTGAAACACCTGTTGAATTTGTATGTCAAATGGAAGAATCTGTTCGAATTTATGATAATCAACGAGATCATCGATTTTTTCACATAATACAGGTTCACACTTTAGTCTATTGGGGAACCCTTCATTCGCGAAAAATCTGTGACTCAAAATGAGTTGGTGTTTTAGTGCCAAAGAGTATGCACTATTTGCACGAGACGTCATCACTTTAGCATTGTTTTTGAGTATTTTATGTTTTGCTTCGAAACGTAGACATGATAAATGTTTTAGCGGTCCAAATCTGTTTAAAAGTCTCGGATAATGTATTAAGAAGTGATGCTTACGTTTAAGAGATTCTTTGAAAATACTTAGATACAGTGAATTATGCTCAGATATCAGTGTTGCGAGTAGTTTACATATTGCAGTTGTACTCATTATTATACTGATAATTTCACGTAATGCCAAAAAAATTTCCCAAACCGCATTATCTACAGGAACGAGATCGCCTATAAGAACCCCTAAATATTGTACAAGAAAAACCATTTCCGAAGCAGAAATAACCAAATACTCTGTCTTGAGAGCATTACTCGGAATAGAGATTGGTGCATTTGAAGAAAAACTTCGACCTACATTTCGTATTCTTTCGTTTAAAAGTTGGAGAGAAAAACATTGTTCTTTGACGATAAAAATATTTAAAATTTTGGGAATTTCATATCTGCAGATTCCTTCAAAGATGTCATGCATTATATCGACACTGCCGTTTTCAATAATATGAAAATTTGGAATTTTGTTGAAAATACATTTGGCTTTAACGCCCGCAGAACAATCTTTGCAATGATCTTCGTAATTGGCATTAGTACGTAAAATTTGTGAATTTTCTTCTACTTGACTTTGCGCCTCGATTCTATTCGCTGGACATAGTCTGCACCAGTATTGTGAATTGAAGCTACTCACAAAGCCACAAATATCGTTTAGAGCCAGATTATCACCAATAATTGCCAATAAAGAGAAATAAATCGTCCGCTGGCATCCATTTATATTCACGGTTAATCCATTTGTATGTAAATCGGTGATTTGATCGATGATATTGCGAAATATTCTTGAATTGCCGACTGTTTTATGATCTTTTGTATTATGAAGTTGTGCAAGAAAGATGTTTTCCAACATACTACTATATTCATAAGGGAGACAAGCTAGTGAAAAATAGACAGCACCAAGTTTATGAATGTTAGCATGAGAACCAAGAGGGTTGTTAATTTCGACATCATCAAAGTACAACAATAATGGAAGAACTAATTTGTTTTTGAATTCAAGCTTTACCTTATTCCATAACTCGCTTTGAAAATTTGAAATCACGGTTTCACTTAGTTTGCTTTGTTCAATGTGATCCAAAATTGTAGATAAGATGTTTGGTAATTCGAGAAATTTTTTTAAAACGGCTTTCATAGGTTGTGACGTTGCGTCACAGGTCGCCCCGACCTGCCCCTCGTAAGTCCACCACGCACGTCCCCCCATTCCCTTCCCTCGCGATTTTCCCCCTTGAGATCCCCGTATTAGCTTAAGTCGTCCAAAAATGTCGCGAAATTCAAGAAATGTGAGTAGTTTTAGTTACGTTTAAGTTTCGCAATTATATCGCCGTTAATGCGCCCAAAACAGCACCAGAAGCGTCGTTCTCGCTTTCCCCCCCTCTTCTCCCCCTTCTTCCCCCCCAAAGCGCAGCATCAGCGGTGGACCGCAGCCCCTGTGCAGATCATCGCCGAAGCGGACCCTATCTCGTCGTCTCCACCCCGGGGGTGCATCAAAGTATCGGCGGAGGACCTTGCTTCCCCGCCCCAGCGATCGTCGCTGAACCCCGTCAGAACACGGAGGAGAAGGCCCATCCTCCGTGGACATATCGAACCTGGGGCAACCGAGCCGCGCCACCATTACCGGCCAGCAACACCGGAGCAGACCCAGATTAATGCATCGACCCCCGGGGTCGGAATATCCCACGACATCTCGTTCCCGCGGCGCACCTTTGGAGGATCTACGATCGATGCAGAGTCACCGTGCTGCCATCCCTCTCCCGTCCCAAGTATCACCCATTGGAAATTTCTCCCATCCTGCGTAGTAGCCCCCCAAAAATCTCTCCCACTTTCCCTAATTGCGCGAAGAACCCGGAAGCCGCAAGAAACTCGTTACTTGCGAGCGCGGCGTCGGAACCTAGAGTAGCGAATAATCCCCTTTTGAGTTTTTTTCTTTTTTTTTCTGTATTGCGATCCCCCTTTCGAGTAACCCCCTTTTATTAAGTGCGTTTTGAGTGTGAGTGAAGCAGTGAGAGAATAAATGAGAGAAGAGTTTTGTGAAGGAGTTGTGTGAAATTTTGAGTGAGGTGAAGAAAAAGATTGCGAGGGCCGGAAGGAGAGGAGGATCGAGGATAACACAGCGTGAGTCTTCTCTCTCATAATCGGTCCGATCATTTTGTAATTTTCTTATCATTTGCGAAGCTGCGTGCGCGAGCGGCCACGTGGTCACGTCCTTACGATTTTTCCCGAGTTCCCTTGCGTATTGTGCGTGGTGCCTTCCCTGCGTTCCCTATTCTCCCTCTCGCCCCTTCGTGACCTTGCCCTTCCCTGTCTTCCCACCCCCCGTCATTATTTCGCGTTCGAGAGCCTAGTTTTTCTATCGTATTTTTTCTTTGTAGTAATTATCACGTTTTTTTTTTTCTTTCGCATTCGTTGACTCGGCGGTCAAGAGTAAGAGGCGTCATAGCGTTCGGGAACCTCCCCCCTGAGATCCCCCCCTTTCCCCCGTCACCCCTTCGCGTAGTAATAGTACTTTTTTCTCTTTGTTTCATTTAATCGTTGCGAGTTCGCGATAAACTCGCTGGCACCCAAACCGTTGTTTTCTTTTTTTTTTTAAATAGAATATATTGGAGCAGTAGGTTTATCGCGTTAGAGACTCGAGAAATCGAAGAGTGGGAGAGCGCCACGCGACTAGTATAGTCGAACTCATGCAATAGAGCCTCGGGGCTCGTCGGTATTCTTCGGATTCTTTCGGGTATCGGCGTCTCGCGAAGCGTCGCTCTACCGGCGTCTCTCGCCCCTTTTCTATCGTCGATCACGGTGCTGCGCACATGCTGTAAGAAGTTTCATTAAAAATATATTGGAGTGTGTCAAAATACACATAAAATTTATTATCGCTGTTCGCCCAGTCCTTTCCTCACAAGCCAGCCTCGCGATTATTTATCAAAAGGTCTAATAGGTTATGGGCTCAGATCACGCGTGAGTGCGTATCTGCTGTGAGGAAAGTTCTTTTGGAGCTCGTGAACACGTGGCGCGGGCGGTAGCCATTACGCGCGTGGTCGGACACCTGTGGAGTGAGTCGGAGCGCGAGTGATTCGTAATCCGAAATGTCGCAAGACATCTCAGCTCGGCACGTAAAGAAATTCGACGGAGTGAATTTTCAACAATGGAAATTTCAGCTCAGAGCGTTATTTACGGCCAACGCGACCGACGAAATTGTGGACGGGACACGTGTTGCGCCGGGTGATCGAACGACGCCTGAGGCGAAACAGTGGGTGCGCGACGACGCGAAGGCGAAACTCCTTATCTCGTCAGCGCTCGAGCCGGCTCAGATGGAGCCGTTGCTCATTTGCGAGTCCGCGAAGGACATGTGGGACAGTTTGTGCGCGATACACGAGCAACGTTCGGCCACAAATAAACTCTTGCTAATGCAAAAATTTCACGAATATCGAATGTCGGCGAGTGATTCAGTGATCCAACATATCGCGAAAATTCGAAATTTAGCTGCGCAAATCGAGGACGTTGGAGAGCGCGTGTCGGACTTGACCGTGATGGCCAAGATCCTGGGGAGTCTGTCGCCAAAGTACAGTAAACTACAGACGGCATGGGACAGCGTGGATCCAGCTCGTCAAACGCTCGAAAACCTGCAGGAGAGGCTAATTCGTGAGGAAGCTAGACTGAATCAAAGTGAGGACGGCGACAGTGCATTCTCGGCGACGAAAAACGAAAAAGATAAAAAAGAAAAACGGAAAGGAAAGAAAAAGAAAAAGACGGACAAAAGTGGCGTAAAGTGTTACAGGTGCAACGACATGGGTCATTACGCGAGCGAGTGCCCGACGAAGAAAAATGGGGGGTCCGGAAGTCAAGACCAGTCACGTGACTGCGCGTTCGTTGCCGACAGTACGCGAAGTTCGAAGCGTGAGACGAGTGAATCCGAAACGCCAAGCGGCAATCAGCTGAGAAAGCTTCTCTTGACAAGCAAAGACGACGTGTGGATAACGGACAGTGGTGCGTCGAGGCACATGACTTTTCGGCGCGATTGGCTAACTGACTACGAAGCCATCTCTAACGGGGGCGTGGTGTCGCTCGGGGACGGTGACGAGTGTCGCGTAGTGGGGAGAGGTGTCGTGCTCTGTAAGAAACTTGTCGGAGGTCTATGGAGCGACGCGCGAATAGAAGGCGTTCTCTACGTTCCGGGTTTAAAGAAAAATCTATTTTCCGTCGGCGCGTGCACGCGAAAAGGGTACGAGGTAAACTTTCGAGACAACTTCGTTAATATCACGAGCGGTGGCGAAGTAGTTGCTTCCGGAGTGAGACAAAACAATGATATATATCGGATGTTCTTTCGAGTCGCGAAATCAAGCTCGGAAGAGGCAAACGCGGCGGCGCATAATCTACGAGTATGGCACGAGAGACTTGGCCACGTGGATAAGCGTGCGATACGCGAACTCGCGAAAAAAGGGCTCGTGTGGGGAGTCTCGATCAACGATAAAACCGATTTCGTGTGCGAGATGTGCAGACTCGGGAAGTCGCATCGGTTGCCGTTTAATAGCCGCGAAAAAGTTTCGACAAAACCGGGGGAAGTTTTTCATACAGATGTCTGCGGACCGTTCTCTGTCGAATCGCCCGGTGGCGCGAAATATTTCCTAACTTTCGTAGACGACGCGACTCGTTATCGTCATGTTTATTTTCTGCGCCATAAATCGGACGTCTTCGAGAAATTTAAAATAGTCGAAAAGTTAGTCGCGAACAAGTTCGATACCGCGATGAAAATCCTGCGATCGGACAACGGGAGAGAGTTCCGTAATGAGCGGATGGACGCGTACCTCGAAGAGCGTGGCATCAAAAAGGAGAACACGGCGCCGTACACGCCTCAGCAAAATGCGAAGGCCGAGAGGGAAAATCGCACGATCGTGGAGAGCGCTCGGACAATGATCCACGCGAAAAGCTTGCCGCTGTCGCTGTGGGCTGAGGCAGTCAACACCGCGATCTACGTGCTGAACCGCACGATATCATCAGGCGGTATCTTTACGCCGTACGAGAAGTGGATCGGTAAGAAGCCGTTCATGAGTCACTTGAGGATCCAGTTTGGATCCAGTTTATCGCGTTAGAGACTCGAGAAATCGAAGAGTGGGAGAGCGCCACGCGACTAGTATAGTCGAACTCATGCAATAGAGCCTCGGGGCTCGTCGGTATTCTTCGGATTCTTTCGGGTATCGGCGTCTCGCGAAGCGTCGCTCTACCGGCGTCTCTCGCCCCTTTTCTATCGTCGATCACGGTGCTGCGCACATGCTGTAAGAAGTTTCATTAAAAATATATTGGAGTGTGTCAAAATACACATAAAATTTATTATCGCTGTTCGCCCAGTCCTTTCCTCACAAGCCAGCCTCGCGATTATTAATCAAAAGGTCTAATAGAATATATCTCGTTTTTTTTTTACTCGTTTCAGTTATTTTTCTTATTTTTTTTAATTCTCATTCCCGGTATTGTTTCGCCTTTCCCCAAAAAAGGCGTCACAAAGTATAAAATGAACATCGATATTCAAAATTATAGGTTTACGTTTACCTTTCATGAGCCGAGAACCCAACGAGGCGAAAATATAACATTTTTGAGGTTTAATAAAAGCACCAGAATTTTCAAAATATTTCAAACATAGATAGTCAGTTTTAAAATCATCAAATCCGTGCTGTATAATATTTATAATTTTAGTCGTATCCGTTAGTAATTTGAGCTCTGGAAATGTTCTGTTTTTTTGCAAAATTAGTGTAAATATGTTATTGTTTAAATCATTTATCTTGTTAATCAAAGTTGAAATAATCGTACGTGGAAGAATCGATATCGAATACAGCTGAGAAACGAACGCTGAAATTTCTTTGTGTACTAGAGAGGCAATATTGTCGACTGATAACTCTGCCGATTCAGTTTCGATCAGTGATTCAGTGGAAGTTGAATTAAAACGTATCAAATTAGGATCGCTAAAACACTGATTT
Source organism: Heteropelma amictum (assembly GCA_959613375.1). NCBI lineage: Eukaryota > Metazoa > Arthropoda > Insecta > Hymenoptera > Ichneumonidae > Heteropelma > Heteropelma amictum. The sequence goes on from OY390727.1 coordinate 7,073,436, forward strand.
TTTTTAGAGTGAGAAAGGCCAGAAATATCCGGATTTGCGTCTATCGTTCGTTGATTATTTATCGGTATGCAATGCTCTAGTGATAAATGTCTCGTATATGCATAAAAATTGTTGAACATTCTTGAACATCCACGTTCACGACATACACATAAGGATAGGATGAGCGTTTTGTGGTGTAATTTTACATGTTTGCACATAATATCTTTATACTTAAAGTATTTACTACAAAAAGGACACGCAATCATTTTTGGTAGTACTATTAACATTCCAAGCGTAAATTGTTTAATGGAATACGTCTTATTAAACGAAAAAAAATTGTTTTCATAAAAATGGAAACATAATCAGAATATATGAATCAAAATTAAAATCGTTTTGACATGTCATTTTCAATGTAGGTAAAATTTATGAATAAGTCTCGCTGATCCACAAATATATATTGATTAATCATGCCAGTAGTATGTAAATCGGATATTGTTTCCGTTATATTAGGGAAACTTTGGTCGATATCGCAAGAATAATTATACAGGAACCGTTGAAAAAGTAACCATAAATGGGCACTTTCTATGGGGTACTTAACGTCGAAGGCGTGAAAAATCTTATAACAAAGGTCGATCGCCTCTATCGTAGTAGATGCGCTGTACACGGTAGTGTCAACCACCACAAATAACTCGTCGCTGTTAGCGATTGTTGGTCCGACAGCGATAATAAAGGGTTGAACCGTTATGCCCAGATGGGCTGCTGCCTTTCTTCGCTCTTCTTGTATCTTCGTGATGTCAGCCAATGTCTGTGAACAAGCAAAATAATAGTTGGGTGTTACAAGATATAAAGATAAAAATATAAATTAAAAGATAAAAAACCAAGCATACTAAAAAAAATATTTACCGTTGTTTGAACAATTAAAGAGCCTTTTTTGAACACGTACGTGATGTTTTGGGGGAAGAAGATGAGCTAGGAGCTTAAATTGCAATACAACTCTGCTGTCTGAAAAATTACATATCAACAAGTAGTAAAATGAATTTTTAAAAATATTTTTCCAATATAGCATTTTTGTTTTCAATTCTTTTCAACAGGTATACACATCTCTCAGGATATGTACAGCTTTTCAAGTATGATTGAAATCACATAAAAATGTAAAAATCGTTCGCCTTATATATGATTTGTTTGTCAAACGGACTTACTGTCGTCTAATGTTGACAATTGAAGCACTTCTAGTAATGCCTTTGCGTTCTCATCATCGTTTTTTATTAATCGAATCGTTTGAAGTTTCGAGAAAAACATGAACCAATTCTCCAATGATAATGTTGCAGTTGACAAATTTAAATGAATATAATCTTCGTGAATAAGAGATGATGCATTTGGATGTTTTAAAATCGGCCAAAACTCGAAGATGTCGCACAATCTGCTTAAATTTTTCGATTTTATTTTGTCATGCCTGTATTTTGCCGTTGATTTCCATTTAATGACTACCAGCTCCCATGGACTAGAGTGATCCTTCAACCATTCATTAGCCTCGTGCATCGCTTCTGCAAGATTATGAAAATTATTTCGCATAAAAAGATTGAATAGTGGATTCAAATAACTCTTTACTTGTTCTACATAACTGGTAAAAAACTTATTGGTACCATTGTCGGAGGATACATCGGATGTTTCGAGGTTTTGTGAGTTTGTTGCGTCAGCAAGTGGTTGGGAACGAATTTTTTTCAATTCCCGCAATCTATTCCTGTACTTATCCGTTAGTTTACCACGACTAATTAGCGACTTTCCAAGAAAGTTTGTTTTTTTGTGAATCGCAGGAATAAAGTATGTCGAAGGGTCTTCGGTCGGAAACGTTTTTACAATTGCTCGTGCCAAATATTCTAAATCTTCGTTTTTTAAGCTGCAGAATAAATGAATCAAATTTTTCTATTATTTTCCGTTTGTAAACATAAGCGAATTAAAGGTAATTAAATTAAATTAATTACGTTGGTATTTCATTCATGAGCTCCGTTAAAATGATATCCACGATGATGTTTCGCGATCTACGACACAAAGCTTTGGATTTGTTATAGGAACTCATGATTGCTTTGCCCCGAACGTTATTATTTATCATTGCTTTAATATCAATATTTTTCGTCTTTAGAGCGAAAGAAAACTTTCCAACGAATGCATTTTCCTTTTCCAAATTATGATTTTCATCGGAACACACTGTTTCATCGGAGTTTGTTTGAAGCGAACTATTCTCTGACGAATTTTGTCTGTTGTTGTCACGGTGAGCATTATTAGTAGCCTCTATCTGTGCGAAAGATACGAAAAAGAGAGATTGCTTGATTGTCAAAAACATTGAAAAAAATTGCTACAAATTTCAATTTTACTAACGTTCTTCGTCGGGAACGCGACCGTCCATTTTTTTATAAACTATATTCTCACTCCAATTTGTGGTAGTAATTCTTGAATTAGTTGAGGATCGAGGTCGGATAAGTTTTCGTCGGTTATTGCGTTTGCTAAAAGTTGGAAATGTAACGGATGGGATGAAACATGTTTCTACTTCAAACATTAATTCGTATAATGGAATTTATACAGTTGGGAGTATATTCTCTGGTAATTTGTAAATTTTTGGATTTGGGATAAATTTGGAATTAAATTAAATTTTATTAATTATTGTAGTTAATTAAGTTAAATTGGAACGGAACAGTAATGAATAGAACCAGAGAAGTGTTTCGCATAATCGAGGGTACTTTCAGCCAATTTTATTTAGAAAATCGAATCGCAATCACCAAGTTAAATTTTGCAACAAAATTCAGCCAAAGTAATTGCTATGTAAAGTTGGTCAATAATGCGAAATACTTTATTAAAATTTCAACTATGTCAATTGTTATAAGTTATTTTGTTAAAAATTTATCTTGACAATTTTATTCATTCAAGGGAAATAAAAATTAATTTGACGTTATCACACAGTTATTTGATCGCAAAACCATTGATCGTCACAAAAATCAACGAAATATTTTGTGAAATTTGTCTTTACATAATTTTTTTTATTTAAATAATTACATTTGTATACAAACAGAAAATTCAGCAGACGAGTGGATATACGATAATAATGACGATCTAATGCAATGCAAAATTCCACAGAATATTTCGTTTATTATTTCTACTATCAATGACGTTCTGATTAAATAAATGTATGGTGACATCTAATAAATTTGTATTTCGGTTGATCAAATAAAATTATGTAATGTAAATTTCCGTTTCATTTGAATAAATATGAATGAGGTAAAGAGGAATTTCAAAAAATATTTTGTTGATTTTTTTACAATTCATGGCTTTCTATCAAACACATGAATCGTGATGTCGAGTAAATGTCGATTTCGATTGATCAAATAAAATTGCTGCAATTAATTTTCAACTGGAAATAAAAATTATTTTGACGTTATCACACAGTTATTTGATTGCAAAACCATTGGTCGTAAAAACTCACGCATAATCAACAAAACATTTTGTGGAAATTTACATTACATCATTTTATTTATTCGAATAAAATGCAAATGCCATTAACATTACTATTGTATATTAGCAGAAGATTCGGCCAACAGGTATATGTATAATGATAATGATGCAGTGTCTTTCAGATTTGAGAAATAAATAGGATTTCCATTTTATAAAAGTATTCTGTTGAAATTAACTGCAGCGATTTTATTTGATCAATCGAAATGGACATTTCCTTGATCTTACCATACATTTATTTGATAGAAAGCCATTGATCGTCACAAAATTCAACGAAATATTTTGTGAAATTTGTCTTTACATCATTTTTTTTATTTAAATAAATACATTTGTATACAGGGTGACATGTTAAGGGTGGCCACCCCCTTTTATTTCGCCCCCCGTAAAGATAATCGGATGGGTCGCGGGTGATTTTTGAAGGAAATTTTCTGAACTTCCCGATAGAAAATACGGCGTTCATCGAAAAATGATAAGTTTTGCAGCACAAAAGTGGCCACTACTAAAATAATGTGAAAACACATTTTTTTCTGATAGGAATAAAGTAGTCTTTATTCCGAATACGGGACACACGCGAAAAATTATTTTTGAGTATTGCATTATTGAGAAAAGTTATATCAAAAATGCGTGTTATCGAATAAATTTGAATTTGACTGAACGAAACTACGGAATTGAACGAGCGGTACGAGAGTGATTTGCTGCGTCGTCTGCTTGTTGCGTCTGCATTTCACACTGACAGATACAAAATTAACATTGGGAGAGTGAACTTGAGCGCAAAAGACAAACCGACTTTGAGACAAAACACTACGGCCCTGTTCATTCGATTCCATCGTTTCGTTCAGATAAGTTTAAATTGGTATTATAACACCTAATTTTGACATAACTTTTCTTAATGATGCGATACTCAAAAAAAAATGTTCGCGTGTCTCCCGTTTTTGAAATAAAGTCTACTTTATTCCTATCAGACAAAAATATGTTTTCACATTATTTTCGTCGTAGCCACTTATGTGCTGCGAAACCTATCATTTTCCGATGAACGCCGTATTTTTTATCGAAAAGTTCAGAAAATTTTCTTCAAAAATCACCCGCGACCCGTCCAATTATCTTTACGGGGGGCGAAATAAAAGGGGGTGGTCACCCTTAACATGTCACCCTGTATATTGTAACGTATCCAGTTTTGGTTACATTTAAAATTTGTTTGTTCAGACTCGATCAGGGAGTAGATTAATTTAACTACAGGTAAATTTGGTAAAACAAGATGTATTCTTAAATAAATAGTGTGTGTACAGTGTTTTCTGGGTTGTCTTTCGTGGTCACGGTGAGTATCCCGTGTATTCTCCGCTTTATACTTGTTTGCGTACGTACTGATCTTAATCCTATGCTTAAAATACTAACAGTGTTCGTAAAGTGTGTGTCGTGGTTCTATATAAACTTAAAATCGTCGCGCGGTTAGATGTGGCTCGTGAAGAAACGCTCGCAGCGCCCCCTCTCTTTTGCGATGGGCGGCAGCTTTTGAAACGGGTGAGCACGGTGCCCCCTTTGGCCTTTCAAAATGTTCGCGCGTGGGTCCGGTGACCTCGCAGCGTACGTGCTGCCCTCGTGTGGTGCTCTACTGAGACGCGTTCGTTGCGGCCTGGCGAGCGGTCCGCCTTAGTGCTTTCAAACGTTTCGCGCGTAGGTCCGATGACCTTGGAGCGTATGTGGCGCACTCGTGCGGAAGATGGCGGAAACTTGCTCGCCGTGTCGCTGTGTTCTCAATCAATCGCCTTAGTACTTTTAAAATGTTCGCGCGTTCTGGCTAGGTCTACTGCACAACTCGAGTGTCGCGTTGTTCGCTCGGCTGTGATCGAAATCCAAAATCGCGCCGTCTGCGCTTGCGAGGTGACGTGCACCTGTCACTTTCTCGGTATTTCGACCGGTGAGATTCCTCTGAATAATTGTGTAAAGACTGACGGTGTTTTTGTGTGTTGTGTGGTGTAGTGTCGTCCTGTGTTGGTGATGTGTGTGTTGTCACGTCACGTCCGTCTCGTGTAATGGACTACGTCCTCCTTGTTATCGTGTTTCTCGCTCTCGCTCTCTCTCTCTTACGTCCCGACACCTATTTTTCTCCTTCACAGCTGATTTTGACAGCTGCCGAAAACGTGGTTTACGTAAATCCCTTGTGTGATTCTCGTAGCCGTTCGCACGTTTTCCTGATCCCTCTGGTTTCCTTCCTTCACAGGTAAGTACTCCCTAGAGCCTTCAGTAATCGTCGTGGTCACAGTACGCCGGGAACACTCGGAACTACGGTCCCCACAAATATTAACTCGCGAAGAGTTAATACACGGTGTGCATACGTGTCTTCGAGTCGTTCAAAACGATACGAGTCCTCGATTTCCTCAGGCTTTCGCCTTCGTACTCCCTGAATATCGTAGAGTCTTTCCCAAACTCTAACTCGAATACGTATCACTGTCAATTCGTTCGCGTACCGGGAGACCGTCTTACAACCAGGGCCAGATCGTCCTCGTCAGTACACTACTTCCACGTAGGTGATGCCGTAAATCGAGCGTGTAACACTTTCGTGCACGGTGCTTCTGTGTCTCGAGTTGTTCAAGACTGTGCGAGTCCTCGATTTCCTCAGGCTTTCGCCTCCGTACTCCCTGAGTATCGCAGAGTTTTTCCCAAACTCTAGCTCTGATATGACTCACTGTCCGTTCGTTCGCGTACCAAGAGACCGTCTTACAACCAGGGCCAGGGCCAGGATACCAAGAGTATTTAGCATGTAATGCTCCGTTCAATTCTTGAGACCAAGTCTAATTTTCTGTTCCCTTGCTCCCCTATTTATACCTCGAATATATTGTTTAAATATCCCTTCCCTTTGTGCCATTTGTTTATCTTAATATTGTTAACTTTTGTCCTTTCCCAAATGTTTCCCCCGAATTGTCGTTTCTGTGTGTTTCGGTGTTTGTGTTCGTCGACTTTTATGTCTCTGTGTTGCTTTCGTGTGATTGTTAAGTGTTAGTATTTAAATGTTAAATTTTTTTTCGTTGTTTTCGTGTTCGGTCAGCTGTCATCGTGGTGACGAGAACATCAGTTCGACGTGTTTTGACATATAATAATTGCGGATTTTTGTTTTTCAGGTGCCTTCGGTCGTTCACCCGGCTTTGAACAGCCGCGACGGAAAAAGGGTGGGGGGGGGAAGCATATGAGACGTTTGACGTTTCAATATATACCATACCGAAAGTTTTAATTCTTTAGCAGCCTTCACAAAACGATTCCTATGTTACGTCCCGAGAGAGGGATAAAGTACGAGTTTCGTGACCACCGGATTTGGAGCGCGAAGATTTGAATATATTTCGCCGGAGAGTCTTTCGTTGGTTAGTCCGCGACTCGCAAAACAGAATTTTATTATCAATGTGGGTTTTTACACGCGATACTCTTCGGAGATGTTTCGGAGGTTCTGGATCGGAGAAATCTCTGATTTCCCGAATAAAGTATTTGCCGATTTGACAAATTAACAGAGTTTTTATTTAATATTTTAATCACTATTATATAACAAGTTCGGTACAGTTTATTATTTCTCGATAATAATTCGGATTATCGCGGATTGAGAGAACTCAGTCTCGTCAATCAAAGTTTTAATAATTCGGTCGAAGTCCGGATAATTTCTAAGTTAATTTTGTTTGAACTTTAACGGACGTTACAACGACGTGAACAGAGTTAAGCTTTTTCGAAGTGAACCACTGTTGTAACCTATACGGAGTCTATATAGTAAGTTTTGATCGAGGTAGTGGGAGATGATTCGCGTCTCCCACGGATCAACAAAAAGGGCATTCACCCGCTACAAGGTGGGAGGAAACAGCCCTCTCTATTTTGAATGTTACAAAATTGTTGAGCTGCATTTGGATATTTAAAGCTTTCATACGTTGCAGCGTATAGAGATTTCGTTTTATGAGTTTATTATTACGGCGACGTATAGACGCACGCATTGCGTCTAGGAGTCATTGACCCTTTTCGGGGGACTTCCTGGCTTTTGCTTTTTGGGCTCGAGTATTTTATTACGCTAGATAGGAGTTGTCGCAGTTTCAAAATAAAAGGCGGTATATTATAAAGTTTATATTGTGCTCTATGCGTGTTTCGAAAGATAATTAGAAAAGGAGGAAAAGATGCTGCTTGTGGGAAAACACTTGAAAAGTTTTTCCCTTGCCCTGTTTTAACTTTTACGACTTTTCGATGAAGTGTCCACAGTCAATCTCAGAGAAGGCTTGTTACGAAGTTTGTAAAATAATTTGTATGCAGTGGTTTTTATATTGAGAAGAGTCTAACAGTGAAAAATAGAACGTTGCACGTGCCTTGAGTTTTTAAAAGAGGGGTGTTTTACGACTGTCATAAATTTGGGTGCACTTAGCGACTACATATTCTATGCTTCACCGAAAGAAGATACTAGTAGACGCATGCCCTGCAAGTACCTATTGTTGGTATTGCGTGTTTTTTAATGGGGGCTAAAAAAAAAACTTCGAGCGTGAGAACTGGGACGTAACACCTATCACCAATCAGATAAATTAATTCCGATACTTGAGCTTCCGTCAAATCCGCAACTTGATCAAGCGTTATTCTGTGTTCTGCAATTTATTGATGTATTCTCATCAATTTCACTTCACCTTTTTTCCACCACTCACTTAAACTTGAACGCACAAAAATAACGCGAGCTATCGCATGTACAATGTGTATTCCTTACGTAATACTTGCTTTTGAAATTCTCTTCATACTCGCTTAAAGTTTGATGGAATAAATATTGTACATCGGTGTATCACAACACGCAATGCCGCTAAGGTAATTGTCGCGAACGCGATAACACGAGAGTATCGAACGGAGTGCCGCTAAGGTAATAAATCCGATCGATTAACACAATATCTATTGAAAGAAAAATCGAAGTAATGTAAACGTTAACAAAGAAAATAGAAAATTGATAATTAGTAATTGAGTTCTTGTCACTGCCGATACGATGGTTATGAAAGAAATCACCAACTACACCCACGAGAACCCAAGTACGCAAGCGGACTTGCCACTAAGGAGTGAAACCTTCTTACCGATCTCTCGAATGTCGAATCAAGACTAAATGGCCGCACACCGGTGGCGTGTTTCATTGACTCGATACGGTTACTCCTGAAGATGGTCGTGGGGGTGATTGCGACAGGGGTTGACGACTTCGTCGGGCGATTACTTCATCGGACGATTGGAATTTGCAAGGTTCGGGTTTTGCAATTGCGGATTTTGAAATTTGGCTGTTCACCCCTGTCGAAACTCTCGCTGTACTCGGAAGTGTTAGCGCTCGCGCTGCTGAAATTCTGCAAGCGATCGGGCGATGCCCTGTCTCGGTTGGGCAATGTTAACTGGCCGATGTTGAAAAATTAGACCGAGTTCGTTGATCCGTAACATATTAAATCTATCATCTCACTCGCCTGCGCCGGGGTAACGAGCGTGAGCTTACGCGCGAGACTTTCGAGATTATCAGAAAAAGTGACTACCTGCTCGCTACACTCTTGTTCAAATATATTTTCTTTATTTCCGCACATTTGATCCATCACTGCATTCCTACCTCCCATACTTCCATCATACCTGTTAAGCGAAAGATCTGACGTGTCATCATTACTAATAATTACATCGTCATCAGAACCATAACTCTCGATGTATGGTTTATGCGAAACGTTTCCATCGTATACACGATCTTTATCTGATCAATATACGTGGTAAGCATATCAGCACTCTCATAATCATATGCCGATGCGCCGAACGACGTGACGTCTTCATCGCTTCTACAAAGCGCTGAAATACGCTTTTACAAATACGATATGGACTGAAGTCCATATTGTATATGTACACCGACTTAAGGAATGATTATTCCGTTTATCGTAACAAACACAGCTTGATTGATCAAGCTCTTCTGATGAAACAACTTTTCCTACTTGCGGTTGAATTATGGACAGATCCCTCTGACCGTTATATTCTGAGGTTTCTCCTTCGATAGATAAGTGCTCCGATTCAATGACATCAATAAACATTTTGTTGCCGCGATTTTTGGTTATCACCTTTTCCGACGCTCTCTCGTCAAACGATCACCCGGGTTCAGGCGGGTTCTACGAATCCTCATAGTCAAAAACTCATAATCTATTTTTACTTTATTTTTATGCAACTAGTCATTTCCCAGGATCATTTCGCTCGTAAGGTTCGGGATTATCAAGAAAACGGGTTTATCTTCTTTAAAATCAAAGGATATCTCCATCAGAGCTTGGCCCTCAACAGTCGTTCTTTTTTTTCCTACTGCAGATGTTATGTGTATATTCGAAACTGGGAGTTTCTTTACTTCCAAATCTACTTTGAGGTCGTTATAAAAATTTTCTGAAATACAGGTTACCATGCTGCCCGTATCAACTAAAGCTTTAATCGTTTTGTTCTTTATTTTCACCTGTACTCGTGGGCATAAATTCACTCGACCACATAATTCTTTACGCTGGGACACTTACTGTCGATTCCTACTTGCAAGTCGTCTATAAAATCAAAAGAGTTCCGGCACGATACAAGCGCATCTGTTCTATTTTTTCGCATCGTGCCAGCATCTAGTTTAAATTACTGCCTTGTTGGTTTGGCTGATAATTTGGAGGAGGAACCGGAAAATCAGGCAGAAACAATATATTAGCTTTTTGATTACAATTCATTCCTCGATATTCGTAATAATTTTTGTCATGGTTTTTAAATGTGTGCGTATTATTACGATGATTATATTGATAGGAATTGTGTGTTCGATTTTTTATTTTTTGACACCTTCCTCGATTATATCCTCAGGCTCGACTATTATTATTTCTTTGATTACAACACGGATCATCGAAAATTTGGCAGTTATTAATTCTATTTATCTGCCGGCTGTTTTCATTATACTGTGCCTTCAACTCCCCTCCTCTTTCCTGGCTCGAATCTTCCTTGAAACTGTCGATTTGTCATAGAGCTTGACTTATCAAATCCGTATCCGAGAGATTTACAGGCGCCAAAGATGAACGAATTTTTTATGGTAGCTGTTGTATTATCGTGTAATAGTTTCGTTTCTCAAGTAAGTACTGTCCGCTCTCTGACTCTACCGAAAAAGGAATTTCTAAAATGCGGTTCTGCTCCGTATTTTATACCCGCAAATCCTTCGTTTTGTCTTTAGTCTGGAAATAGCTCGCACGCAGATTGTTCGAAAGATTATTATTATTTGTAATACTGCTAGGCTTTCCCCCACTTTTCATATTCGCTCGCGCTTCCCCACTCTCATCGAGAAAAGTCGCGTACGCACTTTTCCTTTCTGCGTAGCAGCAGTCGCGCTTCCTTTATTGTCATAATGTGATGCCGTCGCAATATATACAGGATGATTTATAGCAACACTGACAGCTAGTAACTACACATTCTCGACGATATACTGAGCATATCTACTTAGCCGTTTTTCAATTTTCAAAATAGTTTCTAAACGGGGAGCAATAGAACTTGGAATTTTAAGCCAATCACAGTCGTTGTTTTATACGCGTTCGAAGACGCCTCAGTGCCGGATCAGCAAGGCTTCGATTCTAGACATACGAAGAACTGGCAGAGTTCAGGCAGAAAAGCATTTCGCGAGCGCGAAGGTCTTTTGTTTCAATTGAAAATAGCCTCAGATAGGATTGCAAAAGCCTTCGACACAGATCTCACAATATATGAGCGCATCTTGGCTTCAGCTCTCAGCGGAAATCTCTATATGAATTACTTTGAAGGAAGATTCAACAGCATCGAATTCGAAGAAATACAATTTTCTTATTTTAAATAAAATAAATATATTATTATTATCATGAAGGATGAGTAGAAAGTAAATAAAAACAAAAAGATGCATATTTTGAGAAAAACTGTGTATTTATTTTTTCGTTCGAAAATCCTTGATTCCATGACGCATGATATACATTGAACCATTTTTTTCAATAGCTTGACATTCGCGCAATTGTATTTTGAGTTGTATGAGTGATGAGGCCATCTCAGCGGAATTTTTGCGGGTTTTTTTTAAATCTTTCAGAAAACGCTCTACGGTTCTTTGCCGGTTCAAACTCGCCACAAACATAACAAAATAAATCAGGACTTTTATTACAAAGATGGGAATTACTTCTTGTAATGGTATATTCTCCAGTAGCCAAGTTTCCCACGACAGAAGAGCTGCAGTTGCTTGATAACGACGTCTGCGGGCATGCTTTCTCACCCTGACCAGACGCCGATACTGGGTTTCCGGATCCCCGCATCGTAAAGTACTTATCACTTGTACCTGCCATGACAGCACACACGCCGTTAACCCAGGGACTTTGCGAGATGGTTCTGTTGCCCACCGTCATCACGTGGAGATGCCACGGTTGCAAGTACAAGCGATCATAAGGAATTTTTGATGGACCCCAAATTCGAACTCTATTTCAGCGATTTTTATTTTGATCTCTATTTCATTTCAGAGATGGCAGCTTGGGTAAGTTTCGAAAATGTGTCTCATGTCTTGACATAAGTGCAATAGAAACTAGGTATCAAGGAAATTGGAATATCAATATGCAAGCACATTTTTGCTGGACACTTAAAAGGAATACACCAAGAGATGATAACAAACGGAAGAAAAATCCACTGCGTAGATCGTTTGAGAACAAAAGAGTTCGATACCAACGAAGAACAGTTTAAAATTCGAGAAAATCGTTCTCTTCATTCTAGTTATACGTCATTTTTGATAGATATTACAATTTTTCATGTTTTCAGATTCTAAACCTGTATTTTATGCATGAAAAATTACAAGAAAAGTATGTAATCATGTTTTATAGATTTTTTCTCATATTTATAACTGCAATTTTCCCAATTTTTTTGGTTTTTGAGATTTAAAAAAATTTTGAAACGTTAATGGGAGAAGAAAACTTTTGATTGAAATTCAATGGAACAAAATACATAAAAATCACACTCAATCTGAATTCAAAACTTATTTGTCATTTCGATAATTTCGATTTTTCATGATTTATAGCAATTTTTTGGGGGTTCTCGCAATTTTTCTTAATTTTGACGGCTCAACGGGCTGGTTAACGTTCAGATTCAGATTCAGTAAATTGAAATACATAAAAATCATACTTGATCCGGGTCCACAAAAATTTTTTCATCGCGGTGACTGCAGTTTTTCGCAATTTTTTTCCTTTTTTTTTGGGTTTTTTGCACTTTACTCGAATCTGGAGGGTGACGGGGCCAGACGGATTTCAAATTCGTATTCAGCGGGTCGTTATACATGTCCGTAAGTGGGTCCGGTCAAAATTGCAAACTTTTTTTTTGTGTGCCGGTTTTTTCATTACTTTGTGTTACGTGTTTCATTAAACACGTAAAACACTTTTAAAATGGTTTAAATCACTTATTTATTATTGTAGTAGGTAACGTAGGTGAAAGGTGAGACGTAACAGGTGATTATGCACGATGTTAATGTTATTTTGATTTTTATATTTCATGCCAAGGGGCTGCTCACTCGAGAAATCAGTGAACCATTTCATCCGAAATCAGGCTAGGAATCGCCAAAAATCGCTGAAATGGAATGATTCCTGATTTCATCGTGAAAATCTTTGCGAATCATAAAGAAATCGTGCGATTTCGGGAATCGCTGGAAATCACTCATTCCTTCTCCAAGCGCGCAAGCCTTGATCAAATGTCTATATATATGTTGTGACGCCTTGTCCGGGGGAAGGCGAAACAATACAGGGAACGAGAATCGAAAAATAAGAAAAAAAAAGAAAACGAGTAAAGAAAAAAAAACAAAATATATTCTATATTATTAAAAAAAAAGCAAACAGTTTGGGCGCCAGCGAGTTTTACGCCGAACTCGCAACGATCGCTTATTAAATGAAAACAAATTAAAAAAAAGTACTATTAACTACGCGAAGGGGCGACGGGGGGAAAGGGGGGATCTCAGGGGGGAGGTTCCCGAACGCTATTACGCCTCTTACTCTTGACCGCCGAGTCAACGAATGCGAAAAGAAAAAAAACGTGATATCGATGCAATAACTAATAAAAAGAGAAAATACGGAAGAAAAACAAGGCTCTCGAACGCGAAATAACGACGGGGATGGGCAGACAGGGAAGGGAAAGGTCACAAAGGGGGCGAGGGGGAGAATAGGGAACGCAGGGAAAGCACCACGCACAATACGCAAAGGAACTCGGGAAAAATCGCAAGAACGTGACAACGTGGCCGCTCGCGCACGCAGTTTCGCAAATGATAAGAAAATGATCGGACCGGTATACAAGAGAAAAGAAGACTCACGCTTTATGGCCGTAGATAGTCTCCTCTCTCCTTCGCAATTTCTTTCAGCTCTCACACCAACTTTACACACGCAACACTCCTTTCTTTAACAACTCCTTCACAAAACTCTTATCTCTTTTACTCTCTCACTACTTCACTCACACACAATACTCTCCTTTCGCAGCACTCATTCCTACTCAAAAAGGACTTGATAAAAGGGAACTATGCAAAAGGGGGATCGCAATACAAAAAAAGAAAACGCACGGGGATTATTCACTACTCTACGCTACGACGCATCGCTCGCAAGTAACGAGTTTCTTGCGGCTTCCGGGTTCTTCGCGCAATTAGGGAGAGTGGGAGAAATTTTTGGGGGGGCTAATACGCAGGATGGGAGAAATTTCTAATAGGTGATACTTAAGACGGGAGAGGAATGGCAGCACGGTGACTCCTGATCGATCGTTGATGCATGATAATTCAGGCCGCGGAGATGAGGTGTCGAATGATAATCCTCCCCGGGGGTCGATGCATTTGGAGTCGGTGATTTGGGGACTGCAAACCAGAGACGGTGGTGGCGGCTGCTCAATTTGCCCATTTCACGAGATCCACGGGGAGTGGGCCTTCTCCTCCGTGCTGGTGGTGGTGATTCTTGCGGAGAGGCGACTTCCTCCTCCGCGTAAATAATGATGCACCCCCGGGGTGGCGGTGACGGGATAGCTCCTCTCTCCGGGCGGCGATCTCGTCGGGTGCTGGGGTCCAGTGCAGCCAGATCGCGCGAAATCTTGCCCTCTCTCTAGTCCCTTCCGCGCCTACCACACAACCAGAGAAGCGCGTGTCCGTGAGCAAGCGACGCTCGGACGCCGTCGGAAAGAGCCGAGCGCGGTCGAGAAACTTCGACCGCGCCTTCGGCAGCTACACTCATACATAGGGACGCTGAGCACGTTCATGTGGCGCGTAAGAGGACTAGAGAGAGGGTAGCCTTTCCGCGCGATCTGGCTGCTGGCTTCTGGCTGGGCGCTTAGCACGGCTCGCGCGTGACGTCATCCGACGGCCCGCGCGAGACTCTTCTAATAAATTGTTCTCGCTTCACTCACACCCGTCCTAATGATAAATGCATTATAATCCCTATAAATAAGCGGAAATATATTTATATTACTAATATTATATTAATTCTCATACTTTTATCGAGGGATAAGCAACAAAACAGCGACCGAATACAAGCCAATTATCTATCCGGCCGCGAATAACAAGTACGAGAATGTGCACCTATTCCTCAAGCGATTAGATGGTCCAGTCGGTAGCGTGCCTGACTTCGGTCCGAAGGGGCGCGGGATCGATTCCTGCTCTAAGTATTTTTTTTTATTTTCTTTTTTTGGGCGAATTGTTCATTCGTGACACACGCTCATTGAAAGAACAACAATTTTGTAATCGTATGATAATACATCTAAAATTTAGATGTATTATTATATTATACTTCGCTTACGATTGATACGATAATAATACATCTAAAGTTAGATGTATTATTATATTATACTTCACCATATTTCCATACTTTCTCTATTTATACAAACTTTTATCAAGCAATAAAACATTATCCCCGAAAACAAGCCAATCATCATCCATCCGGCCGCGAATCACAAGTACCAGAAGATGCACTGATTCTTTTTAATTTTTAAAATTTTTTTATTAATTTCTGTTTATTTCACAAAGGCAGAAGAAAAGTACAGAAGATTATTAAGTCACTAAACAGAATGAGAAAAATATTTAATTAAAAAATAAACCTAATGGCCAAAGGCTCTCGCAGTCATGTACGATAATGGATTGTTACTGCTTGTGCGGACAGTTTTATTTTTAATATTAAGTTTAAGGCGAGTACTCGTATATCGAGCTCACCTTGGTGCTAATTAATATTGATATTGCTTAGAGTTTAGCGGAGAAAGCCTTTTTTCTGAGTTTAAAAAACTCCGCTGTACGGTATAAATCAAGAGTAGTAAGTAAGGTAGACGGAGAATAGCAAAATAGGAAAAATAAATAAATAAATAAATAAATAAATAATGATCAACAATAATCACGCTTACAATAGAAATAAATAATAACAATAATAATAATAATAACAACAAAAATTAATAATAACAATAACAATAATGATAATAGTAATATTTAGGAGCATTTTACGTGTTTCACATATGAAACGTACGTAAATGTTCATTAATCAGCAAGCCACCAGTATTTTTTGCTATTTTTACGACATTTGTCTATTAAATCTCTCCTTGATAAAGCCATTGAGAACCTCCATGCGGTATTTCTCGATCTGGAGTTTAAGTGAGGCGGATACAGAATTTTTGAATTCCCTGTTTTTCTAAATATATGATAAATTATAGGTACGTTGTGGCTATCCTGGATGTATCCGTTTTCGTCTAGGAAAGGAAACGCTTCAGGGGGTATGAAGCCTGATTTTAATGATGACGATATGTAACGCGGATTTGGGTATGTAGAGCTAAAAATTAAACTATTACTTCTGATAAGTCTAGTGTTTGCAAAATGGTCTCTGATTAATTTAAGTAGATGAGTATCGATTCGGTTTATATTTGCTAGGTTATAATTTTTTTTGTTACTCATGTAATATATGAATTGAGTTTCAGGCGATCTATGTGTTCCTAAGCAAGTTCTCAAGCATTTCCTTTCGAAGATCCTGATTTGTTCCATTTTTGCTGGACTCAGGTTGTACCATATCGGAGCGGCGTATGTAATTATCGGTCTGATAAGGGAAAAGTAAGCTAATATTTTTATTCTTTTGTGCAGGTATCTGTTGTAAAATAATCTACTCACTGAGAAAAAGGCTCTTTTTGCTTTTTCGATTTGCATTTTAATGTGATAATTAAACGTTAAAAATTTATCGATATACAGTCCTAAATATTTTACTTCATTCTTATGTATAATCGCTTCGTTTGTATCGGGATCATGAATAGCAAATCTCCTCCAATTTCTCTTTATATCTCTATTTGCCTCACTAAGACGGTGTCTGAATAAGATCGATTCGCATTTATTGGAATTAATTTTTAGTTCCCATGTGTCACTATAAAATTTTACATTACTAAACGCTTCCTGCAATGTGGTGTTTACTTCCGATGCTTTTTTACCAATAGTGTATACAATGAGATCATGGCTTTTATATGGCTTTTTTGTTCGGCGATTTATTGAATTCAAACAAGTTTAGAATATCACAGTTGTAGATGTTAAATAAAACTGGAGAATTTACCGTGCCTTGTTGTAAGCCATTCAATACCTCGAATGTTTTACTAGTTTCTCCTGACGAGTCAAAAACGGAAAAGCTCCTTCCTGTTATCATGCTGCGAATGATTTTAATTAAGTTTCGAGGAAACTCTTTTTTCATAAGTTTATAAATGAGGCCGTCCGTCCAAACGGTATCGAAAGCTTTTTCGAGATCGATAAGGCATGCGCCGACACATTTTCCGCTATTAAGGGCCCAACAAATATCTGAGGTAAGTTTGGAAATGGCGTGAGTTGTAGAATGCTGGTATCTAAAGCCAAATTGCGATTCGGGGATTATTTCTTTTTGTGTACCAATGATGTTTATATTTTGGTTCACAACTGTTTCAAAAATTTTACTTATATTAGGAAGTAGGCTAATGGGTCGGAAGTTGGAGGGATCTGAGACATCGTTTCCTTTTTTTTTAAGCGCTAATACTTGCCCACTTTCCACATCTCCGGGAAGTATTTTTGTTTAAAATATTGTTGAAAATTATGCTATAGTTTCTAATCATGAACGGAGGAATTTGTTTTAATTCGATATTCGGTATGTTGTCATAACCAGAAGATTTTTTATTGTCAAGTGTAGAAAATATTTTCGATGATTTATTGAATGATGTGAAATAAAAGGGTTCATTGATTGCCAATGGTTTATCTGCTCTATTTTCATCGCTGAAATTTGTGACTGTGACATTATTGTTATGATCCTGAATTTGTTTTTGCTTGAATTTATCAACTTCCTTGTTCACAAGTCTGTTCATATGATCTTTACCCATGTTCAGATTTTGTGTGTAAGCATTGGCAAAATGGGCTCCCAAGACATTCAATTTATCAGTGCTACTTGAAATTAAAAAGTTATTGTTGGCATCGCTACGGAGTGTATGAACGTTTACGTTAGCGTTATTTAGTATATTAATTTTATTTCTGTCAATTTTTATGATGGGTATAGCGTTTTTTATTTTTGGCCGAAAGATCTGATTGATTTGAGGAAACATAATTTTTGAGTCGTTTCGAGGTGTGCTTGCTATTTTATTTTTCCAGAAATTATTTACGGATGTTGACATTCTTCAGACTTCTCGTGAGGATGTTAATCATGTCATAGTTTGAGTTATTAAATTGTCTTCTGAGCCTGTGGATGTGCGTAAGGAGTGAACTTTTTTGTTTTTGCAGCTTAATAATGAAATCGTTTTTATATCGATCGGTTGAGTTAACATTTTTTTGTTTAGGAACTGCTTTTTCTATAGCTTCAGATATTTTTGTGTTATATGTTTGCAATTAGAATTCGATTTCTTGGTTGTTTAAATTGCGGTTAGCTGGTATTTGTTATGTTTTATCTGAGTTGAGATATTGTTTAAATTTTTCACAGTCCGCTCTGTGAAATTGTAGATGTTTCTTTTCTATTTGTAGTTCTAAGTCTATAGGAGAATGATCAATATCTTCTATCAGGATTTGTATCGCGTTGTGATCGCTGTTATATGGGATTGTTTTAGTTTCATTGTTGCTATAGGTGTCTTCCAAGTGAATCCTACAGTCGGCAATACAGATATCGAGGTACGAATTACCTCTGGGGTAGGAGGGTAAGTCAGGACCATATAATTCTGCTTTGAATTCAATTTTATTTTCGTCTAACCA
The DNA here is from genome assembly GCA_959613375.1 of Heteropelma amictum. Taxonomy (NCBI): domain Eukaryota; kingdom Metazoa; phylum Arthropoda; class Insecta; order Hymenoptera; family Ichneumonidae; genus Heteropelma; species Heteropelma amictum. The sequence continues at coordinate 7,092,088 of OY390727.1, forward strand.
TCGATCGAAAAAAACCCCTCTAGGATTATTCGTTTGGTTTTTCCACTTGGTATGTTTGGCATTTAGATCTCCGGCCAAGATATAGAATGTCTCCGGATTTCTTAGTTTCAATTCATTAAATAGTATTATGAATTCATTTTGAAAGTCTCGCTTGTTATTGCCGGCCGCGTAGGCAGCTATTATATATAAGCAAGCTTGTCTTGGTAGCGCTACTTTAATTATAGAAGTTTCCAATGCTTTCGCGTTGTTCAGTTGGGGGATATTAACAGCGGTAAAATGTATCGGTTTTATAATTAATATTGCTGTTCCGCCTCCTAGTTTGGTATTTGGACGATCATTCCTCACGATATTATAATCTTTGAAGTGCAAATGATATTTTTGGCTCAGTTTTGTTTCATTGACCAGGACAAAATCTGGGTTATGCTTTTTTGTTAGATTTAAAAGACCATCTCTACGTTGATTTTGAACTAGTGAGTTGACATTTATTGATATGATTTTCAGCGTTTTTGATCTACGTGTATCCATTTGATGGATCAAAACCAAGCCTGCAACAGATTTGTTGGATCTGATTTGCATTGTTCAACACTTCTTGATTGATCGCGTTTTATTGATGTGAAAAGGTACTCAACAATGAGTCTTTTAAATCTTGTATCATATCTGCCCATTGTGGCATTGAAAGGCTTTGATGTTTTTCTAACAACGGTGTATTGAAACGTTCGGCATTTCTCCAGCTTTCGGTTACTTGTGATGATTTTATTTGATTCTCTCTACCGTTCATTGTTGCTGTTGCATAGTTCAAATTTGGTTGTTTGACTCTAGTTAGCGACAGCAATTTTTTTTCTTTCATCTCGTTATGTTTGAATGTGTTTACATTTATCAACTGTTTATATTCCAAAAATGCTGAACAACCTCTGAAGGATGCAGGGTGACCATAATTTTTACAATTTACACAGCAAATTTTTTCTTTTTCGATTAAATCATTTTTTTTTATTACACATTGGCCTGGTTCGTGTGCTTCGCTACATTTGACGCATCGATATTGCATCCTACAATTTGCCGCTGCATGACCGAACCTTTGGCATCTAGAGCATTGGAGCGCATCCGTTTTTCTCAACTTTTCCCATTGTATCGCTTGATGGGCAACGTATTTAATTTGGTGAAGTTTCGCTGTAATGCTATCGGGGGATAGTTGCACCAAAAATATTGGGAGTTCGTAGTTGTTTTTTCGCGAACGACTAGTTGAAAAACGCTGCGCTTTAATGAATTCTAAGGTAGGTATGTTTAGACTTTTTAACTCTGTTAATACTTCTTCGGGAGTAAAACTATTATTCATGCCTTTTAATAGAAAAGATTGTAATTTTTCTTCTTTGAGTGTATATGTGAAGAATTTAGCGTCTACTTCCTTCAGTGCATTTTTTAGTTTTTTAAAGTCTTCAGTCTTATGTGTGTAAGCGACGTGGTTACCTGATCTGAAGTTTTTTGTATGAAAATCACTGATCTTAAGGTGATCCACACAAAGCTTCACCGTGTCTTTCGCGTCTTGATTCGAGATGAAAATTGGTGGTGGCCTTCGGTGTCCTCGTTGCTGAGTTTGCTGAGTTTTCGACGCATGGAGTTGCGAGTGAGACGCTGGCGTTGTTGAAAGGGATTGCGCGTGTATATTTTCCCTCTGTTGATCTCCGTGACGAGTGTGTCGAGCAGAACTCGACATTTTCTTGTTGTTGATGTTGCTGTTTACAAGATCCTTGTCGTTGTAATACGACCGTTTATTATGTGGATCTTGTTAATCTGCGCTGGGAGGCTTATTATTATTTTTTTTTTTTAGAATAGACACGAATTCCTAATCTTCTTCTTCGTTTTCTTGTAACGTTGGTGTCTCTTTGGAAGCGATTTGCTCGCATAACATGAGCTCTTCCACCACTTCTTCTGAAGATAACGGATCGAATCGATTGCTTGTATGAATGGGGTGAGCGTCTTTGCTGTAGCTTGATTGGATGTGGTTCAGTTGTTTCACCATCTCTCGTAATTTTTCGATTTCGATTTTCATAGCGACATTTTCTTGTAACACTTTTTGAAGTTCAGGTTGACTGCTTTGCTTTAAAGAGCCTTCGGTGATTGCAGATTCTTTTTTATGAAGCTGCGCATTTTCATTTTGTCTACTAGCACTTAGATTCGGTTTAGGTAGCATTTTGAGTCTCTTAGGATTTTTTAATTTTTGGTTCACTGGAGATAACACATTGTCTTTGTTTGGATGGCTTACACTAACCGCTTGCTTTGCGTTTTCAGATCGTGAACAACTCGTTACATTTTGCGATGCGAGGGAGATATTAATCCCATCATCCTCTGCCTTTGGTTTTATCGCTTGAAGAATTGTTTTGTTGTTGTTTTTTTTTACTTACATGATTACTTTCGGTGGTTTCGTACAAAAAAAAGTGAAATCCACATTTGAAACTTTAAAAAGTAAAAAATGTACACCAAGTAATGAAAATAGTAGTTTTCGTCGAAAAGTATTTTTTTCAAATAGTGTGAAAAACAAAATAACATTTAAAAAAAAAATCAAACTTGGCATGCATGGTTAAGAAAAAGAGGTGCATGCACGTCAAGCTTGATTTTTTTTTTTGGTGGTGTTGATTTTTTTTCACACCATTTGAAAAAAATACTTTTCGATGAAAACTTCTATTTTTATTACTTGGTGTACATTTTTTACTTTTTAAAGTTTCAAATGTGGATTTCACTTCTTTTTGTACGAAACCACCGAATGTAATCATGTAAGTAAAAAAAAACAACAAAACAATTCTTCAAGCGTTAAAACTTTGACATCGGAAAAGGTTGAAGTACTTCGACATTCAGCACTGACGCTTTGATTTTTCGGTGTTTTGCCTACTTCGCCACTTGACGAATGTGATATATATAATATTTTGCAATTTATTTCTTGTTGTTTTGGCTTGTTTTCGGGGATAATGTTTTATTGCTTGATAAAAGTTTGTATGAATAGAGAAAGTATGGAAATATGATGAAGTATAATATAATAATACATCTAAACTTTGGATGGATTATTATCGTATCAATCGTAAGCGAAGTATAATATAATAATACGTCTAAATTTTAGATGTATTATCATACGATTACAAAATTGTTGTTCTTTCAATGAGCGTGTGTCACGAATGAACAATTCGCCCAAAAAAAGAAAATAAAAAAAATACTTGGAGCGGGAATCGATCCCGCGCCCCTTCGGACCGAAGTCAGGCACGCTACCGACTGGACCATCTAATCGCTTGAAGAATAAGTGCACATTCTCGTACTCATTATTCGCGGCCGTTTAGATCATTGGCTTGTATTCGGTCGCTGTTTTGTTGCTTTATCCCTCGATAAAAGTATGAGAATTAATATAATATTAGTAATATAAATATATTTCCGCTTATTTATAGGGATTATAATGCATTTAGCATTAGGACGGGTGTGAGTGAAGCGGGCACAATTTATTAGAAGAGTCTCGCGCGCGCCGTCGGGTGACGTCACGCGCGAGCCGTGCTAAGCGCGCAGCCAGAAGCCAGCAGCCAGATCGCGCGGAAAGGCTACCCTCTCTCTTCTAGTCCTCTTACGCGCCACATGAACGTGCTCAGCGTCCCCATGTATGAGTGTAGCTGCCGAAGGCGCGGTCGAAGTTTCTCGACCGCGCTCGGCTCTTTCCGACGGCGTCCGAGCGTCGCTTGCTCGCGGACACGCGCTTCTCTGGTTGTGTGGTAGGCGCGGAAGGGACTAGAGAGAGGGTAAGATTTCCGCGCGATCTGGCTGCAATGCTGGGGTCCACCGTTGATGCTGCGCTGGGGGGGAGCGAGAACGACGCTTTTGGTGCTGTTTTGGGCGGCATTAACGGCGATATAGTTGCGGAACTTGAACGTGACTAAACCTCCTCACATTTCTGGAATTTCGCGACATTTTTGGACGACTTAAACTAATCAATGCGGTATACGGGGATCTCGAAGGGGACATAACGCGAGAGAAGGGAATGGGGGGACGTGCGTAGTGGATTTACGAGGGGCAGGTCGGGGCGACCTGTGACGCTACGTCACAATGTATATATATTGACGATATAGAAATACTTATAGACGTATTTCATTGTCCGGTAAAAATGTTGATCAAAGCAAAGCAGTTCACACCAGTTGATGCTTTTTGCTCGTACGTAACAGACGTCTTTTTTTTATATTATAGCCACAGTTTAGAAAGTAAACACTACGAAGTGAATATTACTGGTAAGTCCTAAAATATTTCTGCTTTATAATAGAATCCAATACTGAATGTTAATCAAATTCATCGAAAAGACGTTGACATTTTGAAGGCTTCATAACTTAATGTTTATGGTTGTAACAATGAATTCAACCTTCACTCTCTTACCGTAGTTACTGATTTTATAATTAGAAAAATATATGAAACAATAAAATTCTTTAGAAAGTAAGTCATTTATTCAGTTTACGTTATCTTTATAATATTTCTTCTGTGCGTGTGTTTGTTACTGAACTCCTCCTAAACGGCTGAACCGATTTTAATGAAATTTTTTGTGTGTGTTCAAGGGGATTCGAGAATGGTTTAGATTTACAATTCGGTCCAATTCAAATTGTTTATTTAATTCATTTTCGAATTATAAAGACGTGTGTACAGAACAACGTCTGTCGGGTCCGCTCGTGTTATATAAAATTATATTATGATAATTTTATCTACCAAATGAACAGTTTAGATTACTGAAAGCATTTCTTTAAAAATCACAATCAAATACGGAAATGATGCGTTGATTGTTACAAATAATTTTTTTAATTACTCAGATAACAGTGTTGTCACCGCATTCTCCACCGAACCGTTTTTTCCTGAAAGATATAACGATTATTAATATCAATAAAATAAAAAAAGGGCAAGTACCAAACAATAAACTCATACAATACTTGGCGATGACTACACAGCGACAGGTTGCCCCTCTGCGGAGCATGGCGCAATGTTGCGAAGGGAAAATTCTCTCTCCGTCGTCTGAAAAACCAGTCAACGGTTAATTATTTTAGTTAAATAGAATACCCAAGATAAAGTGAATATAAATAGGAAGAAACTTATCCTGTGATGCTCACCGTCCAAAGAGACATTAGAAAATGTTGTTGCGTAGCCCCTCCGGCACAACTTTTCCAAACGCTGCGCAGTCTCCGGTGGCAGATAAATCCTCCGACAGCATAGAAACGGAAAAGAAAAGAAGAAATAACCCAAAAACGGGCATTAGATAGTCACTATTGATCGCAGATTCGCAATTGCCACAAGTTGCAAATCTGTATCTGAGATCCAAAACAAAACTATAGAAATAAGAAAAAACGCAGAAATAACCAACACAGACACATGCGTACTCTGATATTATTAATTAATAATTAATGCGATAATTTAAGTCAAGCCAAGCGTAAATGAAATGAAAAAAACTCACCTGTCAAAACCGACACTGCGTTTCGAGATTAAGCACTATGACTCATGGTCGTACCGAGAAATCGCATTGGCCCGGGGAAAAAATTTACCCAAATTTCATATATGCTACAGGGCGACACGAGTTGCAAGTCACATCCCTACGTAACCGCGAGACGATAGTCCCGCAAGCCGCCGAGGAGTGGCGCATCGTAGCGAGATTCACGAGAAATATTTCGCGTATACGAAGTATCATCCAGAGAGGCATATCCTGGGGACCGAGCGACCGAAATGCAGATTCGTCTCAGCACAATCTCGATACGCGAACTCGCACAGAATTTCACTCTACGCGAGAATTTCGAAAGAAATTCCACATGTACACGAGAATCTCGAAAGAATTCTACTCATACCCGAGAACCTCGAAAGAATTCCACTCATACACGAGAATTTCGAAAGAAATTCCAACAATCGTTCCACACCAAAGCATTTAGTTACCCTCGGTGAAAACGCCGTAATCAATTATTTTTTCTTTCTTTTTTGGCTCCTCGTCCCTCTTTATTCCGAGTAAAGAGGACAACGAGGGGACCTCCGTCAAATAAGGATGTAATTGTTTTTTTTTCGTATTTTTTGGATTTTATTTTTGAAGTGTATTCTTATCTCTATAATACATTTTTTAATTAAGAATCACCTCACCCGCGACAAAGTAAACACAAAAAAAAAGAAAAAAAAAAGAGAATCCTTCCAAACTTTACGTGGTTCAGGTCCTTCTTATTTACATAGGTGTACTGGAGTAGCATTTTATTTTATATTTAGAATAGTTTCCCAAGTGCTGTTATGTCCCGAAATTTCAAGATAGAGGCTATCGAGAAATAGGGATGAAGGTTTTGGGATCTACGCCAAATGAGTTAAACTCCAACTCAAGCAGCTATAAAATACTTGTAAAGTTTATTGACTAGGTTGGTTTAAAAAGGTTTAACAAGAAATACAAGTCGATGGTTTTGCCTTAGAACCAAACCCGTCGCTGCCCTGATCAAGACCGACTTTTGGGATGGATACGTCGTCGCTCGAAAGGTGACGGCTATCGATCTTTTGCAATGAAGCATGGTTGCAATTATTTGCTGTAAATTGCCCAATTCTGCTTCGGTAAGCACTTGAATGTTCTTTTATTCGGTCGGTGATTGACCGCAGTTCGGTCGCTGACCGATGTTGTGAAATGGGGAAATTCCGGTCCCAACAGTGCTCCACGTAAAACGCATCCTGCGATTATTTCATGGAAAACCCGTGAAATTTCATACTTATTTTTTTTAATTTCAATTATTTTTATTTTATTTTATTCCATTATTCTCCCTTTCTCATGCCTCACGGCAAACCGTCCAAACGGAGCAAGGCTCTTCGGCTCGAGCAGCGGACTGCAAAGCGAGAGTATCTGCGGACGACCGTCCATCGGGATGATCTTCGGGCGGTAAAAGGGTACTCGGAGAGTTTTCAGAAGGTGCACCCCACCGCGAAGCCCAACTACTCCAGCTAGCACGGAGAATAGCCCTCCGGTGGTCCACGATTCAATCTACGACCCTTCTGGTCCTGTAGAGGTGCACCTCCCGCCATTTCAGGATAACGACTTCGAGACCCTGTACGCCGAGCTCGACAGTTTGGTGTTTCCCGCCTCAGGATCAGCCACACACTCTTCGTCGTACGTTCCACGCAGGAAACATCCAGCACCTAGGGATAACAACGAGTACGTTCCGACCCGAAAACGCACGGCACCAACGAGGCCACCTACGAACCCGCGTAATAGGCAGCCTCTAGTCGAGCTGCCGGGCCGAAACGCATCGGCGTAAACGGTCGCGGTGGGTTGCCCGTAGCGCACTCGACTGCCCCCTCGAGCACGGGCGAGCAGCAGAATTTTTTTGGGTAGAAGCGAGACAAGCAAAAAGAACCATGCTATCGCGGTAAACTCATGTACTATAAAAACGTGTCCCACACATTTTTTTTCTAAGCCAGCATGACAATAACAAATGGACTTATAAAAATTTAATTGAACTAACGTGTACTAGTCTGAATAGAGTCATTATTTTCGCGCCCTCGCGGCAATTTCATGTACTAAAAACGTACTAGTCGTAACGTTAAAGACGTCATATAAACGGAAAGAATTTTCGTTCGGGAGATCAAACTCCACCCTTAGTTCCAACAATGAGGGATTCATCTAGAAATTAACGCACTTCGTTGTTAGTAGCAACGTTAGGTGTAGTACAACAATGGAAGAAGAGGAAAAAAGGAAAAGTGATAGCGGTTCAGATAATCAGGACAAGGAACAACTGTCCTCTTCAGAGATTACTTTTTGAAATTATTAGAAGCTGAATCGTTGGCAGTTATCCTCACTTACGTTAAAAATATTCTACGCTTGAATAATTTTCTCAATCCAATGGCATTCTGACACATTTCTGAGGATACAATCAAAGCTATGGAAAATTTTGCTCAAGATGATATGGAATTCTTCTTGCAACTAGAAGACCACCGACAAAGTTTCTATCACAGCTACCACACTTGTCCATCAAAGTTTCAATTTGCTTCTAGAACTGGTAAAAATCGTGGAATCTAAACCCTTGGAATTCTGGAAAATGCCTGAAAATTCTATTGTTCCAAGACAAAAAGGTCCTACTCGAAAATTACTAACTTTATCAACGATGTCCAGCTCGAGTTCTTCAATGCAGAAAGAACAAGGTGATACTGTAGCAGAGCGAAAAACTTTATCGAAACTCCTAAAAAAAATTTTAGAAGATGGCGAAAAAGACAGTATCGAGAACAAGACTACGAAAATTTCTGGGGACGATTTTGATATTTAAGTCGCAGTAAGTGAAAACTATGGACCAGATGGTTATCCAGAGTCGTACACATACCAGGCAAAGATCAAATGTCCGGAGTGTTCATTTATTACGAAACTTACAAAATGTGGAAGCATCGGAGGACAGGGGTCAAAGTGGGTTCTCTCAAATTTGCGAAGACATATAAAAACTCACAAAAAAGTTATAACTGGGAAATTGAAAAATTCTTCTATTGTGGAAATCCTTCGAGCATCGAAATGCAATAAATTAGAAGAATCAACCACTGTTGATCTTATGACGAATCCAACTGATGAAAAACTGCAAAACGAAGGAGGCTCTGAGTTCATTCCAATCTTGTATTCCTCAGAAAAAAATCAAGCTGAAATTCATGCGACTGAACATCTGGAATACTATTACCTGGTAATGCATGTTGAAATATTAAGCAAATTTCTCTATTTTATGATAAATAAATTTAAAGAAAGAAATGTTATTCTCACAACTGTTTATTATTTTTTATGATGTAATTTTATGTTAAATTTTTTTTGAAATTCAGAAGATGAAACGTATCAACCGATCATTATCGCTCATGGAACGAACTTGACGTCGTTGGATTCATCATTAACTTCAGCAGGTTACATTTCCAGTTCATACGATGTTCTATATGATCAAGAGAAATTGGGGGAATCTTAAGTCGAGATAGTCATTGGACGGACTGTCTCGACAAAAAAGTTTCACCAAAAGTTCGCAAAGGAAAATACTCGAAAATTAATCGTAATATGAAAAAATTGCATTCATCAGTGGACTCGACACAAACTCGAATAACGGCTTTTTATCCTGTTTTGACTCAACTCCAATTACTAATGGAAAAGAACAAAAATTTAAGTAACATGTTAACGAGCTTCATTGAATAAAAAAATGAGCATTTTTCCAACATTAGAGGTGTTGAAACTGAGCGAATACATTCTGAATTTCTGTCAAAGTTACTTGAAAGTGCCGAAAAACAGTGCAGTAAAAAAGAAAAAGGTAGAAGGTACGATGAAACACTGAAGCTTTTTTGTACTTATTTATTTACAATAGGTGGTAGAATGTTATATGAAACACTTTACGCTAATTTACCGAAACCATCGCTGAAAACAATCAGTAGAGTAATGTCTAAAAATAGCTGTGATATCATAGAAGGTGCGATGCGAGCGAAAGAGTTGAAGGAATTTTTAAGTTCACGAAATCTACCATTGACGGTTTGGTTAAGTGAAGATGCGACTCGCATTACAGGACGTATTCAATATGACAGTTCGTCTAATCATTTGGTTGGTTTCGTATTACCGTTGAATAAATGAGGCCCTAGCGTGTTCTGTGAGCCAAAATTTGATTGGTAATTCTAAACTGGTAAAGTCGAAAAATTCGTCTCAAATATTGACTAGTAACCAATTTTTCCAGAATCGAACGGAAGCGATTTTGGTCGGACTGGTAAGTTACTACCATTCATATTTTGGATGGTTATGGTTTTCGTAGCTCCGCTCATTTATCGCTACCAGTTTTATTTTGGATGGTTACTCGGTTCTCGATCTTTGTTGAAGATACGGTGTGATTCTCCATGAATGCTGCGCTTTATCAGCTGTCCAAACTGTATTTCTTAACGATATTCTCAGATTTTTCAAGTTCCAAACGCTTTACCGAAGGCTTACAACAATTACTGTAACTGTCGATACAATACTTCGTAATGTTGTTATGACACAATTCCATCAAGCAAGATTACATTTGCAATGAGAAAATAAAACTGGTAGCGAGAATTGGGCGGGGCCGCAAGAACCGAATAACCATCCAAACTATAACTGGTAAGTAGGATCAACTAATCTATTCTTGAATCACGCGACTTTAGATGAAAAATCGCTACCAATCAAAATTAGAGCCGATTTTTTCGACTTTACCAGTTTGCAAAATCGCACAACCCGCTAGGGGGGCTACCGATTTCAGGCGTTTATGAAGCGACCTCTGCTCGTAAGATACAAGAAAGTTTTGAGACTGGTACTATATCTAGTTTAGCATATGTGATAATTGGTCAATCTCTAGTACATAATGTTCCAACTTTTTGTCTTTGTATATTCGGCACAGACAATAAGTTTTCCTACGATGATGTCCTGAAACGATAGGCATATATTAATGAATGTTTACAAAGAGAGGGGATCACGGTACTTGGCATATCTTCTGACGGTGACTCGAGATTGTTAAAGAGAATGCGTATCATTAGTCAATTAGGTAAAAAAAGCGAGAAATATCTAGATGCCAATGGAAAACACTTTGAAATGCCTTATTTCCATGCAAAGTTTGAATCAGAAGTAATTCCTATCCAATACATCATTCACATTGGAGCTAAACTGCGAGTTCGTTTGTTAAAACATTCAAGTTTACTTCCAATGGGAGATTTTTTGATATCAGCAAGCCATTTAAAGATTTTAATGAATACGGAATCTGATTGACAGAGAAAGATTTGTCGCTGAAAAACAAGATGAATTATGCATCGTTTGAAAAAATTAGTGATTCAAAAGTAACTAATCGACTAAAACTGAGTATTCCTCAAAGTGATGCAACTGTGATTTATTTGGAAATAATGAGATTCTATTTAAGTGCATTTCTTCAAGAAGATATGCCTCCTCTTGAAAGAGTCCAAAACAGCTAGTATTGTATTTTTATTTTGCGATATTGGAGAACGTGGTTACTCAGTAGAACCGAATATTCCGTTATGGATAGTTTCATTTCTCTCAATACGTATTTATGCATGGAAATCAATGCTCATGGCTTGATAAATTTGATTTTTATTTTGAAAAAATACCCTTCTACTACAGATAATTCGACGAAAATGTTTTTAACGTGGCTGGCAAGTAGCCAAGCTTGTGAAATTTTTTTTAGACGTTTAAGATCTATGAGCACCACCTACTCCACAATTGTTAACACCCTTCTTCTACCCTTCTACCCTTCTACCCTTCTTGAAATTTTTCAACGAATTGAAAGAATTTTTCTGCAGGAAGACATTTCGTCTGGTAATTTGAACGAGAAAACCAATCTTTTTCAATTTCCGAGAGCTCGGACGAGTCAAAATCGTTAAAATAAGGAGTGCTTGTTACCCAATACAGATGATATCATTAAGACGATAAATAATGCCAAAATAAATGCATTTTTTAAAATGAAATCTATAGGCATGAATGTGAATTTTGAAGCTGGTGACGAAATATCGTCAAAAGTATTGAAAACAGACTGTGATGATTTTGCGAATGACAATAATGGGAATGAATTGATAGATAATGATAGAATAAAAGATGAAGAGAATGATCAGCAAGAACTGTGTGAGGATTTGAGTGCTCTTTCAAATGTACAAGGCGGTCTGAATTTGAAAACTCAGGAACAATCCAAAATTCAACTTCATTCGCGGAGTCCTTTCGTTGTAGTCAGAGATCAGAGTAAAAATGAATTAGTCGTGAGAAAATCGTCACTTTGCTGGCTATGCAACACAAACTCGTCTAATCTAAGCAGCGATCGGTTACAGAGAGGTCGAGATTCTGAATTAACCAAAGATAATATAAAAAAACACGTGAAAAGTAATGTTAATAATGAAAACGTTGTTTTCGTAAAAGTCTGTGATGAAATTCATATCGGTGACTGGTGTTTATTTAAGAAAGCAGACAGTGTCAAGTGTTTTGTTGGACTAATTTTAAGTTTTGCTTATTTCGAAGGAAAGACATTGAAAAGTCACGAGTATTCTAGTTCATATGCAAACCTATCACATAATACCAAAGAGATTGGGGTGCTGTGCCAATGGTATGATGTAACGCCAGAGAGAGACTTGGTTCCTGTACTGATGGATGTACATGGTTATATTAATATTAAGCAATATCATTTAACGATGTCATCTCCTGTTATAAGGGAAAAAAGTTTAAGTGTTCATGAAAATATTTATAAGAGTATAAAAAAATTATTCTAATTTCTATAATAATGCCTTTTATTGATTGAGCATCCACATACCCCTGACCGTGAGAAAATTATTGTTAATCTATAATATTTATGAGAGTTTTTCTATGGACAGTCCAGAAATCACTGAAAATCGTTAGAATCAGCAGGAATCACGTGAAATTGCAGGTTATTTTATTGATTTGGAAATAACGAGAATCGCAGTGGAAATCGTGAGGAATCGATTCCTTTTAGAAATCGTTGTGCCACCGAATCTGCGAGTGAGCAGCCGCTCGTTGCATACGTTCACAATGTTTTATTCATTATCTACTTCTACCGTAAATGCACCCGATTCAGACGTGTGCATCAGAGATGGGGTGCGCGGGGTCGGGAATGGTATTTCCTGTTGAATAGCAAGTGGGCGATGAGCCACAGGTTGGGGGGTGCCCGAAGTTGAAGGTTGAGAGGTCGGTGGTGATGGTTGATAGCTCGCTCCGCGGTTACCACGGAGTATTGAGTAGGTCGGTACAGAATTACCACCGCGATTGAATGTGGGGGTGGTGGATCGAGGTCTATAGGTGGTCGGGTGACCTTGTTTTTTCCTTGTGGCACCAGTCGAACGAAGCCTTTGGCAACTGCAGCCTCGCGTCTAAGTTTAAAGTTCTCTCCACCCCTCCTTCGCGGCATCTATTTGAGAATGCAATCAAACATTTGTATTCTGTGTCAACATTGGGTTTACCCAAATGGGGAATTAAAGTCGTGCAGGTGCACTTCAACTCACTTTAACTCACCTTCCGTATCTGATAGTAACTCACTCGTTGACGATCCTGCTCAGTGCACGTTTACCGCACCACTTGCGAGGTTCAAAATGTACGGAATGATTGTTTTCTAAAATAGTGTAATGCGAGGGTGAATTCATTTGATTAAATGTATAAAAATAAGAATAATTTACTTCGGTTTCGAAAACGGGACCAGTGCAAGATGACGTGCACCAGGGCTCTTGTCAGTACACAAAACCGTTTATTTCGCACCGAGAACCCACTGTTGAATAAATTAATTCACCTAGAAAATTCGTTCTTTTTGCTGTAAACGAAGCCCAGTGCAGAGTTGCGTGCACATGGAGCAACACGAACAGAATTTATCAATTTTATGTTATTGACTTTATTTTAATAAAAGGGTCCAGACAACAATATGTTACGTCCTCGGGAGTTGGTTGAGGTTGGTCGGCGGGGGAAATACGAAGGGGAGAACGTAACACGGTATGTAACGACTTCTCTTTCGGGTCAAGACAGTTAAGTCCTTTACCCAGGGACGGAAGTCTCGTCAACGATACGGGAATGTGGGATGACCTTGGAGCCGTCTAGTCGATGGTCGCAAGATGTTGAGGGATTGCACACATGTTATGAAGAAGATGTTACTCACGCTGGTTAGATTTATTGATCAAGCAAATCCGGAGGTTCCTTTTCCCCTTACAATGGTGTTGGTTGTACAATTTTTGCAGATGGAGTTGCACAATCGGCAGGGTGACTCTCAACGGTTTGTCGCCGTGATACAATAGATAGTCAAGCAGCTGGTTACAATATCGGTCCAGCGCTGGTTACAAATTCACACACTATGTTTCGCACTCGGTTATAATGTTCGTTCGCAAATATAAGCACACTTGATTATACGCAAGCTGTTGATTATAAAGTTAATTAAGCGTTGACACGCGAAATGGTTCTTCTCGGTTATAATTTAGAAATAGCTTCCGATGTTATAGTAGTAGCGTGAGTTAGAATAAAAAGGTTGTTCTAAGTCGGTACGTTAGACTTTGATTTCTAGAGTGAGACTCGACTCGACAAACTGACAAAGTCCGAAAAGGTACTTTGATGAAAAACTGATCTTGAACTGACTGGCATGAATTCTGACTTCGAACTGAGATGAGGGGTCGCGAAATCGCGATCTTTTATACTTCTTAGCTGCGTGGGCGTTAGTAAATGTTGTATTGTTTTTGGGAAGGGATGTCTGAGTCACCTAGCTCCCCTTGTTGATTTCACCCGTTTCCTCCCTGTGGCTATTTTTGGTCCGGTGGTGATTTCTTCTTATTTCCACCGCGTCAATCCTCGCGAATTATGAAATTTTGGTTAATTTACCTGAGTGGTTGGTCGTAAGATTTTATGGTATGTTTGAATTCGACGATTGACAGGGTACTTTACGAGTAGTGGTAGCTCCCTTTCTTTCAAGACGTGATCTTTCATGTAAACATTCCTTGGCCATTGGTCGGTGACAAATTTATGGTTTGTCTTCTGTTAATGTCGTTTTGTCATTTGGGTGATGAAGTTTCAAAGAGGGTAAATTTATAGGTTCTTGCTTTCAAGGGGTGGTACCGAGTTTCCTTATCTCGCGACAGCGTTACCATGATTATATAAGTGCGCGTACATTGCAGTCTATTTCTGTGCGGTACTTAAGGAAAAGTAATATCACACGTCCTGTGTTCTCATTTCTTTCATTCGATCAATACTAAATATTAGCTACGTTGGTCCATCGTACTTTATAGCTTCGTGGGGCTCGGAGGGTTCGTAACAAATATGCAATATGAAAAATAAATTATAGGATAAATTCACCTTAAGGTAAGTATAATAAATAGAAAAAAAAAACCTATCGGGCAACAACATAAAATTTGGAAATCATAGTCCAAGATTTTTAGCACCAAAATGGGCTTGGCAAAGCAAAAAATCTTGATAATTGATTTTTGATTGGATTATGTCAGAGGGTGTCCCCTAAGTATAAAACCAAATTTGTGACGTCTCAAACCGCGAGCGTTAGCCGCCATCTTGAAAAACGCCGTTTTGCTAATATCTCGGAAACGGCGAGTTTTACGAGATAAACTGTAGAAGCCTTTTTTGTAGTGGATAAAATTCCCCATCTTTTTTATTTAAAACTTTTGTTTGGATTGTCAATATTTGTCGAGATATTGTTGATTGAAAAAACCAAATTTTGGTTTTCGTTATATATCTCGATAATTTTTGGAAATATAAAAAAAAATGTAGAATTCAAAGTTGTAGAACATGACATTTTCTACAATTTTTGTATAAAACTTTTTTCCGTTAAACTAATAGTTGCTAAGTTCTAACGCAATAAACGATGCCAACCGCCGTCTTGAAAAACGCCTCTTTGCAAGTATCTCGTAAACGGCGAGTTTTACGTTTAAAATTGTAAGAACTTTGTTTGTAGAGGACAAAATTTCCTATCTTTTTTCACTGAAAACTTTTTTCAGTATTGTTAATATTTGTCGAGATATTGTTGATTAAAAAAACCAAATTTTTGTTTTCGGAATATACCTCGATAGTTTTTGAAAATATGAAAAAGAATATAAGAATTAAAGTTGTAGAGTGTTGTGTCCCGGGATTCCGTGATAAAGAATTTATCGCGAAAAGGGGATCAAGGTTCTGGGATTTTACCAAACGAGTGAAACTCCAACTCAATCTCTACCAAAAATAACTTAGATTTATTCGACTAGGTTGGTCTAAAATGATTAATACAAGTTGGTTTTGCCTTAGGACCAAACTCGTCGACGCCCAAACCCGGACTGCCTGATCCTCGATGGATCTTTTGGCTGCTCCGGTGGATCGTTTGTGTCGGCTTTTGCAATATTGGGTAATGCAATCACGCTGACAGTGTAATTGCCCAATATTGCCTACTTTATTTTAGCGATTCGTATTAGCCTTTTGCAATATTGAACAATGCAATGTAATTGCTCAATATTGCCTACTTATTTTGGCTACCTAAGGCAGTTGAACGGCCTCTGCAGTTGAACGGCCTTAACAGTTTATTAACCCTTGTGTGATGGAAGATTCCAGCACACAACATTCCTCCCCCCTGGGAAGAATAAATCTCTCCTGAGATTTACATTTTGAAGGGTGTTTGGTCCTTCAGCTTACAATTTTTTGTTTGTTTGTTTACATGTGTGTTTTGTTCGTTATTTTATAATTCTGAAATAATATTTTTTTTTTCTTTATTATATATTTCCCAAAGTTTCCCATTATGAGGTAAGTTATACCTCGTATAATCTCGATTAAATATGCTTTTATTTTTTATGTTGAATTCGTACGTTGTTTCTTTTGTATGAATTTTCCTTTAAGTATTGGTAGAGGTAGCTTACGTTTTGATGACGCAGCTTCTCTGTCTTGAGCCATCCCGTTGGCGGTCGTTGGCTCGCTGTATATCGCGATTGCGGGTGGCTGTTTTTGCTTCCGCATGTACAAGTATATACAGGTCGCTCCGAGTATTATCGGTACAAGCGCGCCTAATGAACAACCACCAATCGCAAATTGATGAATCATTTCTGCATGTTTTGCGTTATTTACTTTTGTGTTTAATGTTTCCAGTCTTTCTCCTAATTTGTTTATTTCTGCTGGATCGGTAATTAATTTGTGTGGTAATTCTGAAATCAATGAGGTGTGCTTCAATATTTGCGCATCCTCTTCCAAAAATGTTAAATTTATTTTAGGTATAAATTCTTGAAATATATCTTGGGTTGTTTCTCCCAGAGTTTCAAGTCTAAAACTAGGGGTGGTGACAGAACATTTTCCGTCCAAGACCAGAGTCCCTACACCCTTAAGTGCTACGTACTCTACAGGTCGTTGACCGCAATGTATGAGTAGTGTTTCTGACTCTGGTGCTACGTATAGCCATCTCCCCCGGTGTTCGAGCGCGATTACGAGCGTGTTATTTATTACGGCAATTCTTCGTTTACAATTTTCGTATTTTGTATTATGCGTTAAATACATCCCTGTTTCGCAGGCTGTGCACGTGTGTGCTGCGAGTGAGGCGTGTTTAGGTGCGCAATAAAAATGTGAATTTAGATGTTTACATGTTCCTAATTCGGTTTCTGTTATAGGAAGACATGATTTTCGCGTTTTTTCGACTATGACAAGAGTGTTTACTATTTCAATGAATTGATAGTTGCGTGCATCGATTTTTGCTGGTAGAGGGTATACTTTGTTTACGATGTATTCCTCGGGTCCCACGAGTGGTATTTTTACTACGAGGACGAGGTCAGTGTTGCTGCAATAAGAGCCTACTTCGCTTACCTCTAATAATTTTGGCATTTCTTCGCGTTTTATTTTTGTTGGAAACATGAGGCCTCTCGGAAGATGTGTAACTGCGTTGTTTAAATATTCGGAGAGCTGTCGCGGGGATAGTACACTCGGATTGACGAGTCCCTTTGACAGTTCCACGAGGAATTGTACTAATTGTCTGACATCGCCTAAAAGGGATTCGACTATTAGTCCCAAAGTTGTTAATTTCTCGTCCAATTGTTGACGTTCGTCGAGAGCATCTAAGCGTGCTGATAATCCTTGCTCCACCTTCGAGATGAGTTTGTTGAGCGTTTGTTGATTTGCCTCTAATCGTGCTGTTGACTTGTTGAATAGGTGAATGGTTGCATCGAGGATTTGGATGTTTTCTTTCATCGCATCCTCTGCTGTTTCCTGTTTCGAAGTTATTTTATCGAGTCTCTCATTTATTCTTGCAGCATCCTGAGCATCCATATTGCCCGTGATGACTTTGATAATTGACCCCAGGCCATTAATCAGTCCTCTACGATGACGTAGCGTTTTTGTGCCTATAATATCGTACACGGCATCCGATTGAGCATCCTTGTCGCACTGCTGGTGTTCGAATTGCATAGCGCATCGTTTTTCTGCCGTCCTCGACAGAGTTCGTTTAACTTTATTAAAGTCTTTTTTATACTTTTTTCTTGTTCTTTCAAGGTGTTGAGATCTATTTTGATTATTAATTTCCAAATGTCATTTGTTATTGACAAGGTTCTGATTTCCTCGTAATATAGTCCTGGAGAAACCGCGAATTTCTCGATGTTGTAGGGTTTTCCTTTTTTCTGCTCGCAATGGCTCGGCTGCCACAGTAAGGGCAGGTACCTGTTGACATATGTCTCAGGGTTAGCCTATTTCATCCCTAGTTTATTTTCGTGTATATAATTTTTATATCTTGTGTTAAAATTTTATCGTTCTTAATTCTTTCGTTTTCGTTTGAATTCATGCAAACTTCTCGCTGAGTTTGCGGGATTGTCCCACTTTTCTGCAGTTTTAGGTCGGATTACAATGTCCGATTCCTGGCTTCGTCGTCGTCGTTGCTAACGGCGATCAGTCTTGCTTGAGACGTTGAGACGTTTGTGTCATCGCGGTTTTACAAAAAAATTTTTGTAAGTATAAATTTTATTTTGTGCTTTTTTTTTTTTTTTTTTTGTATATAATGTTTATATTTATTTATTTGTTTATTTATATTTATTTTGTTTTATTTTTCCAGACACAAAATGGAACATCTGTGGATGGAGCAGGGAACGGTCGTGTTCGGCGACCCGACTCATGAATTCGAGCTCGTTATGGTAAGTCTCCTTTCCTGTCCTCCTTTTTTTTTTTTTTTTTTTGTTAATTTGTTAATTCGGTTGATTATATATATATATATTTTGTTATTTGTTTTTTGTTTTCAGACGCCGCGCCTGCGGAAGCGGTCCGCATCTTCGTGGCCTTCGGGCCTGTGGAAGCGGTCCTTTGTGGCCCACGCTGTGGGGGTGCGGCGTCAGCGACGCCGACTACGGGAAGCCGTCGACCGGCTCTGGGGGGATGACCCCCAATCCCGGGAGGAGTTGGTTTGGGGGTGCGAACAGGCCGATTTATTCGGCCTGTGTCGCCTGTTTTACGACGAGGTCCCCCCGGAGGAATTGTTCTTGTTTAGTCGGGCCACCACGTGGTGGCTTGCTGCGTTGTTCCGCGGGACCGACGTTCCGGTCCCGTGGATATTTTAGTTAAGAATTTTAATATTATTATATATAAAAAGAATTTTTCTGTAACAATATATGAAAAACAAAGTGTATATGTGTTTTCGACGTTTATTTTATCCTTTTCCTTTTTCCTTATTTTTCCTCCCTTTTTCAGGGCGCGAGCGTTCGGCCGGCAGACGTTATCTGCCGGTCACCGTTAAAAAGTATTTAATCTTTTATTTTATTTATTTATTTGTTTTTTCCATTTATAGTTTTTTTTCATATATTCATATATTATCTATTTTATTATTTGTTATTTATTATTCATATATTATATGTATATATATATATATATATTTTTTTTTTTTTTTCTACCTTTTTAACGTTAATCTTTTTGTATTGTCGTCTCTTTTCTTTTACATTTTTCTTTTTCGCTCTACATTATCCCCAATTTCTTTAGTGGGTAATGTAGGGTTTGATTCTATTAACATGTACCCGTATGTTTTTCCTTCCTCGTTCGATAATATAAGTTTCCTTCTCTAACTTGCTTTTTACCGTATAAGGCCCCACCCACTTTGGTGTGAGTTTGGCCGATCGTCCCCTCCTTAATGTTTCATCTTGGAGAAGAACTCTATCGCCTGGACGGTATTCTTTCGTCGTCGTCTTGCGATCGTATTGTTCTTTCGCTTTGTCTTTTGCCCCTTCCACTCGCTCGCGGGCTCGTTGCCATACTGCCCGCAGGCGTTCCCTTAACTCTGCCGCATAATCCTCATGCGAATATGTCAATCGCGGGGCCTGTTTTAGAGCCGTTAGTAGCTCCGCCTTCTTCCCGAAGATCATTTCAGGCGGTGTGATTTTTGTCACTGTGTGGGGCGTGGTGTTATACGTGAACATCGCATATGGTAACCACTCATCCCAATCCTTTTGATCCTCTCTGATGAAATTTTTTAGGTATTCGGCGAGAGTTCTGTGTGATCTCTCTAATGCTCCGTTTGATTGAGGATGATAAGCTGTAGTTTGAATTTTTTCTATGCGAAATAATTCGCATACTCCTTTAAAAGTTGCACTCAGAAAATTTGTGCCTTGGTCCGAAAGGATTACTGATGGTGCGCCAAATTTGCATATTATTTCGGTCGCAAGGGCCTTCGCTACCGTATTTGCTTCTTGATTTGGCAAAGGTATAGCGAGGCTGTATTTTGATAATAAATCCTGAAAGGTAAGTATGTATTTATTTCCTTTATCCGTTATCGGTAGAGGTCCTACGATATCGACAGCACATTTTTCAAATGCATGTGTTAGTGTGTCTGTCTTAACCATCGGGGCCTTTGCGTTTTTCCCCGCCTTATTTTTCTGGCATTTGTCACAACGCCGTATGTGGGCGGTGACGTCCTCCTTCATTCCTGGCCACTCATATTTTTCTTTCAGCCGATCCATCGTTCGTACAATGCCCTGGTGTCCACCTAAGGGGGCATCATGATATTCATGCATGAGCTCGGCGCGTTCGAGTTTCTCGAGACATGTTGCGCCTATGCTGCAGCCATCTGCCTCGCTCTCATGGCAGGCATTGCCGCTCGGCTCGCGCGTAGCGTGGAGATTCTCCCCCGGCGCCGCGCTTCCCCAGGCCGCTTCTGTGGCCCGAGGGGCCTCGCTGGCCGCGCGAGAGCGTTCTCTCTGTCTTTTTTCCTCTTGTGGTTTTGATATGCTGTCGTTTTCCTCTCTTTCTTTCTCGTGCGCTCTCGCTCTCGTCAGTGCATAAATGCGACTCAAAGCATCTGCGTTGGTATTCATTTTTCCTGCTTTATATTGTATGTCGTAATCGTATTCTTCCAACTTTATTCTCCACCTCATTAACCTCGATCCTGGGTCCTTGACCCCAAATAACCAGGTTAATGGTTTATGATCGGTTACGATGATGAATTTTGTTCCATATATATATGGTCGAAATTGGTTAACTGCCCATACAATGGCTAATAATTCTTTTTCTGTGGTTGAATAATTTATCTCTGCTTTGTTTAGTGTTCTGCTTGCGTAACAGATTGGTAAATTTTCTCCGATTTTCCCTTGTGACAATATCGCGCAAATTGCTTTATCTGAAGCGTCTGTTGTCACGATAAACGTTTTAGTAAAATCTGGATATTGAAGTATGGGTGCTGTAATTAGTGCTTCCTTCAATCGCTCAAATGCGAGATCGCATTGCTTGGTCCATTCGAATTTGATGTCCTTTTTTGTGCAATCTGTCAAAGGTCTTGCTATTTTTGCAAAATCTTTGATGAATCGACGGTAATATCCTGCCAATCCTAGGAATGACTGAATATCTTTTACCCTTTTTGGCACGGGAAAATTTTTTACGGCTGATATTTTGTTTTCATCAGGTTTTACTCCCACTTCGGTTATAATATGACCGAGATACTGCGTTTCTTTACGCATAAATTTGCATTTTCGCGGCTGAATTCGAAGGTTAGCTGATCTTAATTTTGTCAGTACTTCTTTCAAACGTTCATTGTGCTCGGTGAGCGATGCTCCGTATATAACGATGTCGTCGAGATATACGTAACATCTGATGCCTTGTATGCCTGTTGATACTGCATCCATTAGTCGTTGAAACGTTGGAGGCGCATTTTTTAATCCAAATGGCATTCGGTTATACTCGTAATGACCCATTGGTGTGGAAAAAGCAGTTTTCGCCTTATCCTCCTCTGCCATCGGGATTTGATGAAATCCTGAGGCGAGGTCCAAGGTTGTAAAGTATTTGGTTTTTCCCAACTGGTCCAATATCTCGTTGAGATTAGGCAGTGGATAAGAGTCGCCTTCGGTCGCTAGATTTAATTTGCGAAAATCGACAACGACTCTTTTCCGAATTGTGCCGTCGGAATCTGCCTTTTTCGGCACGACGAGCAACGGAGCGTTCCATTGGCTCGCGCTGGGACGGATAATTGCATCCTCTAACATTTGTTGCGCTTGTTTTTGAACCTCTTTCCGGTGGTCCTCTGGTAACCTGTACGGACGCACCTTGATCGGCTTGGTTCCCGTTTTTAAGGAGATCCGATGCTCGACTGCGTCGGTACAACCCAGTTTTTCGCCTTCTAGGTGGAAGACGTCGGGGAATTCCTCGCAAATTTCGCGGAGACTTTTTTCCTCTTCCGGATTTAAATGCGAGTGCCCTCTGACCTCCAGTCAGATTTTCTCCAAACGTTCTTTTTCGACCTCGCGTAAGATTTTGAAAATCTCTGTTTGCGTGCTTTTCTCATTCGACTTAACCTCGTATAAGTCGAGCTTTTCTAACTCGATCGTAGGTCGCGTAATGACTTGCGCCTCGTCGAGCGTATTTACAATCATTATTGGGCAGGTGTGTGCATCGATTGATACGACTCCTTCTCCGATTATTATTCCGGGCTGGATTTCTTGTTTTTCCATATATCCGGTGCCTTCTCCCGGCGTTCTTGCCCATAGTAAGAATTCGGATCGTGAAGGTAATTCGACTTGCCTTGCACCATGTACGAAAGGCAATTTTTTCCCATAAATTTCGAATACTTTGCTACCCAGTATGTTGGCTTTGTGTTTCACTATGAAATCCATTCCTAGCAGTCCATCTACTCCTAATGGTACGTCTTTGTTGACCACATGGAATTCGTGTGTTAAGAGGACCGCTGGAGTTTTTATCTCCAGTTCCGCTTTGCATAACGTGCGTAACGGCGCTCCTCCTACACCGAGGAGTTCTATTACTTCATCCTCGATCGGAGTGTCGTCGCGTAGTTCGTTGACCCGTACGATGCTGCATTGTGCCCCAGTGTCGCAGCGTAACGTGAGCAGGCCCGCGCGCGCTTGAGCCGTCGGCAGATGTAGGTCACTGGCGTGAACGGCTGGGCCAGGAGTGCTGACTTGGCAGATTCTTGCCGGTGCATTCACACTCCGTGCTTCCGTTTTGCCATACAGTAGGTCCCCAATTGTTTTACGTCGTGAGGAATCCTGTGTTTTTTCGACGGTTTCCCGAGGCCCTTTGACCTCGGCCGCGGTGAGCATTCCCACCGCGAGGGAACTGATGGTTCGTTTTGTTGCGGAATTGGTGCCCTTGTCTTGCGAAGGTCTCTGGCTGGTTCGACCAGCTTGACTCGACTGTTGTTGCCCTTGTGGGGGCTCGTTTTGCTCCCTTTGTCGTTTTCGACAATCCTTGAATCGGTGTCCTTTCTTTTTGCAGTAGTTGCACGTGATATCCGTTTGATAGACGGTTCTAGTCTGTGCAGGTAGACTTTGACGTCCATGCGCTGACGTTTGCCCTTGTTGTGCGTGTGAGGACTGATATCCTCCCCACGATTTCCTTCTTTCAAAGGTTCCGTGACTACGCTGGCTGTGTTGATAACTGTGACTATGGTGGGTTTTGTGTCCCCCGCCATGTAAAAATTTTCTGGCGATGGTCTGTGTACCTTCGACTCCTTTTTCCTCTTTTACGGCTCCTCTTACGGCGTCGTAGAGATTCGTGTATCCACGCGACCTTACTAGCAATTGGTACTCTTTACGTAGACCTCGTTCGAAATTATTTAGAGTGAATTGTCGCAGTAGTTGCTCGACTGCTGCTTTGCCGGTCATTCGATCGTCTACTTCCGCGGTACAGCTCGCAATTAACTCCATCACAATTGTCTCTATACGTTGTGCATAGGTTTGCACTGTTTCGTCGCTTTCTGACGGCAAGTGTGTAATGCTACTTGTAAGGCTGGTATTGTGCGTTGTTTCTCGAATAAAACTCGCAATTCACGTTTTAAGTCGTCTATTGAGTCTATCGCCTTGCGTGTCGCAAGGCTGCTGCTGCGCGACCTTTTAATTTTAATTTCTGTATCGCGACGAGTAGTTTCTGTCGATCCTCGGGATCTGCCGTCGCTGCGGCGTACTCGATTGACTCTATGAAATCGACTACAAGCTCCGGTGCTGAAGCATCGAAGACAGGAAGACTATCTCTCGCGTCCTTCATGGACATTCGTGCCCTTTCGCGCGGCATTCTGTCCCTATCAATGTTCAATAAGGAGAACTCGTTCGGATCTATTTTTCGCGCACGCTCGGTTTCTACTGGATCGAAAGATTCGTCTTCGTCCGAGTGAGATTCGTGCGGACTGGAAAATCGTACTCGCTTCGGAAATTTGAGTTTCGCGAGAGTTTCCGGTGATAAATACAAACTTTCCGCGCTGCTAGTTTCGCGTCTGCGTTTTTTGGGTTGCTCTTCGTCGTCTGAGAGCTCGTATTCTACCCGTGACTCGAAAAATGAATCTAAGGACCGCGATAAATGACGGTTACCTCGCAAACATAAACGGTTATACCGTTCGTCGTCCGACATAAACGAATTCTCTGGCTTTGGAGGGTTTTAACAAGAAAAATGTTCTGCCACTTACAGAAAGATGATCGCAAGTTGCATGTTGCTCTACGGTTGAGTTTCGCTCAGAATCTCGTTCTCTCTGGATGTGAGTCCTTGACGGCTGGGCCTTCCGTTGATCCTCGGGATTCTCGGGTTGTCTACTTGGTGCGACTCGGTCGCAATCGGTGCACTGCCTCACGTACGGCGACTCGGTCACTCTCTACGCGTTCTCGGGTGCCCGATTGTTATGTTAATTTCAGCGAAATTGAGCTGTGGCAATCCCACCGCTGCCACCAATGTTGTGTCCCGGGATTCCGTGATAAAGAATTTATCGCGAAAAGGGGATCAAGGTTCTGAGATCTTACCAAACGAGTGAAACTCCAACTCAATCTCTACCAAAAATAACTTAGATTTATTCGACTAGGTTGGTCTAAAATGATTAATACATGTTGGTTTTACCTTAGGACCAAACTCGTCGACGCCCAAACCCGGACTGCCTGATCCTCGATGGATCTTTTGGCTGCTCCGGTGGATCGTTTGTGTCGGCTTTTGCAATATTGGGTAATGCAATCACGCTGACAGTGTAATTGCCCAATATTGCCTACTTTATTTTAGCGATTCGTATTAGCCTTTTGCAATATTGAACAATGCAATGTAATTGCTCAATATTGCCTACTTATTTTGGCTACCTAAGGCAGTTGAACGGCTTCTGCAGTTGAACGGCCTTAACAGTTTATTAACCCTTGTGTGATGGAAGATTCCAGCACACAACAAGAGCAAGGAATTTACTACAATAGTTGTATGAAACTTTTTTTCGTAAAGTTAATAGTTGCTAAGTTCTAGCGCAATGAAAGTTGCCGGCAGGTAAAGAAAAACAGCGATTCGTGGTGATACGTTACTGTAGCATGCCAAAGAAATGTAATCTTTACTTGCCGGCATCTTTCATTGCGCTAGAACTCAGCAATTTTCATCTTATAAAAAAAAGTTTCATACAACAATTGTAGTAAATTTCATGCTCTACGACTTTAATCATTACGATGTTTTCCATATTTTCAAAAACTATCGAGATATATTCCGAAAAGAAAAACGTGGTTTTATTTATTCAATAATATCTCGACAAATATTAACAATACAGAAAAAAGTTTAAATAAAAAAAAATGGAAAATTCTGTCCTCTACACAAAAAGTTCTGGGAATTTTTAACGTAAAACTCGCCGTTTCCGAGATACTTGCAAAGAGGCTTTTTTCAAGATAACGGCGGGCATCTTTCATAGCGATAGAACTCAGCAAGTATTGATTTCGCAAAAAAAAGTTTTATACAAAAATTGTAGAAAATTTTATGTTCTACAACTTGTAATTCCACATTTATTTCATATTTCCAAAAATTATCGAGATATATAACGAAAACAAAAATTTGGTTTTTTCAACCAACAATATCTCAACAAGTATTAACAATACAAAAAAAAATTTCAAATAAAAAAGATGGGGAATTTTATCCACTACAAAAAAGGCCTCTACAATTTTTCTCGTGAAACTCGCCGTTTCCGAGATATTAGCAAAAAGGCGTTTTTCAAGATGGCGGCTAACGCTCGCGGTTTGAGACGTCACAAATTTGGTTTTATACTTAGGGGACACCCTCTGACATAATCCAATCGAAAAATCAATTATCAAGATTTTTTGCTTTGGAAAAATCTAAAAATCTTGGACTAATCAGGAAAACAGAAGAATCAGGAAAGATAGCCAATTATCAGACAACAAACAGTAAAACAAACTATCAGACAACAAACAATAAAACAAACTATCAGACAACAAACAGTGAAACAAACTATCAGACAACAACAAATAGCCAAAGAAACTGTCAGCCAACAATAGTCCAGTCACCTTAGGCCATATTTTACAAAGTTCTATTCAAGAGGGGAACCCTCTCGCCAATTTTTTTATAGGTTGTTTGGACCTACAAGAATATAATCGTCAATTTTCGGACTTTGCAAAGTGTATATTTCAACAATAAAAAAATTATTGAAAAAAAAAAATTGATATTTTTGAGATATCTTTTTTGGAACGCGTCCGATCGAAAAAAGTTTCCAATAAAATTTGTTCATCATAACGTTCTCTGTAAAAAAGGTTTAAAAAAAAAGTGCTAACATCGTATATTGAGCGGTTAATGGCAAATGAAAATGAAAATTCTACATTTCGTTTTTGCAACCGCAATCGGGTGTTTATCAACATATCGGTTTGAAACTCGTACATCATGTAGAGGAGCTGAACCTCAAGAGAATCGCGCAAGATGCATCGATCTGCGAGATATAGTTTAGCAACAATCTGCGATCATTGAAAAATCTTTGCCCTTCAATACAGTTTGGAAACGAAGGCCCACAGGGTGGAAAAAAATCGAGGAGCTTCGTATCATCATGCACAAGCGATTTGAGAAAAAAAAATTGAAAATTTGTTGAAAATAGATACTGTTTTTCGGTGATTTCTGATTTTTGCTAATAAACAAAAACAATTCCGACCAAAGTTGCGAAGATATTGGAAAAATTATTGGACCATCGAACTAGTTTTTCAAAAACGAACAATTTAAAAAAAAAATCTGCAATATTTTGATTACAGCCCGAGATATGAATGTTTTTACGTTTGTTTAATTTTCTATTGTTGTAATAAAGATATTTGCATAATTCGAGTTCCCCAGCAATCCCTACGCTTCCGGCCATGGGTTTCAATAAAATTATTCCTTTTACGAGCAATTATGCCATCACAGTTATCGATGTATTTTGATCGACGGCTGGCCGCCGAGCGCGCGGCCGGGGGGCGCGGTGGAGATGGCCCCTCTTACTCCGCAGCCCCGCGCGAGCGGCTTAGTTAACAAATATAATAACTTACTTAAAAATGGCCGTATAACAATTTTTTTTTTAATTTTACGTGATTTTTTCTTACGAACGCGATGGTGTTCTTGAAAATTATGTTCACCCCATAGCAGACCCTTGACCATATTTTTCACAAATTTGACATGTAAACATGCTTTAAAATTATTTAACTGTGGATGGAAAAAGGTATCATAAATAAATCTTTTCTAAGAAACTGTTTCATTAATTACAATAAGCTAGCAATGCATTTATAATCAATTTTTCTTGCAACATTTTTTTCCTTTTTTTCATCAATAAAACTATTGTAATGAATGAAAAAAATTGGCGAGAGGGTTCCCTTCTTGAATAGGTCTTATGCTAAGGTGACTGGACTACAACATAAAACTCAGAAATCAGAAATACAGGAAATCGGGAAAGTTAAACAATTATCAAACAACAAACATTAAAACAAACTATCAGACAACAACAAATGACCAAAAAACGATCAGACAACAACAAATAGCCAAAAAACTATCAGACAACAACAAATAGCCAACAAACTATCAGACAACAACAAATACCCAAAAAACTATCAGACAACAATAAATAGCCAGAAAAACTACCAGCCAACAACATAAAACTTGGCGTGCATGGTTAAAAAAAAAGATCGGGAAGACGAAAGGAAAGCATTCAGTAATACGCCTCATGGTGTTGAAAATTTAATAGCTCGTTGGGTTCCAGCAAAGAAGTAGACTTTCTAAAAATAGTCTGAATAAATTTGAAACATTTTTTTTAGTTCAATTTTAAACTCAGAGTGTGTTGGATCATTGCATCAAATATTTGGTGTCCAAGTGACAAGATTTTGGAAATAGGATTGCCACCCTTGAGAATATTTAATCTGAGCAGAAAACTTACAATTTCTCTGACGGAGTTGACTGTGTTTTGAATAATGTTATTTTCTAATTGCAACCGTTGAGTACGTTGAAGGACACCGAGTTCGATTTTTTATTTCAAGTTGATATGGAGGAAACGATAAGATTATTCAAATTAACAAATCGTCGGCCGTGACCCCTGACTTCTCAAGAAAACTATGAATACAATTCACACACTGTTTCCCTTGTTTTTCAATTAAACTATCATCTATTATTTGGACATGCAATGAATGTATTTGGCCGTAGAAAGTTCCGAAAAAAGCCGTTGGAAGGTGTGGATGTATTCGTGTAATCGTAGAAAAATAGACACAATATCTTATCGAAATTCGACGTTCCGTACTTATGTAGTATTAACTGTACGTACGTAGGTAACTATACGTACCGTGCGTAGTATTAACTATGCGCACCCCACATAGTATCAACTATGCACGTCGAACGTAGTATCAACTATGCACACCGTGCGTAGTATTAACTATGCGTACCGTACGTAGTATTAACTATGCGAAACATACGTAGCAGTCAGCTTCAAATGAAGTTTCTTTTTCCTCGCCGATAATTTTTTTTTAACCATGCGCGCCAAGTTTTATGTTGTTGGCTGATAGTTTTTTTGGCTATTTGTTGTTGTCTGATAGTTTTTTGGGTATTTGTTGTTGTCTGATAGTTTTGTTGGCTATTTGTGGTTGTCTGATAGTTTTTTGGCTATTTGTTGTTATCTGATAGTTTTTTGGCTATTTGTTGTTGTCTGACAGTTTTTTGGCTATTTGTTGTTGTCTGATAGTTTGTTTCAATGTTTGTTGTTTTATTGTTTGTTGTCTGATAGTTTGTTGTCTGATAATTGGCTATCTTTCCTGATCTTCTGTTTTCCTGATTTCCAAATTTTATGTTGTTGCCCGATAGGTTTTTTTTTCTATTTATTGTTGTCTGATAGTTCAATTAACTGTTTGTTGTCTGATAATTAGCTAACTTTGCTGATTTATTTTTTTTTTGAGAATAAATATTCCTTTTTTAACGGATATCTTTTTTGTATGAGTGTATACTTCTTCAGCAACATACTTTTTTTTTAAATTTCTTAGCGTACATTTAAACTTTTTTGAAGTTTTTAATATTTGATTTCCTTTTTTTTTGGGAGTAAAAATGATGCATCATAAGAATCCATTTCCATCAATTGAATCGTGAAAACTGTAGAATTGTCAAATTATAAGGTCAACATCTGTTGTATGATAGTTTGTTATTGTTTGTTGTCTGATAATTGGCTAATTTTGCTGATTTTTTTTTTGGCAATAAATATTCCTTTTTTAACAAATATCTTTTTTGAATGAGTATACTTCTCAAGCAATAAGCAACATCATTTTTTTTTAATTACTTGGCGTACATTTAACTTTTTTGAAGTTTTTAATGTATGATTTCCTTTTGTTTTGGCAGTAAAAATTATGCATTTTCCTTCACACTCGTCCTTTCCGCAACGTTTCTTCACGATCGTCCTTTCCGCTACTTCCCTTCACAATTCTCTTTTCCACAACTATCCTTCGCAATTCTTCCACACTTTCCTTCGCAATTTCCCCACACTTTCCCTCACACTTCTCACACACACTCTTCCTCACTCTCTCGCTCACACACACTCACTCTATCGCAAAAAAAAACAGAAATAAAGAACTATCGCCGCAATAAAAGAAAAAGAAACTACACAAAAAAAAAGAAAGAGAAAGACTCGAAACGCAACGCAAGGGTTTGGAAATTAAAGTCGCTCGGCTCAACGCTGCGCTCGCAGGTGACGAGCTCGTCACTTGCTTCCGGGTTCTTGGCTAATAAGGGAGAGTGGGAAAGATTTTCGGGGGGCTAGTTCGTAGGATAGGAGAGGCATGGCAGCACGGTGACTCTTCATCGATCGTAGATCCTCAATAATGCGCGCCGCGGGAACAAGATGTCGTTTGATTTTCCGACCCCGGGGGTCGATGCATTTGTTGATTTTTCTCGAGGTTGGCCAGCGATGGTGGCGGCGGCTCGGTTGCCCAAGGTTTGATGTGTCCATGGAAGATGGGCCTTCTCCTCCGTGTTATGACATTGTATGGCGATGATCGCTGGGGCGGGGAGGCAATGTCCTCCGCCGATACTCTGATGCACCCCCGGGGTGGCAACGACGGGATAAAGCCCGCTCCGGGCGATGATCTGCTTGGTTGTTGGGGTCCATCGTTGATGCTGCTCTAGGGGGGGGGGGGGGGGGGCTGAAGGGGGGCGAGAACGAGAGCGAAATCTCCTGCGTATCTGTTTCGGCGCGTGTATTTTCGCGAATTCGTTTTACTTAAAACTAGTTACACATTAGTAATTATGATTTCGCGACATTAAGGAACGACTTAGCACTACGTAACGCGGTAACGGGGATCTCGAAGGGATCGTACCGCGAGGGAAAGGAATGGGGGGACGTGCGTGGTGGACTTGCGAGGGGCAGGTCGGGGCAACCTGCGACGCCCCGTCACGCGATGCAACGTCACACTATATACGAATATATAGTCTCAACTTCAACGATATCAGTCTGTATCGATAACTCATTGATAAATCATATACATAAATATAACACTGACTTGTAAAATAAAAAAAGAAACCGTATAAACGATTTGAATGCCTGCATGCTCTTCCATAAAAATTCAAAATAATGTATGACATTACAAAACAAGCTTCATTTCTTGAACGGGTTGAACAATGGCGTTGCATGCAAACTCTTTATATTACAAAGTGGCAAGTAACAATGACGCTATATAACAACAAGAAAACTAATCAACAAAGCACGGAAAATCAACTCGAATAAGGAACGATCATCGTTCTTTCGATAGATGAATTAGTAAAACTACTACTGCTAACGAAACGAGTGACATGAATGTGTTCTATACCAGAACAATAAAATAATCATGACGTCTTTACAAGTCTTGACATGATTTAAAAAAATATTATACACGTTAATAAGTTCATTTTGAAAAATATGAGACAAACGGATGTGAACGTAAACGTAACCCTTATGTGTGCAAGCAAATTTCCCTACGTCGATGTGCAACCAATACCTCCAATTTACATTACTTCTTGAGTGCAAATGTGAATACTATTATAAATCGTTTCACTACATGAATAAACATTTTTTTTAATTTTCGAAAAATCAACGAGCAAAAATATTACGAGGTGGGTACCCAGGTACCAGGTCACACACATAACGGTTAATTCATGTAGTTCTACCACACATGACGCAGTCAATACATCAAATGTAAAAATAGAAGCACGTGGTAACCCAAAATTACCGACGAAACATTTAGCAATTTAAAAAAAATCAAATTGTTACGAGTGAGCTGCGATATTTGGACGGTATGCAAAAAATGTTATAAAAATGCTATCTTCTTGAGACTCAACAATAGCCATAAGGAAAACCCGGTATCGCTCTTTTGCATTTTTGACATAACTTTTCTCAATGACGCGGTACGCAAAAAAAAAATTTCGCGTGTATCCCGTATTTGGAATAAAGTCTACTTTATTCCTATCAGAAAAAAAGAGTTTACACATTATTTTCGTAGTGGCCACATTTGTGCTGCAAGACCTATTGTTTTCTGATGAACGCCGTATTTCTTATCGAATAGTTGAGAAAATTTCTTCAAAAAATCACCCGCGACCCGTCCGATTATCTTTACGGGGGGCGAAATAATAAGGGGTGGCCACCCTTAACATGTCACACGGTAGAAGAAGACAGAATTTCGAATGTAAAAACGCTGCATAAAACATTGCAAACTTGCAATCGCGAAAATGGAAACACCATAATCATCGGAAACTCCCCATGAAATAAAAATGAGAATCTGGTCTTGATTCAAATTTGCGAACAGTAAACAGTTTTTATACTTCCACTAAAAATAGTATATAAACATTTTGACTATTTCGAGGCCAATTACGTTTAACAAACTTTAAATCATCAACACATACCCAACCGCCAGATTCATTTCGTAGTATGCTCGTGTAATGGCCATCATCAAATCTCTCGCCGTCATGGACAATTGCACTTTATATCGATTACGATTAAGCCTAATAACTGCATTAGGAACACCTTTAATGCAAATTTTTTCTTTCACCATTTCACTGTTTCGCTTTTCGAACGTTAAAATTTGTAGTATCAATACTTTGTTCACCGCCGAAATTTCTACCTTTTGATGAACACACGAAGAACGGCACTGTGGACAATATTTGGAGACATTCATCCACTTTCCCACATTATGATCAATAACATCTTGTAAACTCGGTGGTACTTTACTGGGCGGAGGAACATTTAGAAAAACAATATTATTCGTACTGCAACTGGTAACTTTGTTGCCACATTTTCTGCATGCAATTAAAGAGATAATGTCATGTTGTACAATATTTCGAATGGTATTTGTTGGTCACAAAACAAACTAATAAACTCACTTGCATCATGTTTTTTTCCATCACTAAACATTTCACTTATGCATTGTCGAACTTGCATCACATCGATTTTCGCACATTTTAACATGTATGCTTCAAATATAGAACCGATAAGGTGATGCTCTGCGGGACAAGACAATACAGCATGTCGAATGCAAGAACAATGTATCAAACATTGCAAACTTGCATTCGCAAAATCTGAAACACCATCATCATTTGAAAATCCTCGACAATGAAACGGTAGAGTGTCTTGTCTTAATTCTGTTTCTTCTTGATGATTGGAAATATACTTCGCTAGAGCCCATATTCTATCGAACTTCTTTCCTGCATTGTATGTCGGAATTTTGAACAGCAAGAGATCGGATCGATAGATATTTCGCAATCGGTTGTATTCAATAATGACTTTTCCATTGACCTTAACAAAAGACGGATAACAAAAGTTAACAAGATGGATTCCGTCTAATGTTGTAACACGTGATAATGCCACATAAGTTTGACCGCAGCGAAATATTGAATTACCTACATCAATAAGAGCGTTTGTGAGACTTAGACCTTGACTTTTGTGAACAGTCATGCCATAGCTCAAACAGATTAGGAATTGTTTTCTTATCACGAACGCTTGATCCATTACTTCAAATTTAACAGAGCAACGTTCTAACGTATATTCTGCTCCACACGGCAATAAAATTGTCAAAGTATCGACATCATTAGTTTGAATGTCTCGGTTTATACTAACAATTTTGGCAATCGTGCCATTAACTAGACCCAAAGAAACATCAATATTTCTTCGAAACATCACTCTGGCACCAATCTCAACAATTATTTCTTTAGCCAATCCTGCAGTTTTTGAACTGTTTTCTTCATCGCTGCATAGAACATTGGAAATCTTTTTTCTCAGACGATTATTGCAATCTATGGTATCCCACGCAATAAGTTTAATTTCCTCCGAAAGAATACGGGCTATTGCTTTATCCAAAATATCACACTGATTGCACGTGGAGAATAAACACACAGTGTCTGGTGACATGCTGCACAAATAATCACATATTTCAAGTAGTCGACCTTCGACCGTCGATTGTAAGAATTGCAGTCGTCTCGATTCCAAAACCTTTGTATCCGAATCTGTCACAACTCCAACTCGAATTCGAGCCAATGTAAGACAGATTACCCTTTCGACGCATATTGATCGTTAGCTCATCATACGAAAGTAATTCACTCCACAGATGAATGGTGCCCATCCCTCCAATGAGTTTACTAATATGATCTGCAGATAGATTCATGAATACTGGTTTTTGATGCACAGTCGAAAGTTGAAACAAATCACCGAACAAAAGAATGTGTTTCTTTCCAAACCAACCATTCTCCACTTCCGAGGTATTGAATATTTCTGACAAACGTAAATGAATATACATGAAAGTAACATTCGATATCATCGATACCTCATCGATAATGATCAATGCAACATTCTCCAATTCGTTGCGCAGCAAATTCAGTGCACTATCTGACAATTGTCTACATTTAGGAGTTCGTCCATGTTTAACTGGTAACTGGAATAATCGATGTATCGTCAAACCATCAATATTGAACGCTGCAATTCCTATCGGAGCAGTTACGGCTGTATCTTTGTTAAGTGTATTTTTCGCCCAAACTCGGAGAGTTCTTATGAGAAAACTCTTTCCGGTTCCTCCTACACCACTTACAAAAAGTCGAATAATTTCGTTGTCAAGCATCAAAGTATTCGTCACTCTATCAAATATACGTTTCTGAGTTCAGATCACTTATCATTTGGGATAGATTAAGATCGACAAATTTGTCTGCACCGTCTTTGAAATCTTTTATAACCCCTTCAATTTCTATGGGGACACATTCTAAATCACTGACGACGTTCGTTTCCGCTTCTTCTGAAGTTTCTAATAACAGTTTATTAACTTTCTCATTCACGCAATCAATAGCTTTTTGAACATCTCCC
Source organism: Heteropelma amictum (assembly GCA_959613375.1). Taxonomy (NCBI): domain Eukaryota; kingdom Metazoa; phylum Arthropoda; class Insecta; order Hymenoptera; family Ichneumonidae; genus Heteropelma; species Heteropelma amictum. The sequence continues at coordinate 7,126,554 of OY390727.1, forward strand.
ATTTTCTCATGATAACGCAAAGCTTCTCTAGGTTCATACTGTATAGCAGCAAACGCTTGTTTATACGTCTCATGTCCGGTTTTCAAATTTTCACATTGTCACCAAGGTTTGAATAAACCTTTGAATAAACCAAGGTTTGAATAAAAATCAAAGTACGGAAATATCGCTCTGGCTCAGTTTCGACATTATAAACAATGATTTATAAGACACCCACGAGAACGCTTTTCCAAATACGTTGAATGACCAATTTCGAATACTTCATTCGATGTTTCAGGCTTTATTTTGATAACATCATACCACTTGGCAAAATCATACAAATTCACGTTTTCTAATTCCGAAGGTCTACTTGGATAATAAGTATCAATGAGCGATGGATAATATATATCCGTTGATTCGGGATTCAATTTTTCAATAACTTTGCGAGGTTTGAGTTTTTTACTTTGAATAACGTTAACATCCAACCACTTGAATGTAGTTCGAGGATCAGTTCCATACAACCAAACCCCAAGGATACTATCGGCAGCTTCCATAGCTCCGCATTCACGATTACTCAGTATTCGCATTGCCCAATTCCAAAGATTACTAACAAGTGACTCGGATGATGTAATAATATCAATTGTTGAACTCGTAGTGCTTTTTTCGGGTTTAACGATATACTTTGTCGTGTAAAACGTCAATACTGTAGAAAATTCACCAACGAATTGAATGTCCATATTGCCTTCCCAAGCACAAATTATAGCCGGATTATAGTCATTAATATTAACCTCAGCAGTACTACGAGGAAGATCATACAATCTACTGTGCGTTTTCAACGTTTTTTTTCCAGCAATGGAAATAGCGACTTCACGAAGTTCGAAAGATTCGGTCAGTGGACGAGGATGGCCGAATCTGCAACGGCGGATAAAACCAGTCTTCGTCTTTTTGTTTCGCATACAATACGAGTTATGTTTGTGAGTTTGATGAGACCGCACGCGTCTGTATAATAGTGGTGAAACATTTTTATCTGGCATTCTACAAGTAACATACTTTGAAATAAACGAAGCAATTTCTTCTAATGAGGATTCACCAATTATTGGAGCATTCTCAATCTAAATCAAAAGATGAAAATGTTGAGCTCCCCTACTCGTATTCTCTCCGCCAGAAATAGTGCGTTACTTTACCAATGGGATTATCGGATGAACAAATAAAGTCCAACATAGCTTTAAACTTTATATCCACAAATCTGGATTTAGCTATTGGATCAGACACATTGAGCTCCATCGGATTGATCTTTCGTGTTGGAGCAATATCATGTAATTCGCGGAGATGACCAATCAAGTTTTCCCACAACCATTCAGCAGGGCTAATAGTTAGAAACCACGTAGCTGGATCATAATTACGCGTCATACACCTCAGATTACTTCTAGGTATTTTCCAGTACTGTTCCGTATTCCGTAATCTGGAAAATATCGTATTCAAGTTCGATTCAAATTGCCCTTCTGACAGCTCACGAAGATAATTTCTCACAGTATATTTATCACGAGGACTTACCACGTTCATTTTGTGAAATATACCTGCATTCATTTGGCGAATATTATTATTATTCAATGCATAAAACAGATATTGTATACTTAATCGAAACTGCAAATGTTTAGACATGAAGCGGGATTTGAAGAATTCAAAATCCGATATAGGTACTTCTCTTTCTGCGTTCTGTCTGTCTGTCTGTTTCTGCATTTTCGCCATATGGAAATAAATCGGGGAAGCACCGGAGGTCCAAGTGTTCGAGACGTTTGTCCAAAGGGATATCATGGACTTTTAACATTTGATACAATTTCGTTGCAGAAATATCTATTTGTCGCTCGTGCATCGGATAAATAGTAAAATGATCATAATATTCATTCGATGGCGAAACGTTGGTAAGAAGCGCAACTTCATCCTGCTTATCTAACTCGACTACGGGTTGTTACGTCGCAGGTCGAGGACGAGTGAGATGACGGGTGAAACGCACGGATCAACACCCTTAGTTTGGCCAAGTGGGAGCTCAGCCGGGACAAGGATGCAAGGCCAAAATTAACGCATAAAATAATTAAAATATGAATGACACTTTAGAGTAAAAAGAGAGTAAACGTTATTTATTTGGTAGCGAAACGAACGTAGAGACGTAGCGGGTTAGTTTTACACGTTTTTAATATTTATAAGCTCACATATTTTTATTTTTGAATTTTACATATTTAATAAATTTTTATTCGTCTTCAGGGTCTGAAAAAACGACCTCTACTGTCGAAAAATCCGATTCGGATGTGTGTATCGGGGAGGGAATATATTGTCTGGGAGGAGGATCGCCGTGCAAACCCGGAGGAATCCCCTGAGGGGTCGGGGCGGGGCGACGATAATACCTTGATAAAATAAAATTAATTTTTTTTCGAAAAATATTCAAAACTGTCGGAAAGTAATTCACCATCCAAAAAGGGGGGACCAGTGCAAGGTTACATGCACCAGTACTCTCTTTATCGAGAATGGTTGAATTTGTACAAATATAAAAATAAATAAATTTACGAATAACTCGATTCACGGGGTCTAATTCACCATCCAAAAAGGGGGGACCAGTGTAAGGTTACATGCACCAGTACTCTCCTTATCGAGAATGGTTGAATTTTGCAAATATAAAAATAAATAAATTTACGAACAACTCGCTTTACGGGGTCTTAGCACAGGGCCCAGTGCAAGGTTACGTGCACCGGTACACTCGCCAATGTATATGACAGAGATCAATATACAACAGCAGACCGAACCGAATTTACCAATTTTATTTTTAGGAATTTATTTTATTTTCAAATTCAATTCATTTCTATTCAGGCTTCTAAATGATTTTTATTTTTCAGGTGGATTCTCCCAATGCCAAAACTCGGGGAAGAATTAAGGATAAGTATGATGTGAATTTATGATTGATTTTTCCCTTACTGGATTTTTGTAAAAATATTCCCTTTTCATTTTCAGGTGACGATTGCAACATGCGATGATCCGGGGAAAATTCCGGAATAAATACGAAATTTACCAGTATTATTATTTCAATTTCAATAATAAGATTTTGAGCATGTGTGGGGTAGATTCGAAAGAAAAGCCTGTATCCCGGGTTTGTAATACGGTTAACAGGTCCTTCTGTAAAGAGGATGACCGCTGTCGTACATGCTGTGCACCAAGAGCAGCCTCGCTCTTATGGGTGGAAAGTTATACGTCCTTCTGTCGGAGGGAACACCGCTGTCGTGCATGCAGCTGCACCAAGAGCAGGCTCGCCTGGTCTTTAGAAGGTCGCTAACTTGGTTTCGCAAATTCACAATTCCACAATATTTTATTATGTAGTTGAACAGGGTGCTTAACACTTTGCCCCCAAAGAAAAAATCTGTTTCGCGATTTTAAGGTTAAAAGTTTATTTTTAAAGAAATAGAGTGTCACTTGGGTAATATTTGTAGGATAAAGTAAAAAGGATGTACCTTGATATTTTATTTTCGCGGTTTCGAAATTTAAAATTGATTTCGAATTGTTCTCGAATAACGAAGTTTTATTTTTATTATATTTTATAACGAAGGCTTGTATTCGCCGTATAATTTTAAGACTGGGACTTGGCCCGTTGTAAGAGAGTCGGTTTCACAGATCACGCCGCTGGAGAGACCGAACAAGAACTAAGGAGGCAATGCCTCTGTCCCCGAATATATGGTTGAAGCTTTGCGAGTGGGGACGGTTGCTGGCGTGGGAATATGCTGACTGGTAGGGATGGTTAGCGGCTCGTGGCTATGTTGAACTGGTGGGGATCGTCAGCGGCTCGTGGCTATGTTGAACTGGTGGGGATGGTCAGCGGCTCGTGAGTAGCTCGATTTTCTGCCAGGATGTTTAGTTTGGAGATACCCAACGCTTATCTTTGCTGACTTTGCTTTTCCTTCTCATTGGACGGATAGGATTTATCAGCACGCGTCCCTGGACCTCTTTGTTCTTCTTACAGAGTTATATGCTTTGAGAAAAATTTCTCTGAGTCCTCTCTGGGATCTTTGTGAATAAGAGTCGTAAGTGTAATAAAAATCAGAATATTCGTACATACGCCTTTCGGCTTTAGCCTGTTGTATGGCTTTACAATGTCTTAGGGTACTATTTTATATAAGAGAGTCGTATATTATATATATAGATGTATAGTAGTAATTTAGGGTGATTCTAAAATATATTGTGTGGCTTGCGGTGCCTTAGGGTGGTTATAAAATGTATTATGTGGCTTTGCAATGCCTTAGGGTGATTATAAAAATGTATTAATATAGTGCTTCACGTGTTGAAGAATGCTTTGGCAGCCCTTTAAACTATTTTAGGGGGCCACAGGTATCCCAAGAAGTCTTTACAATGTTAAAATCGTAAATTGTTATTATTCTCGGTTACCGTTAATAATATCCATAATGTTGCAAACCATAACGTTCCAACCTTTTATGCCTTTTCGTTTGACAGGTCACACTACAGGGGTAACCCTATTATTAACGAAGTATAATCAAACAAAGGAAATCTTTGAAGAAATCTGGAAAGCTGATATCTCGCTTGTTTACAGAGTTACAGGAAAAAAATTATATATCTTTTCGGCTCGGTTTTTGACGCTCTATTTTTTAGTAATTTTCGCAAACCTGCAGCATTATTATTAACATTATTATGTTGTTAATTTACCGGATATTATGCTTTTTACCGATATTTTCCGATTGTAATTGTACATGCTTGAGAAGTCAAGCGATTTTGGACCCTTAGGGGGTACGTCGGATTTTAGGGTGTTGAAATAAAAAGAAAAAATGTATTTAAAAAAATTATAGAACACATGATGAGCTGTTATTTTATTCAGGTGGAGTTCTCAGGACGTAACTGGGTTTACCCGTTTCATTTCTGATACATTTTTCTTTTTCTGAAAATTCAACATTATTTAAATTGTCAGCCGAATTGGGCATCTGGATTTCTGAATAAAATGCATTATTCGATTTCAATCACTTCAACCCATTCCACACTTTTCCAACATCAACCAACCTTTCCCAAACTATTTCGGACTTGGTCGGAACATCACGAACCATTATAAGAATTCATGATTAGGATTAGTTGATTCATTGGGTGGACAAAGTTTTTTCAAAGTTTCCTCGATCGGCAACGGTAAAATAAAATTTGTGCCTACTGATTTTGGAACCAGATACCTGTGAGGCAATCCTTTATTCATGACTGTTCCTAATCGTTGGACCACTTGAAATGATTTTGCTCGTTGGATCAAATTTTTTTCGTATTCATTGAGAACGAAAATGTCTGATGGTACCGGTTGGACGTAAAATTTATTCAGGATGCATGGCGGTGGAATTTTATTTTCACGGAATTTTCCATGACAATAACGACAAATATAATTGTTTCCATCAACAACGACTTGCTCACCGAGAAAATCCATAAGCTTTTGCCATGCACTTCCATATTGTAAAATTTCCGATATCCTGATCTGGATAACATTACTTTTGACACACAGCTTTTCACATGAAATACGCGCGAAACGAGGTACATCCATCACACGCTTTGTGAACGCTCGAAACGCCGATTTCAAATTCAATCTGCTGCTGCTCTCATCTAGATCGATTTCCTGAATATGTATCTTAAAGGCTTGCGCTTTTTTCTCAGCTTTATCGGCAATTTGCCGGAGCGTTTGGATATCAGTATTATCCAACGCTTCATCCAATTTGGATAACCGCTTGAATAAAAATAAAAAGATGATAAATCGATCTGAGAATACGTCGGATCGCCGGAAAATGCGGTGATAGGATTTGCACAGCGAAAAATTTTGAAGTAAAAGATTTTTGATCAATATAACAACTGTGAAAATGGCCAAGTTTGTTGACACTCACGTTGTTTGAACACTTGTGAAAACGATTGAAGAAGGTGGACAGCTTCCTCAAATTACAATTTGTAAATTGTTTAAAATATTCAAGCAAATCATTAGGAACGTCAAAATTCGCTGCATTTCCACGATTTCTGCCCTGTCTTTTTACCTACCAAAGGCAATACATTGTCAGCTTTCCCCTCGACGTTCATCACTATGGAGTCCGTTAGAATAGGTGCGCTATGAGTAGCTTCACCAAAATACGCTTCGGATGAAGCGTTATGCAACGATTCTCCACATAATATCGAAATGTGATCGCCCACATTCGTAGTTTGACACTCTGCGAAACGGGTCAAACAAACCTCGATCTTTTTTTTGTATCCTTAAGGATGGCTTTCATTTGACTAACGTACGTTCGTCTAACGGAATAACACCACGTTATGATTCGTTCAGACTCTATCCGATGATCAACGGGTTTACCCGTTAAACAATTTGACAAATTTTCGATATATTTTTCTTCTGTATACTTTGTTTTGATCCAAGTATTACGGTTAACAAAAGTACAATATTTCTTTTTAATCTTATTGCAAGCTTCTACTTGCCGAAGTCCTTTTTCATTCGCATAACTTCGCGCCGGACACATTCTTTTTATTCTATTACGATATTTTCGTGTCTCACAATGCCTATTGTTTTTATTGCATTGAATTTTCTTTCTGTATCACATGGCATGACTTGTTATCACTTTGAAACAAGTTATTATTAGCATCCACCGATGATATCGCAATAGGATTACTGTTAATCAGATGACTGTCAAGTTCAGGTGTATTGATATCTTCCGCTACCGAAGATTCAAATTTATTAAATTTAAATTTTTTCGTTGGAGGACATTGAACACGACGAGCGCGTTGCTTTACAGGGCTCAGAAACTCTTTCAGCGTGACATTTGCGAATAGAACAACACTTGCAAAAAGTTGAATTATCTTCGAGTCAAACATTCCCAGACAACGCTCACGCATTTTAGCATGATCATACGTAATATGCCGAGTACTTCTACCCAAAAATAATGACACGGCGTATGCTATTGCAAATATTCCGCAATCATTACCGTTTTGTTGTTGATCAACCGACGGAAAAATTATCAAATTGGGTCTGCCAAAATCGTTAAAGGGAAACAATTTTTGCAGAAAAATCTTGTGGTAGTGATGCAGATCTTTCCCACCAATTGAATCGTAGATGAATATATTTTCTGTATCGTAATAATAATCCACCCAATGACCATTTACATGAGGTTGATATCCTGATGGATTCAACTCATCATAGGTGAATAAAATCTGTATGTGTTTATTATTCTGAGGGACAGCATTAATTCTTTCGGGATGATAAAGATGCCATGGAGAGCGTGGCTCGAATGTCGAACCAGACACCAGTCTCAAAATTTCCTGAAATTTTTCGACATGATCTGCGTTCAACTTTGAACCATCGCGGATAAGGCGTCTTTGCCGAACTTCAAACGGTTCAATGTCAACATTTGCGTCACTCGAATTGTCATTGACTTCTACGATAGAAGACTTAAATTCGCTGCTATATTGAATATGAGAAATCTGAGATTGTACAGATTCCAAATGTGCATCAGGCGCGATACACAATCTTTTAGCTTTGAACTTCTGAGCCCTTTTTCGTGTGTTAACTTGCCATTTTTTTATCGTTTTGGTCAAAGACTCTATAACGTTTGTGTCGGAGACATCCGTTGGAAAATATTCAATTTGATTACACTGAACTATTTTCAATAAGTGAGAACACATTTGCGGATTCGAGTATCGTACATTTTCGGGTTTTAAATGGTACAGTATTGACACCGCATATTCCATCGCGTACAATGCGCAATCATTTCCATTTGGCTGTCGATCTACAGACGGAAACAAAACGGCGCCGACTTCGTCAAAATTATAAAATGGAAAAAGTTTTTCCAAATACAGTCAATAAAGCGGGTGCAATTTGCTGGAACGAGCAGGATCGTATATAAACATTTTGCGACCGTCATAAAAACTGCAAAGCCAATGGCCATTAGCTGGTTCAGTGAGATTTTTTGAAACCAACTCACTACATCTGAACAATAATTGGACGTGTTTTTGATTTTGTGGAACCGGTTGTATATTGGCGAGAGCGTGAATATTCAACTGCGGTTGCATTTGGAATACACCATCAGCAGCAGCGTTAAATAACGCAGTAAACACTTCAATATGTTCATCATCGAGCGACTCAGCAGTTGTAGTGCATTCTTGGGGTGCAGATTGTATTTGGTCAGGGTTAACGACAGTCAACATAGGTTGCATCTGACGTACATCATCTTCAGCTATATTACATACTGGAGCGCACCCTTCAGTTTGCTTGTCATAAAAGCATTGACCGTTGCTAACACGATCATTTTCGTGAATGCTACTGTCTTTCTGAGCTATTTTACCGACACAAAATTTTTTTGAGTTGGATCTCTGGTGCCCTTTTCCGTTTCTAAACCTGCTTTTTTTTCTCAATTTTGGTCAAAGATGCTATGACGTTTGTATCAGCGACATCCGTTGGAAAATGTTCAATTCGGTTACACTGAAGCATTTTCAATAAATAGGAACGCATTTGCGGATTCGAATATCGTACATTTTCAAGTTTTAAATCGTACAAGATTGACACCGCATATGCCATCGCGTACAAGGCGCAATCATTTCCATTTGGCTTTCGGTCAACAGACGCAAACAAAACAGCTCCGATTTCGTCAAAATTATGAAAAGGGAAGAGTTTTTCCAAATACAATCTATGAAGCGGGTGCAATTTAGTAGAACGAGCCGAATCGTACATAAAAATGTTGCACCCGTCATAATAACTGCAAACCTAGTGACCATTAGCTGGCTCAATGGCTGGAATAATATTTGGAGGTGTTTCTGATTTTGTGGAACAGGTTGTATATTCTTAGGGACGTAAATATTCAACTGCGGTTGCATTTGAAACCCACCATTACCGGCGGCGTTAAATAACGCAGCAAATGCTTCAATATGTTCATCATCAAGCCATTCGTAATACAATCGATCTGCGGCATTTTATAGTCTATCGGTGCCGATTGAGCCATCATATCAATGAAGGCGCAGAAAAAATGTTTCTGAATCGTCGAAGCGCTTCACAGCGCTAAATGCGTTAAAACGCTTTGAAGCGCCTTTTAAAAGTCGCTAAAGGCGCTAAAAGCTGCCAAACAAATTTTTTCTTGGCACTCGAAAAAAAAAAAAGAAATGAAGAAAATAGAGAGAAATAGTCGAAACAGATAATAGAAAGTAAATAAATGATTATATTACTTGATATTACAATGGGAATCGAAAAGCTGAAACAGAAAAACCATCACCGTTCTGCAAGTTAGCCCAATAACCATAAAAATATAATTCAATCGAACTAATAGTTTCGCTAATACGCTGCGATATACAGGGTGCGGCAACAACTTTCATCAGTAGAAATATTTTCTCAAATATCGGACTTAAAAAAAACTTTTCAAACAAAAGTTGCATAATTCGCAGGGGGTCATCAAATGATGGCTATGAGCTTCATCCGTGTGAAGGCGCTTTGAAGATTTCAAGGTCACCTCTATTTTGTGTAATGTGTCCATCATGTTTTTTCTTCAGAATGAATTTTTCTAAAAATTAATGTGTGATCTTTTTTTTTGGGTTTTTTAATGGAATTTTGAAGAAAAAACATGATGGTCCCATTTGAAAAAATAAATGTGACCTTGAAATCTTCAAAGCGCCGCCACACGGATAAAGCTCGTAGCCACCATTTGATGACCACCTGCGAACTATGCAACGTTTGTTTCAAAAGTTTTTTTCCAAGTCCGATATTTGAGGAACTATTTCTACTGATGAAAGTTGTTGCTTCACCCTGTATGTTATAATAATATGGCGATATATTATCACAAATATTGTTTTTCATTACAAAATCCGACCATAAGAATTCGTTTCAAACCATGCTGTCATATACAGGGTGGTCCACGCAACGTGTGCACCTCTTTCACGGTCGAAATATGCGTTGCACGAAAAAATGTTGTATACAAAAGTTACATGGTTTATGAGGCTTCATCATGTGGTGCATTTATTTTTATTCTAGGTGGAGGCGCTTCGGAGATTTCAAGGTCAACTTTGTTTTTTTAAAGGGAATGCTATATTTTTTATAGCGTAAGATGATAGAGTATCGAATTTTGAGTAAAAAAGTATAGACCCTTATTAGCCCTAAAATTAATAGTTAACGAGTATTTTCACTTTATTACTTTGAGTACATTCAGTGACTCGTGGCTTATCACAATTAACGTAAGTGTTCAAATTGATGTCCATTGGCATCAATACAGTGACGAAATCTATTAACTAATGAAGAAACTGCATTCTGAATTATGTCCGGACTAAGTGTCATGCATTCTAAACAAATACGATGTTTCATATCCTCCGGAGTTGTTGGTATTTCACGATACACTCTGTCTTTTAATGTGCCCCACAGAAAAAAGTCTAGAGGAGTAAGATCTGGTGAGCGTGGAGGCCACATGAATTGTCCACCACGACCAATCCATCGATTGGGAAAATTTCTATCCAGTAGTTCCCTCACAATACGTGCGTAATGTGCTGGACAACCATCATGCTGATACCACATACGTGCACGGATATTCAACGGCACGTCCTCTAGTACATACATCTTTCGGCATACATAGCTTTAGCTCTTACTGCATTTCTATGACACTCTCCGTACACTAAAAGCATATCAACTTTGTCACTATTACAAAAATTCATTTTCACTTTTATCTTTCTGATAATCACGCACGATCACTGAAGGAAACTTTAATACTGGATTACAAATATTGAGAGGATTGCGAATCATGATAAGAGCGTGTGATGTGGTGAATGTGTTCATATTGATAAACACTGTCATGTAAAAAATGCTATCCTTCAGATATTTGTAGTAGATTTGAATCTCCAACTTGATATTACGCAATAGAAATTTTAAAGTAATAAAGTGAAAATACTCGTTAACTATTAATTTTAGGGCTAATAAGGGTCTATACTTTTTTACTCAAAATTCGATACTCTATCATCTTACGCTATAAAAAATATAGCATTCCCTTTAAAAAAACAAAGTTGACCTTGAAATCTCCGAAGCGCCTCCACCTAGAATAAAAATAAATGCACCACATGATGAAGCCTCATAAACCATGTAACTTTTGTATACAACATTTTTTCGTGCAACGCATATTTTGACCGTGAAAGAGGTGCACACGTTGCGTGGACCACCCTGTATAATATGGTGGCACAGTTTGAAGCGAATTCTGATCGAAAGAAACGCATCGTTCTATATTCACGACCGTTGGTACAATAATAATATAAAACGGTAATTCAGAATGTCAAAACGGCCGATCATTGTGAAAAAAATGAACAAAATGCAAGATGTTTCCCTCCAATTCTTTCATCTGTTAAAGAATACTGAGAAATAAAGTCACTTTATGGTTCGTTGGAATCTAATGATGTTTTCTATTTTGTATATTTTCGTTAATACATTTTCGTTCGTTTAATTGATATTTAAAATAAAAATATCAAAATAGTAGATTTTTGGCTCGAAGAATAAAGATGGTTACAATATGTTCGCTATTGGATGACGAACAATCATGATTTATAAAAAAATGTATATTTCATATATCAGTTTCTGTTTGACAGTGTTTACGCTTTAGGTTCATTCAATAATGAGCTTATTAGAGCATTTGCAAAGACAATGTCATTTACCCATGCTTCGCTGTTCCATTCATTGAAGTATGTTGAAAATCACGCTGCCCTTTTTTGAAATAATAATTTCCCCATTTATTTTCCCTACTGGATGAGAAACAATAATTCTGTATAACTGAATATGTTTCACAAATCAGTTTATATTTGTCTGTGTTCATAATTTTCAAACATTCAAGAATGAATTCGTCAAAACATTTGCAAAGAAAATGTCATTTACACATGCGTCGCTGTTCAATTTATAGAATTGCGTGCAAAATCGCGCTACGCTTTGTTAAAATAATAATTTTCCCTATTCGATGACAAATAATACACTGCTCTTAATTGAATATGTTTCATTAATCAATTTTCATTAGTCAATGTTAATAATTTTTAAACATTTAATAAAAAATTTATCAAAGCATTTGCAAAGAAAATGTCATTTACACATGCGTCACTGTTCAATTTATGGAATTATGTTAAAAATTACGTTATGCTTTGTTAAAATGATAATTTCACAATTTATTTTCACTACTAGATGAGAAACAATCATTCTTTATAACTGAATATGTTTCACAAATCGGTTTATATTTGTTAGATAATTTTCAAACATTTAAGAATGAATTTGTCAAAGCATTTGCAAAGACAATATCATTTACCCATGCTTCGCTGTTCAAGTTATGGAAAAATATGTTGAAAATCACTCTGTGTTTTGTTAAAATGATAATTTCCCAATTTACTTTCCCTATTGGATGACAAACAATCACTATTCTGCATAGTATATGTTCCATTAATCAGTTTATATTCGACAATGTTTATAATTTTCAAACACTTCATAATAAATTTGTCAAAGCATTTGCAAAGAAAATGTCATTTACACATGTATCGCTGTTCAATTTATGGAATTGTGTTAAAAATTACACTACGCTTTGTTGAAATGATAATTTCACAATTTATTTTCACTACTAGATGAGAAACAATCATTCTTTATGACTGAATATGTTTCACAAATCAGTTTATATTTGTCAGCGTTCATAATTTTCAAACATTCAAGAAAGAATTTGTCAAAACATTTGCACAGAAAATGTTATTTACACTGTAACGTATGTTGTTTTTGGTTACACTTAAATTTATATGTTCGGACTCGATCAGGGAGTAGATTAATTTAACTTCCGGTAAAATTCGTAAAACAAGATATATTCTTAAATAAATAGTGTTTTCTAGGTTGTTTCTAGTCGTAACGGTGAGTATCTTGCAGATTTTCCGCTTCACAAATGTTTGTTTACTACTAATCTTAATCCGATGCTTAAAATACTAACAATATATTGTCTTTTGTGACTCGATATAAATTCAAATCGTCGCGCGGCTATGTGTGGCCCGTGGTGAATCGCTCGCAGTGCCTTCTCTCTTTTGGCAACGCGGCAACTTTCGAAACGGGTGGGCACGGTGCCCTCTTTTTCTCTTTTAAATAGTTCGCGCGTGGGTCCGGTGACCTATGAGTACTCGTGCTGCCCTCGCACGGCGCTTTATGGAAACGCGTTGTCGCGAGCTGGTGAGCGGTCCGCCTTACGCTTTCAAATAGTTCGCGCGTTGGTCCGCTGACCTTGGAGCGTCTGGGGCGCACTCGTGCGGCCAGTGACGGAGACTTGCGAACCGCGTCGTCGAGATCGCAATCAATCGCCTTAATAATTTAAAGTGTTCGCGCGTAGTGGCTCGATCCACTGCGCAACTCGAGTGTCGCGTCGTTCGCTCGATCGTGTTTTCGAATACAATATGGCGCTGTCTCCGTAATCGAGGTGACATGCACCTGTCAATTTCTCGAAATCTCGACCGGTGAGATTTCTTTTTAGTGTTTGTATTATTTGTAAAAACTCACTGTGTTTTTGTGTGTGTCGTGTGGTGATGTGTGTGTGTTGTCACGTCCGTTTCGTGTACTGTGATGTGAATTCGTTCGTCCTCCTTGTTCCTCCTGTCTCTCGCTGCCGCTCCGTCTCTCTTACGCCTCGGCCCCTATTCTTCTCCCGCACAGCTGATTTTGACAGCCGTCAAACAACGTGGTTTACGTCAATCCCTCGCGTGATTCTCGTAGCCGTTCGCACGTTTTCTTGATCCCTCTGTTTTCCTTCCTTCTCAGGTAAGTACTCCCAGAGCCTTCAGTACTCGTCGTGGTCACAGTACGCCGGGAACGCTTGGAATGACGATCCCCACAGATATTGACTCACGAGGAGTTAATCTCTGTTGTGCCTACGTGTCTTCGAGTCGTTCAAAACGATACGAGTACTCGATTTCCTCAGGCTTTTGCCTTCGTACTCCCTGAGTATCGTACAGTTTTTCCTGTACTCTGACTCGAATACGTATCACTGTCCGTTCGTTCGCGTACCGGGAGACCGTCTTACTGCCAGGGCCAGATCGTCCTCGTCGGTACACTACTTCCACGTAGGTGACGCCGTAAATCGAGCGTGTAACACTTTCGTGCACTGGACTCAGCTTCTTGAGAGTTAGCATGTAATGCTCTATTCAACCTCTCCAGACCGAGTCTACCTTTTCGTTCCCCAACTCCCTTATTTATACCCAGATTTTATTGTTTAACTATCCCTTCCCTTTGTATCATTTGTTGAAATTAATATTGTTAATTTTTGCCCTTCCCCCAAATTGTCGTTTCTGTGTGTTTCGGTGCTTGTGTTTGTCGATTTTTATGTCTCTGTGTTGTGTTCGTGATAGTTGAGTATTAATGTTTATAAATGTTAAGTTTTTTGGTGTTTTCGGTTTCGTATTCGCTGTCAGCTGTCGTTGTTGTGTTGGTGTGTATTCGTGTGTGTGTTTTGTTTATGTCTCGGTCGTTGACCCGAGATCATCTGTTCGACTTTTGAAATCTAATAATTTTGGTTTTGTTTTTCAGGTGCCTTCGGTCGGTCGTTTGACAGTCGTGACCAGGGAGACAAAAAAAAGGCGGGAGGCATATGAGACGTTGACGTTTCAACACATGTGTCGCTGTTCAATTTACGGAATTGTGTGGAAAATCGCGCTACGCTATGTTAAAATAATAATTTTCCCTATTCGATGACAAATAATCACTGCTCTTAATTGAATATGTTTCATTAATCAGTTTTCATTCGTCAATGTTTATAATTTTTAAACATTTAATAAAAAATTTATCATAGCATTTGCAAAGAAAATGTCATTTACACATGCGTCACTGTTCAATTTAGATAATTATGTTAAAAATCACGTTAAGCTTTGTTGAAATGATAATTTCACAATTTATTTTCACTACTAGATGAGAAACAATCATTCTTTATAACTGAATGTGTTTCACAAATCGGTTTATATTTGTTAGATAACTTTCAAACATTTGATAATAAATTAGTTAAAGCATTTGCAAAAAAATGTCATTTATCCATCCTTCGCCCTTCAATTTATGGAATTGTGTGGAAAATCACGCTACGCTTTGTTACAATGATAATTTTCGAATTTATTTTCCCTACTAGATGCGAAACAATCATTTTTCATAATTGAATATGTTTCATAAATTTTCAAACATTTAAGAATGAATTTGTCAAAGCATTTACAAAGAGAATATCATTTACCCATGCTTCGCTGTTCAAGTAATGGAAAAATATGTTGAAAATCACTCTGCGCTTTGTTAAAATGATAATTTCCCAATTTACTTTCCCTATTGGATGACAAACAATCACTGTTCTTCATAGTATATGTTTTATTAATCAGTTTATATTCGTCAATGTTCATAATTTTCAAACACTTTTTAATAAACTTGTCAAAGCATTTGCAAAGAAAATGTCATTTACAAATGTATCGCTGTTCAATTTATGGAATTGTGTGGAAAATCGTACAACGCGGTAACGCGAGGACGGGATTAAAGATTAATTAATAAAAATAAAATGATTATTTATAATTTACGAGTTGCGCGTAAAGACTTATGTGCGTATGTGAACCACCGATTGTCGCTATCGGAATTATGGCCACCACGACTGGCTTTATGCGGAGTATTTCCCCGAGAACGAATCACTTCGTATTTAGCTCGGTACTGACATGGTTCGGCGAGAACCTCAGTCCTCGTCCTCTCCATGTCAGTGGAAATTTCCCCTTCCATACTTATCCTGAATTCTATTTTATTTAATAATTATAATTATTATTTGCGATTCTTTCCATATCGAAGCCTGGAGAGAATCGCGGAAATTTAAGTGCAGTAGACTCGATGGAGAAGATACTATTCGATTTTAAATATAAGGAATTTTGTGAACGTAACACCACCCCCCCCCCCCCCTTAAAAAGGGAGTCGGCGTCCCCGTTTGACTTACAATATTCTTTTCCTCAAGTTTTGTTTTACCTTTTTATTTCTTTTTGTGCGATGGTCTGGCCTGGCGGATGTCGTTATTATTTATCCCATGACACTATTTCAACTATCACTATTCACTATTTTAAAAATAACCCATAAAAAGGTCCCCTTTTTTATTTTTATTTTTATTTATTGATCTTTCTTTTACTCGCGAACGATTTGTCCTTTCCTAGTGAGACCCACTGCCGAATTTGTTTTTACGGGATCTGCGACTCCTGGCGAGGCACGGAACGCGGCGCGGCTGAGGTTAAAGCGACGTGTGGTCCGTCGGGAGTCGGATTATCGTCACCAGCTCTGGAGCGCGTTGAGCGGTTATCGCGTGCGTGCCTTTGTGCTCGTCTTGGTGCGGGAGTTGCGTCTGTATTTCTCTTTTTCTTCCTGCATGCTAGTAGACGGCCAAAGAAAGAAATAGTTTTTGAATGGGGGAAATAAAGAATAGTACCAAGTGCGAGGCACGCTTGAGACGCGAAGCCGACAATGCTCATGAACTTCAAGCGTTCCTTCTCCCTGTGGTGGGTTCCGATTTCTTGCAGTTTATGTTCGAGCTCGCGGAGAGAGACGGCTTCATTTCCATCGATGTCGAAGTATTTGCCCAGGAAATTCTTATCGCTTCCTTTATCAAACATTGGTTTCGCGGTCGAACTCCATATTCTTTGTCGAAGAGTCGGGGCGATTATCGAGACGTTGAGACTAACGCCTGGCTGATATATATAATATTCTTTACCGTTGTATACGCGTTGACTTGTGAGCGTGGTAGCATACGTGAGGGCTACGCAATGCGGCTTGAGATGCATGATGCCGGCCTTTTCGAGTTTGATTTCTCGTACATAGGCGTTATTGCATCAAATCCTCACGCTTTCGGGCGTTTGCAATGAGTAGAGCCATCCTCCTTGCGATGCAATGAATTTCCAAAAATTCGTGTGCTTCGCAATCAGATGAATGTTACATTTTTTTAAATTTTCAGCCGATGGACGAAGAAGCATTAGCACCTCGCACGATTCTGCGTTTAACAAGTCGTGTATCGGCGTTTCCCCCGGGCAAATTAATCGTCCGAAATAATTTTTGCAGCCCGATTGAAAGTTTTCTTCGGCGTAGAAATATCTTCGACTCTCCATAGCCACGGCTAGATAAGGAGTCGAGGGAGAAACGTAGGCGGATAACGTTTCATTAAACAAATGCTGCGGCACCGGCACGAATGAAGCCGGAAAAATTCAAACGGATCGCGGTCGAGAAGCGGAATGTGAGCAATGATTAATATTCTGTTGCCGTTAGAAACAACGTCCGTTTTTATGAAAGGTGCTAGGGCTTGCGGGTATAAATGATATTGTGAAATAGGGAGTTCGAATTTTCCAATATGTGCCCGAATTTCCTTACAGATGTTTTGCAGATTATCCGAAGAGATGGCTTCTGGGTCGAGTCGTCCTTCGAGCGCGGCGAAAACTATTCGCAAATATTTTTTTCCTTCTGCGATGTAATTGTCGATTCTTTTTTCAACTTGGTTTGAATAATTAATTAATGTAAGATTATATTGGGCGAGTAGGGTTTCGTTACCTACCTTGTCCAGATCTCGTTGAATTTTAATTGCATAGTCGTAGATCGCGTGAATGCGTTCAGTATCCTTGATCTGCGCTCGTATTACCGACTGTAGATCCGCGGTAACGACGTGCATATTTTTTTCCATTATGTTCGTAATCTGAAAATTGTCTGTGTATAATTGGTCAATCTGTTTATGTATATAAGTAGCATCCTAGTAAGTGAATAAGGCGGGTTCTACCCCGGGTCCTCTGAGGGGGGTGCGGGGCGCGGGGAAGCGAGCGCGGGCGGGTGTGCGGCCCGAGGGCTAGAGTGTCAGTGTTGGAGAGGGGGATGGAGCGTCGAGTGAGATGAACAGACCCAAATTCTTTCTGTCTCTTTCCCTCTCATGCGCCTACATCGACATTTTTTCAAGATGTTCTTTTTTATGACTCTGAAGAGTTTTCCCAAATACTCATATAAAGCCGCATAATTTAAAAAAAAAGAGGAAAATGGGTCAATGTGAGAGACAGAGTGAGGGTTGGAGAGAGTGAGAGTAGGGATAAAGAGACAGAGCCCATATTTTCTCTCTCTCTACCATGCTCCTGCATTTCAATGTTTTACAGACGGGAGTTTAAGAGAGCTGGAGAAAAAAAGCGTTCAAGAAAAACAGGTAGAGTGGGGGGGGGGATATAATTTTAAAAATGATACAGAAAAACTTACCATATGATTGATGAAATGTAAATTTATGTTCGTCCATTTTTTCACATTTTTTTTTTTCAATGTATGTTGAAATATATATGTTGTTATATATGTTTTTTCAATATATATGTCTCTATGTACTAACTACTAATATTAATATGTCTCTTATTGAATATTATACACTTATTACTTATTTTACACACATAAAACACACAAAAAGTCTCAGACTACGTTGAATTTGTCATTATATTGGTACACAAATTTGACACATTCTCTCGGGTATAATTGTACAGAGAGGTTTAGAGCACTCTTTGCACCGGCGATCGCGAATCCTATCATATTTTGAAGTCTTGTGTGTACTGACTGCTTCAAACCATTCGAACATGTCACTCATTTCATGGAAACATGTCGCACAAAAACGTTTATCACCTCCAGCATAGTAATAAAACACAATCGCACAAACTGTTCTGTTGTCGGGGTGATCCTGCAACTCAGTACGATGCATTATTTTACCACGCCGCATATTATAGGATCGTGCCTCATCACTCTCGTAATCAGAGTCTGCTGGAGCACTCTCATCACCAGAGTCTTCAATCATGTTATCGTCAAACTGTTCAAAATCCATCACTTGGTTTTCTTCAGCCATTTTACACTTGCGGATGTTTCGTGCTCAACGTTCGTTTCACAACTATGCAGAAATTTTTCCAAGCTCTTACAATTTTGTCGTTTTGCCTTTTCCCCATTTTTGTCTCTTGCGAAAGTTGGGGATGTTTTTTCTTGAAGCAAAAAAAAAAAAAAAAAAAAAAAAAGGGCTTGAAGCATGCAAGGCCCACTTGAATTTTCTTCAGTACACCATGCAGATGTTGGAGTCATCCACGTTGACTTCACAACTGGATGTAGAAAAAAAAATTGTCTTTGAGTTTTAAGGAAAACTCAGATTTTGGGACACGTCCTTTATCCCCTATAGAGAATGTCATCTTGAAACCACAAAAAAAAAAAAAAAAGGTTTCCAGAGTTGATGGAAAGTAACTAAGACTGTAGAGAGATGCTGTATGGAAAAGGACAACAATTGTTCTCTACAGCATTCTCGATTCTATCCATAAAAACTAACCATTTTCAGTCCAGCAGTTGACTTGTTGACATCGTGAGGACCCTTTTTTTGTGACGGAAATTTTTTTTCCATTCCCTTACTACACGAACGATTGCGCTACTGAGGTTTCTTTTTGCCGTAAAAGTGTTTTACCGATTTTTTTTTTGTCCTCCGTAAATATGGAAAATCTTCCGACAGTGCAAAATTTGTGTGAGCAGCTAGTGCGAATTAATTCGACACAAGAATATCTTTCATGGGAATGGGAACGTGATGCTCTTATTGAGTCTTTGGAAGATGAGGCGAGAATTAAACGACCGCGATTATCTACAGGGAATCAACAATCGCTCATCGCTCAAATAGCTCGTCTCGAAGGATTGAAAAGATCCACACGTGGAAAGTTTATACTGTGACGTTGTGTCACGGAAGGGCTGCCAACTGCACTACCGCGTGTGGGCCCGCCGACGAGGGCGCCACTTTTGCCCCGCAGCCTGTACAGACTCGCGAAGTCTTCCCGCTAGAGCGACATACGCCTCGGCCCTCGTTGCCGAGGCACGCCGCGCCGCCGGGCGGAGACCGCGGAAAACTCGCGACTACAGCCACGGAGGCCTGCGCACTAAACTCCCCGCGTGGCGCGCAAAAACACCGGCAACCGTGAACACGCGACGCCATAATTAACATTCATTCTAGCGCAAACCGGTGTAGAGAGTAGAGCGACGACAGAGCGAAGTAAAGCACAGTAAAGATAGCGAAAATAGAAGTGAGGAATAGCGAGAAATAACGAGGAGAGACAGGAATAGAGACGAGAGCGGCGGAAAGGAATAGAGAAGGCGACCAGCGAGGAAAGGAAAAGCGAGGAGGAAAGCGATAAAATAGAGAGGAAGCGTTGAAGGGAAAGGAAGGAAGGCGAAAATCGCACAAAAAAAAAAATGCGCCGCGAGGAGCGAGCCGTCGCGCGGTAAGTCCTCATCTGGTTTTTTTTCTTTTCTTCTCCCCTGAGCAGTCGTAACGCGAGCGTTATAAAATCACGCGTTTGTAATTATCGAGTCACTTTCGGCCGTTGTCCGGCCACGAGGCCGCTTCCCGGCGAAATAATATTGTTTCTTTTTTTTTTGCCCAAGTTGGCGTCGATCGCGTTGTTTTTTTTGTGTTATTCTCGCGCGGTGACGAGGCGAGACGGCCGGTTCCCGCGGAGAGGAACAAGCACCTCCCCGAATCATAACAAGCCCGTGTTTATACCCGGTATTGGTCGATAGAAAAAAAAAACGAAAAGAAAACTGTGCGCGTGCAGCGGCAGCCCTTCCCTAATTTGTGTCACCGCCTCGTAAAAGCGCGACCGTCGAGCGTCGGTGCGCTGTTCCCTGAACAAGACAAATTGACAGTTCGAGCGTGGATAATTTTAGGTTAAGCCCTGCGGAAAACATAAGTCCCTCCTCCCTATCCAGCTCCCGCGTTCCTCGTCGTGCGAGAGAGTGTGTGGGCCGTGTGTCGTCTACAGGGGATCATCGCCGTCGGAGTACTTCGAGAGGAGTGAGAGCATCGGCTGGGGCGCCGGGGCAGCGACCCGGCGAGTGAGAATATTTGCTCGCTGCGCCTCGACGACAACGGGTTCTCGGCGTCTCTCGGTTTTCAACGACGCAGCGACTCGGCGAATGAGAATATTTGCTCGCTGCGCCTCGACGACAACGGTTTCGCAGCGTCTTGCAGTTTTCAGCGACGCAGCGACTCGGCGAGTGAGGATATTTGCTCACTGCGCCTCGACGACCACGACTTCAGCAGCGTCTCACAGTTTTCAGTGACGCAGCGCCTCGGCGAGTGAGGATATTTGCTCACTGCGCCTCGACGACCACGGTTTCGCAGCGTCTCGCAGTTTTCATTGACGCAGCGACTCGGCGAGTGAGGATATTTGCTCACTGCGCCTCGACGACAACGATTTCGCAGCGTCTCGCAGTTTTCATTGACGCAGCGACTCGGCGAGTGAGGATATTTGCTCACTGCGCCTCGACGACAACGATTCCGCAGCGTCTTGCAGTTTTCAGCGACGCAGCGACTCGGCGAGTGCGGATAATTGCTCACTGCGCCTCGACGACAACGATTTCGCAGCGTCTCGCAGTTTTCAGCGACGCAGCGACTCGGTGAGTGAGGATATTTTCTCGCTGCGCTTCGACGACAGCGTTTTTGGCATCGTCTCATCAGTGTCGACGACACAGCACCTCGGCGAGTGAGAACCTGTTCTCGCTGCGCCTCGACGACAGCGTTTTTGGCATCGCCTCATCAGTGTCGACGACACAGCACCTCGGCGAGTGAGAACCTGTTCTCGCTGCGCCTCGACGACCGCATACTTGCAGCGTCTCATCAGGTTCGACGACGCAGTACATCGGCGAGCGAGAAACTCTTCTCACTACGCTTTGACGACGACGTTGTACAGCGCCCCTGGGAGTTCGACACCGCACCGTTGCAAGTGAGAGTCCCCTCTCACTGCACCTTGGCGCCCCCGCTTTCGCCGTTTTTTTTGGATTTCGAAGCCGCAGCGCAGGAGCATCACCGGCAGTCAGCAGAAACTACGTGGGAGAACGGGTGTGCACGGTGTGAGAAAGTCGCGTTCCCCAATCCCCGTCCCCGGCGAATTTCTTTCGTAATTATTTCAGATCATTCTTGTTGAATTCTTTCGCCATTCTTTTACGTTTTCTTGGGAATCGCTTGACCCTTCGGTGGCGACGAATATTGTACTTTTTCTGGCGTGTACGTATTTTTCGTTCTGCTTGCGAGTGTCTCGCACACCCTTTTGCGCGCTTCGCTCGCAAGGAATCCGAGTTCGTTGCGAGTATCGCGGATCCCTTTTGTATCAGCCGTTATTTTGCGAATACCTCGGATCTTTTTCTTTTGTCGTATCCGAGTTTCTTTTGTTATTATTTTAGATTTCCTTTTTTTGTTTTTTTGGGATTTCTTTCGCCACGTTTCGCTACGCTCATTTAACCCTTCGCTAGCGACTAAGGTCATATTTCTTGCAAGTGACACGAGTTATCTCGGTAATATCCCAGGCCTCCGTCGAAGGAGTTTCGAATCTCTTTTGTAACTACCTCGGATTTTTGTTGTTGTTATTAATCATTTCGGATTCTCTCTGTTAATATTCGAATTCCTGTGCGATCATTTCATATCTCTGCTGGAATTATTTAGCCGTTCTTCTGCGATTATATTGCGCTTCGCTTGCGATTAATTCGGATTTCTCTTGCTATTTTTGTTGGCGCCCCCGTGGGGATCATTTTACGCTCCGGTGGCGATTAATTTCACCTTTCTGTTGTACTTATTTTTGCGTATCGCCGACGATCATTTCGAACTTCTTTTGTAGTCGTTTCACGCACTTAATTCGCGGTTCGTTGGTAATTATCTCAGGTTTCTTTTGCTATTAGTTCGAGTTTCGCGAGTTACTCGCTCGGGTTTTTTTCTAACTTCTTTTATTTATATCGCGCTCTCGCTTACGGCGATCTGGATTTTGGTGTGAGTGTGCCCCTTGGCTATATGTGATAATTGCGATTTATATTTTTTTTGTCTGGCTCTTGCATAATACACGCTGACACTTCCCTCTTCGGCACGGCCGTGTAACCTTCAAGTTTTTTTTTTGCGCGGATTGCGCGGTTTGACATTTCCCCCCCCCATTCCCCTTCCTCTACCCCTCACCCGGCTTTGCGCGTGCGGTGCGACGACTATCGTGCCGAGAGATAACCCAAGGTACAGCGTAAGTAGCCGTAGCGTCGGAGAACCACCCCTGAGGCACACCGGGAGGACGAGCAGGACCTGCCCACACGACTTTGCTCATCAAGAGCTGGCGCCCAACCAAGACGAGGGGAGTTGAGACTCGCTCCCCCCCCCCCCCCCCCCCCACGCACCGCACCGGGAACCTCTCCCGGTATAATTTTTGCGTCTCCCCGTATCAACGAGAGAGACGTCATAATACATACGGGTGCAGGAGTTGATGATGAACTTTTATGGCGTGAAATTGATTCAGCGTTTGAAGGTCGCATACTGACAGGATGTGTGCTGAATAAAAACCATATTGATCCGCGACAATTTTTGGAGGATGCCAATTCATTAGTATGCTCACACGTGAAAGACATTATAGAGAATCATCAAAGTGTCAAAGTGAACACAATTCTCAACGGTGAATTCGTAACAGGTGATAAACGACTGAATAAAAGTATCAATACGCGAAATAAGGAACTGTTTCATACATCAGACTTGAACGAGTGGTACAAGTTATGCGTAGTTGAGCCCACTTTAACAGCACTGGAGGAATTTCAAGAACGTGACAGTGGGTGGTCATTGGTGAAGATTTGCAATTTAATGATAAATGTAAATAAATATAATCCAATGCGTGCTGGATGTCACATAAACATTCCGCGAAAAATTGCATTGAGAAAAGCTGTCGTAAATGTGCAATCGATGGACAATGCATGCTTTGCATGGGCAGTGGTTGCTGCACTGTACCCCGCGGATAACCATGCAGAACGCGAATCATCATATCCGCATTGGTCAACCGTTTTAAACCTTCGAGGAATTGAGTTCCCTGTGTGTGTAAATAATATTAAAAAAATTGAGTCTCAACATGAGTTTTCAATTAATGTATATACAATTGGAGAAAAGGACACTATTTTTCCGGTTCATCTCACGGACTGCAAGAAGAATCGGCATGTTAACTTATTGCATATTCCATCAAATGATAATATCGGCCATTTTGCCTGGATCAAAGATTTATCAAAATTAATCGGCTCCCAACTCACAAAAGGCAAGCGCCATTTGTTCATCTGCGATCGGTAAGATTTTCAAAATTTATAAAAATATTCTGCACAAAAGAGAGGAATAATGTCGAAAAAAAAACACTGCATAACGCTTCTTTTTTATCTTCCACAGCTGTTTACATTACTTCAGGAGTAACGATAAACTCTCAACTCACATGATCGATTGCAGCAAAATGAACGATTGCGCAATTGTATTGCCGAGTCAAGAGGACAAATGGCTCAAATTCAAGAATGTGACTAATAAAGAGCGGCTCCCATTTATTGTCTATGCCGATCTTGAATGTGTCTTGGCGAAGACTGATCAACAAGCGGTTAAGAAAAATTTGTATGAGCGACATGAGGTATTTAGCGTAGCGTTTTTTGTAAAGTGTACCTACGATGATGCTCAATCAGCATATTATTCTTATCGCGGTGCTGATTGCGTGGAATGGTTTATTGGAGAATTAAAAAAATTAGCTTTTCGTGTTAATGATGTATTATCAAAAAATGTCCCCATGACAAAGTTAACACCCGATCAATGGGAGAATTTCCGAACCTTCCCTACCTGCCATATATGTGAAAAACCATTTCAGCCTCTTGAAGTACGCGTACGCGATCATTGTCATCTGACTGGAAATTACAGAGGCCCAGCACATTCCGATTGTAACCTTAATTACAAGCAATCATTTTTTATTCCAATAGTTTTTCATAATTTATCAGGCTATGAAGCACATTTCATTATCAAGGATATTGCTACAGCGTTTGAAGGGAAAACTAACGTACTACCAATAACAAAGGAAAAATATATTTCCTTTACGAAAACAGTTCACACATCGAATGATTTCCGACATCAGATAAAATTGCGCTTCATTGATTCATATAAATTTTTAAATACTAATCTTGATAAATCATCATCATTTTTAACGATTAATAAGCTAAAAATTTTAAAATCACAATTTGATAACTTACCAGCCAATGACTTTGCATTGTTAACTCGAAAAGGTGTCTTCCCATATGAGTATATCGATAGTATTAGCAAGTTGGATGACACCTGCCTTCCTCCACTAGAATCTTTCTATAGTTCATTGACTGGTTGCATGATAAGCGAGAGTGAGTATGCTCACGCTGAAAACGTCTGGCAACGGTTTACCATTCAAACGCTTGGGGAATATAGTGATTTGTATCTGAAAACGGATGTCTTGTTATTAGCAGACGTTTTTGAAAACTTTCGTGATACCTGTATAAAAAGTTATGGACTCGACCCCGCGTATTACTATACACTTCCAGGATATACATGGGATGCTATGTTAAAACATACAAATATTCAATTTGAATTATTGACTGACATTGACATGGTTTTATTTGTGGAACGTGGTATACGCGGTGGTTTAATCCGCGATTCCGGCACCATATAGGATTCCTTCGGAACGTTCATAATTCAAGATTTCCTCACTCCTTTCATTTCTTCGAGCTGTCCGAGCCTCTTTGGAGTTGTCCGTGCTCCTACGGTTGGCGCTCGATACTCGCAGCTCGTCTCGGTTTTGCGCTAGTTGCTCCGCTTGTGGCCCGATTGTTATGCCCATGGTCTCCATTATTTTCAATAGGGATGCGAATCCTTCATTGAATATGCAAGCGGAAATGTGAGTGGCAATATCAATGATTTTTTTTCCGGCAAACAGATGTTTCGGCGCAAGGTGCCACACGCAAGCATTGAAACTTTCGTTATTGTTCTGCGTATTACTGCCAATACACCTTTCCAATAAAGTCTCTGCTGTCAATTCTTCATAAATTGGTTTTAATATCTCTTGTGCTTCATCGCACAGAGCAGGTGGGTGCTCGTAGGTGTCTAAAGTACCTGCAGCCTCACTTTGACGCCACTTGCACCACGATTCGGAACCTGGAGGACAGTACGAGTGTTGCGGATTTTCATCTGTTGAAATTTTGTGATAATATGCTGCCCATATTTCACTTCTCATCCCTTCAGTCGAATCTGAATTACGTCTAATTGCTAGACCGTAATAAGTTGACAGCTCTTGCAATAATTTATTCGTCAATTGTTGACGCTTCGGTGTTTTATTTATCGATTTCCGCTGTGTCTTTTTTCCCTCTTCTTTTTCTGTCAATTTCTTTGTTGCTTTCTTTATTTGTGCATGTTTTTTTTTCGCATCAACAGCACGTTTGTACAAACGTTTTTTAACATGCAAAACACATTCTTTTTTGCAAACTAAAAAATCATCCCCGTAAGGCTTTGTGTCCAATAAGGCTTTGAACGTTTTCGTGTCGCCGTCTCCGATATAGTTCGCGTATTTTACGTTGTACAACTCTTCCGATCTCTTGAACATTTCCACGATGCCGTCTACCTCCATTTTGCCAGCACTTCCGGTATGATTTGCGTCACAGTGATCTTCATGCTCTCGATACCACGCTTCATATTCAATCGTATCCTCTTGGCCTTTCCATTGAGAGCAGGCTTGACATATACTGCATTTGACGACAACATCTAAAATTTTATTACTGTATTTCCCTATTAACGAGGCAATACCGAGAAGCGATGAGAATCCACGTTTCGCCCACGATCCATCACCAGACACAGAAAGTTCATCCGCGGGACGCCCAGCTTTTACATTCAACTCGACTTCTTCTTTCAATGCTCTTTGGAAAACGATTTTCGCGACGGCTTCAGCTGCAATTTTTATATTGTCCACGATGCCGTAATATGTACTCTTACAAATTCCTTGTCCAAGATCCATGAGACCGCACAAATTTTTCAAGCCTTCAAATCCTACTCCAAGCATTCTCAGGGCGAGAACAAGTCGACGGTTGATTTCAAATGCCTTATCAATTAACGGCGAAGACAAAATAAAAGTTTCTTTACACTCACACTTCACAGAGAGTTTGAATCCTAGACCACGTTGTCCGTTTTTGCTAAAAGTGACCGCACCGTTACAATCTTTACACTTCAACAACTGTTGCAACGTTAAAAATATCATGCTGAATTCGATGATGCAATAATTGAAAGTAGGATTAACGTTTACTTCCAATTCCTCATTGCCTTTTAATTTTTTCGCAGACGTGCTCGTAAAATCAGTAGTATTTTCGATAGTGAATCGATTGCCCTTGAAATATCTTTTGCGACCTACAGAAGATGGTCGTCTAGAAGAGTTACGGCCTTGCTTTCTATCCATATTTTCTGATATTTTATTTCAAAATTTTCGATGTTGGTTCGTCAAAACGTAACGTTGTACTGATCAAGTCAGGGGAAAGCGAAATGACCGTTTCCCTCACAAATGTTCGACAATAGGTATATTTCGGGGAAGGGAAAAGTATATATAGGTATATAGTATGTACTATATACAGGTATATATTTTCGGAGAAGGATTGGGACAGCTGCTGTGCTCCGATTAGGTTACCGGTTAGCGCTAGACCCGTTAGGAGCGCGCGGACCGCTCTCTACCTGCGTTATGGGCTGTAGAAGCTGTAATATTGAGAATTTCTGCATGAAAATTTAACAGTATATCCTTGAGATACTATACTTTCGACATATCGAAAAAAAAAAAAATCGATTTTTTCAAATTTCTAGACCATACGGTTCCCTTAAATTATTCTTCAAATGAAGGCCGAGTACGATCCATCATAATATTTTCAATAATGTGAAAATCGCCGGAGATATCCCTATTTGTTTATAAGCAAAAAATTTCAAGGGGCCGAAAAAAATGTAATTTTTGAGTAAAAAATTTTTTTTTTTTCATTTATGGAAAGTACTAGTTACCAACTGTCTCCCTGATTTTTTGGCAACCCGTGGGCCTGCCAAATTTTAAAGGACAAACGATTTAAGGATTTTGGCTCGTCGCGGATTGTTGCTCAACCATGCAACACAGGTAAAAAAACTTTGCATGATAATTTTGAAGACATTTCATATTACCCGTGCCATGAGTTTCAAAACCGTACGTTGTTTGTTCATCAATTTATAACAAAAAATGTGATTTTTTTTTTCCACAGGACTTTTCAATTTGCAACTAAACAAATAATGAAAATCGATCTCATGACGGCTTGTTTTTTCAAGAACGATGAGACGAACAATTTTTGTTTCAAAAGTTTTCGTCTACAACCCATAACAAAGCCGTTATTTAACAAAATGTGGGGTCTCAAAAGTTTAAACAATCGCTACGGACAAATCCGGACCTAACTTTTTGGGGGGTAAGTAAAAATATGTTCGTCCGTATCTAATGAACCTATAAAAAAATCGGCCAACCTATGTTATTCCAGAATAGGAGTCCATCGATTTTAGAGGTTATTCGACTGGACTATTCACTCAGCAGCGGTGAGCAACGCGACGCTAGGGCGGGTGGGGCAGGGGAAGGAGGACTCGGACGGTGGGCGATTTTTTCAGGTACAGTACTCGCAAAAATGAAGGGAAGATTTTCCCGCGAGTACTGTTTTTCGGGCCCCACGTTGGGCGCCAAAATTTGTGACGGTATTCCCCGTGGGGGAGGAAGCGAGACAATGCGGGGAAGGGAATAAAAGAGGGACAGAAATAAATAAAGGAGACGAAATAAAGAATAGTAAAGAATTATATAATCTGAGTTAAAAAAAACAGAAAAGAGCACGGTTTGGGCGCCAGCGAGTTTGACGCTGAACTCGCAACAACTATAATAAAAAAAAAGAAAACCCAAAAAAACATATCGAGACACGTGCAGGGGGCAGGGGGAGGGTTCCCGAACGCTATTACGCCTCTTATTCTTGACCGCCGAGTCACGGATACGAAAATAAAAAAAACGTGATCTTTGCAAGAATTTAAATTAAAAGAAAATTTCAAAAGAACAGACTCTCGAGCGCGGAATAATGACGGGAGTGGGATGGTACGGAGGAAGAAGTAAAAAAAAAAGGGCGCTGGGGAAAATGAGGGGAAACAAAAGTAAGCACCACGCACTCAACGCTTCGCTCGCAAGTGACGAGCTCGTCACTTGCTTCCGGGTTGTTGGCTCATGAGGGAAAGTGGGAGAGATTTTCGGGGGGCTAGTTCGTAGGATAGGAGAGGGATGGCAGCACGGTGACTCTTCATCGATCGTAGATCCTCAATAATGCGCGCCGCGGGAACGAGATGTCGTTGGACATTCCGACCCCGGGGGTCGATGCATTTGTCTCGATTTTTCTGGAGGTTGCTGGCCAGCGATGGTGGCGGTGGCTCGGTTGCCCAAGGTTTAATTTGTCCACGGAGGATGGGCCTTCTCCTCCGTGTTATGACGTTGTATGGCGATGATCGCCGGGGCGGGGAAGCGATGTCCTCCGCCGATACTCTGATGCACCCCCGGGGTGGCGACGACGGGATAAAGCCCGCTCCGGGCGATGATCTGGATCGTTGTTGGGGTCCACCGTTGATGCTGCGCTGGGGGGGAAGAAGGGGGGAGAACGAGAGCGAAATCTCCGGCGTATTGGTTTCGGCGCGTGTATTTTCACGAATTCGTTTTACTGAAACGAGTTACAAATGAGTAGTTATGGTTTCGCGACATTAGGGAACGACTGAGCACTACGTAACGCGGTAAACGGGGATCTCGAAGGGACATAACGCGAGGGAAGGGAATGGGGGGGACGTGCGTGGTGGACTTGCGAGGGGCAGGTCGGGGCGACCTGTGACGCAATGTCACAGTCCATATATAAAATGCAAACAAATATTAAGAAATATAATTATATGAAGATTTCCGCTTCGATAGCCGTGGCATCAGACTTCTAATATTTTTTCATCTAATTACTAACCCATGTCTTGATCGATGCATTTCGATCGAAGATGCTCTTATTTTTTCTGAAAAATTCTTCGATTTCTTTGAATGATGGGAGTTTTTTTTTTGAATATAAGATGCGAATTCTCGCCATGCAATATTTTTTTCTTCGTTCGTTCAGCGTGCTCGAATGCAGTATCCGTATGGTGAAGCTAGAATAATTACAATACATTTATAACATGCGCACTAAATATATCTCAACATATAAATTAATGATATTATACCTACTAGTAGTATTGGTACCCGTCTGGGACTCCCACCCCTTCCCCCACTACTCGTCCACCCCCACTGCTAATATTCAGCAGAGTGATTTGAGAGTAGTGGGGTGAAGATGGGGGACATGAGCCTGGCCGCGGACGGGTACCGATGATTTTTGGCGCGTCAGCAAATTTTTGGCCACTTACCGATTATGATAATGACGATGATGATATGAAGAGGTGGTGAGGAATCCTCACCCACACAAACACCCACACACACACACGCAAATAAAACACGAAACGCTGAAAATTAATTCCAGATCTAAATTTATTTATTTATTTATTATTTATATTTTATAAAAACGAACATCTGGATGCGTGGGGGGCACTTCTTTTTTTTTTTCCAGTAACAGAAAAAATTGTTCGGAATTTTCATTTTATTTCATGTAACGGCCCTATCCTATAACCACTTCTTTCCCACACAACACCTTACACCTACAGCAACCCTGTTATCACCTCGTTCCCACACACATCAGCACCTCCTATTTCGCCATACAGCATCCCTGGACCACGGTCCCACGGTCCAGAACAATGCAACTCGACCATCCCCTCCACTTCACACTTCCTCCACTTCATTAGCGACAGGCCTAATCCTCAGTTCATCTCCACCCGTTCAACGGCACAGTCGAATTAATAAACTCTCTCTCTCTCTCTCAAATCGCTTAACTCTTCATTTTCACCCTTTATCACCGCTCTCTCCTTCAACATATCTCGACCATCACAACTGGCGTCAGAAGTGTGATCGATCTGCGCAACAACAGAATTCACATAAATTAACGAGGCCTTTCGCTCAGAAGAAAAAGGGAAAAGAAAGAAACTTGTGTGAAAAAAAAAAAAAAAAAAAAAAAAAAACAGTGTGGTGTGAGTGAGTGAGTGTGGTCCGATAACGATAGGAAGCCGAGGGAAAAAGAAGGAAAACTGCAACAGAAAAGAAACAACGAGAAAAACAGCACGAAAATGGGATTATTCACAATCATCTGGGCGCTCATGTAAGTACCATCTAAATTTTTCTTTAAAAACTCGTGCATGCATCGATATTCTTTGTGGTCCGTATCGTGAGCGTGCGTCGGTCTACAACCACACGTATTCCACACACACATACACCCATTCATGCCTCTATAGCCATTGTTCGCTCGAGCGACTCGCGTCGTTCCCTCTCACTCGCACGCGCGCGACAAAAATCACGTCACCCAAATTCCGATCTCGTATTACACTGACCGGCGACAAAGTCGCTGGCGGACTCGCTGCTACAGCACGCACAAAAAATAATTTTCATACGTAGAAAACCCATTTATACAGCTGTCCCCAAAATTAACGTGTATATATACACATATACATCGGCTCTCGTACAAAATCACAAACACAAATTTTAACGTAGTAAACTAAACTATTTCAAAAAACCGTAGCAAAATAATAATATCAA
The DNA here is from genome assembly GCA_959613375.1 of Heteropelma amictum. Lineage (NCBI taxonomy): Eukaryota > Metazoa > Arthropoda > Insecta > Hymenoptera > Ichneumonidae > Heteropelma > Heteropelma amictum. Next base: position 7,158,060 of record OY390727.1, read on the forward strand.
TAATAATAAAGAACGAAACAAATCGAAAAAGGAAAAACCAAAAGTGTGCAAATAAAACTATATTATATATATATATATACAATAAACTTACAACAGAAACAACCTTGCTCGCAACTTCCACTCTTCATCAACGAAACATAATTTTCATAAAACAATAACGATAATAGAAATTACAGGGAAAAACGAACAAATAAAATAACAGAACATAGAAAATTTTCTTTTTTAATTTCCCCTTTTCTCCTCTTTATCCATTTTCGACAAAACAAAATAACAATCACCGAGAAATAAACCTCCGCGGCGAAAATAGACATTAACGCTCTGTTCCAAATTTAATAAAATTCATTTAGACGTACCGATACACGATTAGGCCAATACGCCCACCTAGGCGCCGAATAGGACGCCAAAACACCTCCAATACATTTTATCGACACGTACTGGCAGACCAAGACAGCGAAAGCGACGAGACCGAAATGGCAAACCCCGCACCTCAGAACCCCGCGACATATAACGACCTAACAAAGGTAATCCCACAATTTGGTGATGGAAATATAACGATCGAAAACTTTATTAGCAAGTGTAAACGCGTACAGCAAACCGCCCCCGACCCAAATCACCGATATTTAATAAATGCGGTAATATTCAGACTAACTGGCAGAGCGTACGACCTGACAGAGGGAAAAACATACAACACGCTTGACGCGCTTCTCGCAGACCTGAAAAGGGCATACAAAAAACCGTTAGAATTATCAGATTTAGGACTCGAACTAAAATCAACGTCACAAAAATTCAACGAATCAGTCCTCGATTACGAGCTCCGAGTAAAAGTTCTGCAGAACCAAATTACCGAAAGATTATCAGAAGTATACTCAGCGGCAGACGATAGGGCGTACTTAGAAAAAAGAACGGCAGAAGAGAAAAAAGCTGTAATCCAAGCTTTCGTACGAGGCCTCTTAGATAGAATCGCGAATCTTCTACTTCACCGAAATTTAGAGACCCTAGACAACGCTATAGACGAAGCAACAAATATCGAACTGGAATTACAAAGGCGCGCAACGGTGAACCAAAGTCGATCACGTTTAACCGAACCCGGGGAAACGGTTACGGAAACAGCTAGAGTCCGATTCGCGGAAACAAATAGGGGTATAAATGAAAAATATTGCGAATTTCACCAACAGGGAGGCCACGAAACATCAGAATGCATAACGTTAGCGAAAATGAGAGAGAAATGGAGACAAACCCGCCAAGAACCACGACAATTCGGAAACCCCAGCAAAAATCAATTCGGTCAAGGAACACAAAATCATAACAATTACACCCCGCAGAATTACAACAAGCACAACCCGCGAAATTATAACAATTATAACCCACGAAACCAATACACGCAATACCAATACAACAATCACCGTGACAACCAACACAGAAACTTCCAGAACGGATATAGAAATAACTCTCGCGACCGATATCGCAACTCCTACACCCAATATCCCGATAATTCCCGTGACGATCCTCGCAATAACCCTCGCGACCAATATCGTCACAACTCTCGCGACCGATACCAAAACAACGCCCATGACCAATACCGAAATAATTCTCGCGATCGACACCGCGATAACTCTCGCGACCGCTATCGTACGAACTCACAGGATAGAAACGGTCACGCGAGCCGCCGAGACAACTCAGGCACAAGGTCGAAAAATCGCGACAACCTTAACGATCTCGCGCCAAAAAACGGGAGTGCAGCTCCGCGGAACAGCGCGACGCGGAGCCCCTCGAGAGAACGCGCATCAACGTCGACCCAGTAAAATCAAGTAACCCGGAAATTAGAAAAGCGACAATATGTCTAGGGCTCACCAAACGGCAAAAACCACCCACAGTCGCCATTAATTCAACCGATATAAACAAACAGAACTCCCGATTTCTAGTAGACACAGGTTCACAGATAAATTTGGTTAAAATATCCATCATACGGCATAAAAATAAAATCGACCCGCAGATAATCTACGAACTTTCAGGAATCACCGAAGGTATATTATACACAACCGGCAAATATACCCTCCGAATCAAAAACATTAACGTCGAATTCCATGTCGTCGAGGACACTATCCCTATCCCATACGATGCAATTCTCGGAGACGCATTTTTCAAGGATACACCCGCCGATATATTATACACAAAATCCTGCATCACATTTCACGACTCCATAATACCATTCGAGACCCAGGAAGAAATTAACATCCCTGCCAGATCAAAAACCCTGATATCAATCCGAATAAAAGATACCGACCTATCCGAAGGGTTTATACCAAAAATCGAAACGAACGAAGGTCTCTTTCTCGGCAACGCTATCGTAACGAACAGTGGCGGAATAACGTATATAGGGGCGATTAACACAACCAGTCATAACATCTCTTTCGCAATCCAAATTGTTGAACTACAGCCGATCGAACAGGTATCAAAAACACCTGTCGACATTGAAAGCGATTCTCGCGATACTCAGGACGAGCACCGCGCAGCAATTTGCTTAGCAGTTACAGACGGAGACAAGGAAAGGTCCGAAACGGTAAAGTCACTCTTGCACCTAGATCATCTAGATGAGACAGAGAAAGACAGTGTATACCAGCTTGTTTCGGAACATCCTCGTCTGTTTAACCTGCCTAATGAACGACTTGGATACACGACTGTAGTGAAACACGAAATTAATACCACCGACGATAGACCCATTAACACCAAACAATATCGATTCCCCCAAGTACACAAATCCGAAATAAACGAACAAGTACAGGACCTATTGAAAAAAGACATTATACAACCATCCCTGTCTCCATATAACTCTCCGGTTTGGATAGTCCCCAAAAAATCAGACGATTCAGAAAAAAAAGGTTGCGCATGGTTATCGACTTTCGGAAACTCGACGGAAAAACCATTCCCGACGCGTACCCGTTGCCAAACATCATAGATATTCTCGACCAATTGGGCAAATCGCGATACTTCTCGGTTTTCGATCTCGCATCCGGCTTCCACCAAATTGAGATGCACCCTCGAAACAAACCGAAAACAGCATTCTCCACACCGGGTGGACATTACGAATTCAATCGAATGCCATTCGGATTGCGAAACGCACCAGCTACATTTCAGAGAGCAATGGATTCGATACTATCCGGACTCCAGGGTGCAGATCTTTTCGTTTATGTGGATGATATCGTTATTTACGCAACCGATCTCGAACAACACGAGAAAAAATTTAGGCGACTCGCGAAACGACTGACTGACGCAGGTCTGACGCTGCAGACAAACAAATGTAAATTTCTCTGTAAAGAGGTAGCATATTTGGGTCACGTCATTAGCAAAAAAGGGGTACAACCAAAACCAGATTTAGTTGAGGCAATCAAAAATTTTCCAACCCCAACAGACAAAAAGACAATCATACAATTCCACGCGTTAGCCAATTATTACCGAAGGTTCATCCAAAATTTCGCAAAAATATCCACTCCTTTGACGAAACAATTAAAACAATCCGAAAAATGCAATTGGACAACCGAGTGCCAAGAAGCTTTTGAAACAATAAAAAACAAAATTATCAGCCAACCCATTTTACGATACCCAGATCACAACGAGCGATTTACATTGACAACCGATGCTTCTAACTATGCCATCGGCGCGGTTTTGAGCCAAAAACACGAAAATTTCGATCACCCAGTAGCATTTTACTCTCGAGCCCTCACGAACGCCGAAATTAAGTACGACACCACACATAAAGAACTGTTAGCAGTGGTAAAAGCGGTTGAACACTTTCGACATTATCTTTACGGGAAAGCGTTTCACAGTAGTAACAGATCATCGAGCACTCGTATACCTCACAACCAAACCCAACCCACCACAACAATTACAACGCTGGCAAGCCCTATTAAGTGATTACGAATACGACATCCACCATAAACCTGGAAAACTCAACGTCGTCGCGGACGCCATGTCGAGGAATCCATCAAAGATCCTACCGATTCGATTACGGAGCGAATCATCGACCAACGAACATCACGACACGAAAAAGGCGAAAACCACACACCAGCCGGATACGCGCGGAAGATCAACGTCGGACGAACAATCAGGAAATCCATCACCCAAGAAAAAACGCGTCACAACACACAGCAACTCGGAATCATCAGGCACCGACACCGAAAACGAAGACTCAGACAGGAGACCACGGAGAACGATGAAGGAAAACAGACACAAAAAAGTAAACCCATCTATCGACGATAACAACTGCGATACGGTAACGGAGGAGGAGGGAACTCACGACAGACCAACGGAAAACGACTCGGCAACCAAACGAAAGTCCAACGATTGAAGGAACCACGAACCCGGCAGACAATGAAAAAGGAAAACGAACGGAAACAAACAAGGAAGAAAATAAACTGAACAAATTAATCAACGAATACAACGCTAGACAGGAGCGGCCATCAAAGGCAAACGAAAACAAGCTAACAAAGCTAATCGACGAGTATAATTTAAAACAAATGAAGCAAAATGCAGGTGAAGGAAATAAATTAACAAAACTAATCAACGAATATAATACGAGAGAACAACGGAAACAGGAAAAATCGAACGAGCAAAGTAAAGAAAACGAACACACAGCAAGCAATAAGGAAACTAACGACGGGAGGAGTGAGCCAAAGGCACACGAGTCGGTCAACGGGCCGAATATGGGAGACAATACAGCCAATGTATCGGAGATCAGGCCAACGTCCGAATCACATCCACCAATAACGGAAACAACGAACGAACAAGGTACCACAAAACATCTTGAACTGGAACCGAACTTCCGCTCACCGGCGACGTCAGGCGACAAGGCGACCGAACCAAATTTCCGTTCGCCGCCACGACTCAACGAGGGTCGAACAACCCATGACTCGACTCGCGAGATATCGGAGGAATCGCGAGAGCAGTCAACAGGCCAGTATCAAACCAACAACGACACGCTGAAACCACCGATCCGACCACCAGAATCGACCGACGAAGACAGCACGTCATCAGCAAAAAAACGACGACCTGGCCGACCAAAATCGAGCAAAAATGACACGACAACGGACAAGCTCTCTCCAGCAGTAGCGAACGATTACGGCAATCTCGCAGCCGAAATACACCAAAGCGAATCCGATGCAGATCCACCTTACGAGCCATCGCAGTACCACAGAAAACGCCCGGCATTACCAAAGGCAGCACCAAAAACAAGGCACATGACTCAAACTGAAGATGCCGAACGCCAATCGTTCACCGAAGACTCAGAAACATCAGACGAAAACAACGTAACAACCTCGGAATGGGAAGAACAATCCGAAGATCCGGAAACAAACCAGAGACACATGACATCGAACAACAACGTCATAATTAGCCGGAAAAGTATTCTCACGCAGAAGGATAACATCGCTCATTTTCTCGCAGCGGATTGTATCACGAACACAACAATATCGCGAATCCTCGTAGAGAAAAACGTAATCAACCACGAAGACCTTTGCAAGGAGAAACCGAGAGCTGGACACATATTCATAACACGCCGCGGAACCAAACGCATCTTCACCATGATATGTAAAGGAAAATGCACAGATAACACCGACTGGCATATGGTCCAGAAATGCATCGAGACAGTCATCAAAATCTTGACAAGGGACAAACTCGAATCATGCACACTGGCCAAAGATCCTGAGATCATCGATCAATTTCTCTGGGACAACATCAAAACTTACATCCAGCAAATCACGGTTGAGCGAAAAATACGAATAACGTTGTGCGAAGGAATTATCACGGTACCACCGAAACTACACCAACAGTCCATAATAAAGGAAGCACACGAATCAACAATCGGAGGACACGAAGGCATCTCGAAAACTCACAAACGCATATGTGCTCGATACTATTGGAAAAACATGAAAGCAGACGTCAAGGAATTCATTAAAACCTGCCAAAAATGCCAAAAGAACAAACTCGTTCGCGTAAAAAACAGAGCACCCATGGTAATAACAGATACTCCAACTCAGCCTTTCGAGAAAATCGCAATAGATATCGTCGGACCTCTTCCAAAAACAAAGGACGGTCACGAATACATCCTCACGATCATCGATCTATTCAGCAGATTCAGCGTCATGGTTCCACTTAAACAAACAACAGCTCGCGATGTATCTAAAGCACTAGCAACAAGCTTTATAACGACATTCGGTGCACCTCGTGCGATACTTTCCGACCAGGGTACGAACTTCATGTCAGACCTATTCGCATCTTTCGCAGAACTGTTCAAAACCAAACAGTACCGAACGACAACTTACCACCCACAGTCCAACGGAGCGTTAGAGCGAAGCCATCACAGTCTCGTCGAATACCTCAAACATTACATCGATATGGACAAAAACTGGCACGAACTAATCCCATTCGCGGCACTTTCTCACAACACGAGTGTCCACGAAAGCACAGGGTACACACCATACGAGTTAGTCTTCGGAAAACCAGCCTCACTACCATCCGAATTCCCACCTCCTGAAAAATTAGCGACATACGACGACTACCTGCTAACAATGCACAGGAACTTAAAAGAAATCCGACAATTGACACGCGAGAAGCAGTTAGCGGCGAAGGAACGCACAAAACGATATTATGACAGGAAGACAAAAACACAAAATTTCAAAGTCGGACAACAAATATTCCTATTAAAGGAACCTCGAAAAGGAAAATTAGATCCCCATTACACCGGCCCATACACTATTGTGGAAATTCTCAACCGTAACAATATCAGGCTTCAAATCGACAACGACAAAACAAAGGTAGTACACGTAGACAAAATCAAAATGGCACATGTTGCAGATACCACACGGCCGCTATGAGCAATGACATCTCAGTGGAAAATTCACCATTCCCACGGAACCCCGGATTATACTCACACCCACTCGGTACACTCAGAACATATCACACAGTCTGGAATCTCATCACATACGCTAACACAGAGGGATTGACAACACGAAGGGCACAACTCAAGGAAAACCTACACAGTATCCACGAATATTGCTACACACTAGGATCATCATGCCTCATAAAGGGACAGCTAACGTCATTTAAATCTCGCCTGAACACCATCGAAACATCTCAATCGATACTCGAGGAACTGATCCCGTCAAGAAACACCACACAATTACGGGAAAAACGAGCAGTACTCGGGTTTATAGGGAAGGCGTACAAATTTTTATATGGTACAATGGATAGCGACGACGCCAATAGAATAGCCACACAGATAGAAATGCTCGCGAACAACTCGATAGAACTAGCAGAAATCGAACGCAATCAAACACACATAGTAAAAACGGGCTTTGACATAACACAAAAACAAATTACAACAATGAAACACGAAATCAACAAAGCAATGAACAAACTAAATCTGGCAATAATCGATACCCACGAACAAGTAAACATTTTAAAATATAACCAAGTAGCAATACAATTCATAAGAGGGGTAGAAAAAGACCTCACGGAACTGGAAATGGACGTAGAAACGCTAATAAACGCTATTCTTTTCGCAAAATCGGGACAAATTCACCCACGACTTTTAGCAACTAAAACCTGGCTGCAAAATGCTGAAGCCATTATAAAAGCGTCACCGAACACCGAATTTCCAATTCCGTTAGATCCGAAATACATACCAGAACTGATAGAAATATCCGAACTAATAATCTTCCACAATAACGGAAAACTCGTTTACATAATTAAAATCCCATTGCTAGACTTAATACCGTTCAACCTGTACGAACACATGTCAGTCCCAATGCGCCAGACCCCGTCGGACACACGTTTCGCCTATATCAAACCGGCATCACCTTTCACAGCGATTGCCGAAGATTTCGAAAATTATTTCAGCCTACATAACCTCGCAAATTGCAAATCGATGAACTCTATGTATATATGCAAACAAGTTAAGTCAATGCTCCAGCAGGTATGCACAGGCTAATAACAAGTATATGGAAACATTCGAACCATCGAAAAAGTCATCATACTTGATGTACTTTGATGTGAATAATTTGTATGGATGGGCAATGTGTCAACCATTGCCATACTCCAGTTTTCACTGGGTCGAGAATATTTCCAACTTTGATGTAATGACAATTTCGCTAGATTCCCCCACGGGCTATATCCTCGAAGTTGACATTGATTATCCACAACATTTACATGATTCTCACATGGATTTACCGTTTTGTCCAACACATGAAAAACCCCCCACCAAGCGTCAAACAAAACTACTTGCGACTCTATATGGGAAAAAGCGTTATGTAATTCATTATCGTAACTTGCAGCAGTGTATACGACATGGTCTTCGAGTAACAAAAATTCATAGAATATTACAATTTCAACAATCTTCTTGGTTAAAATCATACATTAAATTGAATACGCAGTTTCGTACAAATGCAAATAATGATTTTGAAAAAACTTTATTTAAATTAATGAATGATGCGGTCTTTGGCAAAACGATGGAAGATGTGCGAAATCATGTAGATGTTAGACTTTTAACAGAATGGGATGGTCGTTATGGGGCAGAGGCAATGATTTCCAAACCGAATTTCCATAGCTGTAGTGTTTTTTCGGAAAATCTCGTGGCTATCGAACTACGTAAGCTCGAAGTGAAATTCAACAAACCAATATATGTCGGTATGAGCATACTTGACATATCCAAGACGTGTTTGCATGAATTTCATCACGAGTTCATGAGTCCTTTATATGGGAATAAGTCAAAAGTTATGTACACCGACACAGACAGTCTCATATATTACATCGAGTGTGAGGATGCATATGAGGACATGAAATGTAACATACATAGATTCGATACTAGTGATTATTCGGTGGGCAACATGTATGGTATACCGCTAGTCAACAAGAAAGTACCAGGTCTCATGAAAGATGAAAATAATGGCGCAATAATGACCGAGTTCGTCGGACTGAGAGCAAAAATGTATGCCCTACGTGTTGATAATAAAAAAGATGTAAAAAAGATTAAGGGTGTCAAAAGTAATGTCGTTGCACGAACAATAACGTTTAATGACTATGTGCAATGTTTGCAGGAGGAAATTGAAATTACATGTCAACAGTCATGCATACGATCAAAATTACATAAAGTGTATACGATCAGAGAGACAAAAATTGCTCTTAGTCCACATGATGACAAGCGGTATATCATACCTGAAACTACAAACACTTTGCCATGGGGACATTATAGGATACCTTTGTAATTATTTTTATGAAAAAAAATTATAACATTTCATGTGTAAAATTAGATGTATATACTTTGTTCAGTAATATTGTATAAAATGATATGTAAATAATTTGTAAATAATTTTTGTATATGATTGAGAATAATGATTTTTTCTTGTATAATGAATAAAAAAAAATCCTGAATAGAATGGACTACATCTTGGAAAAAATGTCAACCTTTTTTGAATCCTTAATTTTACCTTTATAGCTTTCTCGAAGAAGAATAAGAGAAAAAGAAGGATATTACAATACCCATTGCCATGGATTGGTGGAAGGAAAAGAATAAGAGAGAACAAAATGATTTTTATTTGCTTTTTATTGATCGTTTATCCAACTATTGTGCGTGTTGTCAAAACCTAACCATTTAACGAGTAGTCGATTGCCACGTCTCTTCAAAACTTTTTCAATCAAATAAACATCTGGATATTTAACACTTGATAATTCCTGTTCATAGAATCCTCCAGCTATAGGCTCATCTCGATGATCTTTCAGATGATACATCACAGGAGTGGTTTTCCTTACTTTGAATATCGTAAATATCTCAGTCGTCCAGTTTGGTGTATAACCTTTCTCAAATACATTCTTGAATTTGCTAATCCGTACTTTGTCACCAATTCTGAATTTTGGCAGCATTTTTTTCGCTCTATTCGCCGCTTTGTCATAAATATCGCGGAATATTTGTTTTTCATTTGTAGTATTGACGTCCCTCGGTTTTAATTTGATAGTACGATGTATCGTATTATTGTATTCAGCTATCAAAGTGTCGAGAATGTCAACCCACTTGTAATTGCCACGAAGACTAAATTTTATCCACATTTTGTTCTTTAATGTACGATTAAAACGTTCACAAATAGATGCTTTTAAATTACTATACGTAGAATACATGTGAATATTGAAATTTTTCATCATTGATTTGAAATCTACATTGTAAAATTCTTTTCCCTGATCTACATGTAAATTTTTCGGGACGCGTCCTTTAGCAAGTATGGACTTCATTGCAATTGTCGTATGTTTGCCAGATTTGCTTTTAATGGGTACGGCCCAAGCAAACTTTGAAAATGTATCGATGACGGTGAGTAGAAACTTGTAGTTGAAGTTTTGTCGTGCATAAGATGACATATCTACAAGGTCAGCTTGCCAGGTTTCATCCAAACCATAGATATCAACACGTCGACGTGGGTAATTCCTTCGAGCTGGTTTATGTAGCTCCTGAACTAGAACCTCCTTTGTTTTCTCGTCCGACATCATTCTCCAGAGCGTTTAGTCGTTCTTCCAAAAGGCCAATTATTTTGGAATTTTGCACAATCAGTTCTTGCACCACTTTAAAATCTATTTCAATCTGTTCAAACTGCTTTTTCACGCGTGATTCTAGACTGACGATCATTAATTTATCATTTTCACTCCTATTTCTCTCGAATGCTCTCAGTCTCTCATCCTGATGAACAATGAGCTGAGAATTACGAGACGAGAGATCTTCAAGTACTTCATCAATATCAATTTGATGTTTCATATGAGTCTCGAGATTTTTTTCAAGAGCCTGAATCATTATAGCATTATTATCGATATCATTGCGCAGGGATGATGTAACATTGTATACAAGACGAACTTCTTGTTCTATAGCACTTTGCATAACTTTTACAGATGCGGCATCGTTTTGTTCAACTGGATCAGCGATATTGCACAATCGTTTATTATTCATGTCATATTGACCATCGAGGGTCAATTTAAATCCTTGACCGGGAGGACCACGACTCCCAGAAATACTACTTCTAATTGCACTTCTTCTCGCCAACTGTCGTCCAAACACGTCAACACTCATCTTGCAAATGTACAAAGTCACTGTGATGATGATGTTGATAAATGATTTCAGACGTGATCCAACCACCATACCCGCCATATTTCAAATGCATGAAATTGCTTCGATGATGATGTTAATAAATGATTTCAGCTTCACGTAATTCCTCAATAATTGCGATAATTTCATTCGAATGTGAGAGATTTCCAGCGGACTGTGATGCTATAAGTAGGCGTAAACGATCCACCAGTTCATTATCATCATCCCAATAAACGTAATCAAATTTCATATTCTTCTCAGCAGTTTTGTACATGCCTTGACCACTATGAAAAGAGTCCATCTTTGCAATATAGGTCTTGTATTTGAAGCTAGTATCTTTTCGTATCGCACCACTTGCTTCATAATATTTTTTATGAGCATTCGTTGAGATCACGATATTCCCATAATGTTTCAAATCGTCTTTTGTAAGGGTATCAGCATCGGGCTTCTTTTTAAATAATAGCTCTACCAAACCAATGGTTTTCGGATATTTTTTATCCTTTACACAAATCTCATGAGTATTAAACACTATAGGAGAATCACCAATCATTATTTTCTTACTTGCAAGCTGACGTACACCGTATGAAACATCCAAACCCGCTTTTCTGTTTGTTTGCAACAATACGAGATATTCATTTATTAATTCATCCACATTGCTATCCATATCATTTTCGGTATTATCATCATTATGATGAATTGATTTTTCACCAATATCATTGTTATCATCATCATCAAAATTATCATGGTCATCGACAGCATCTTCATACATTGATTTGAAAGAGACGTCTCCCAGTGCAAAGTCATTCTCCATTTTTTTCTTCCCATAATTATCATCAGCTGCTTCCTCTTCTATTTCTTCGGCCTCTGCATCGACTTTCTCTTCTTTTTTAATTCTTTCATCTGTAGTTTCATCTTTAATTTCATCCTTCAGCATGTCTCTGTTTGATATCAGCTTCTCCAATGGTGCTACTATTGGTTTGAAGACTTCACGTCTTGTACGTTCAATATCATCTTTGCCCGTTTTTAGCATTCTATGTTTTCGTCTGATTACATCACTTACTTTAACAAGTTGATGTAAGACACTCTTTTCCTTCAACAGCTGTGCGTGCTTCATCTTGTGTCGCATACGATACTGCCTCTCTTTGCATAAAACATGATTATTTAATGCAGAGAAAAACATCAAAACCTTTCCTATATCGACCATCAGTAATATCGCTATCCTTGTCAATTGTCATAAATCCATACTTGTCAGAATTTCAACATTCCGAGCACAAATTCTTGAATTTTGTATATGTCATATCTGTATTGACATGATCATTATACACATGCTTAAGGTTCATTTCATCCCGTTTCAACAATACCACGAAATTTGCATTATCACGTATGAGATGTTTAGGAATACGTGCATAGGTTTGACACAGGTAAAAACTGTCGACCATCTCGTGTCGTCCCGTGGCAAAGAAAGATCTCATATTATCCTGTTTTTCACAAGCCACATCGTCGAAAATCATTATGGAATGAGACCGTGCATCACTTGGCGACACCACCTGTTCATGCTCATTAAATGTATGATATTGAACCTCACTCACTGGTTCGAGAAGACGCTCCAGCAACTTATATTTTGGCTGTCCCAATGATTTAGAATAAAGATAAATGTTCTCAAATCTCAGCCCATTCGGATGTATTATGAGAGTGAGCAATGCGTTTGTCTTGCCACAGTTTGATGGACCACAGAATATAGCACGAATGGTATTAGGCAATAATTCACCATGACGTTTTCTTTTTTCCCTCCCATCACCACGCGTAAATTCATCGAAATTCCTAACAGGCAGTTGGCCTACTCTCGACCCCTTCTTCATCGTAACTAACATCCTTACTGTATAAGATCCTGTTTTTATAATATTTATCCATTAGTCGAGTACTAGACTTTGTGCGAGCATGAGCAAACGCGGAAAAGGTCTGATCAACAATTTAATTGATAGACTTCCGATTGAGCTACATTTGCCCGGTTATCAATACTGTGGGCCTGGCACAAAACTGGGTAAACGTCTAGCACGCGGTGACCCTGGAATTAATCCTCTGGATAAAGCTTGCAAGGAACATGACATTGCATATTCGAAACATCCTAACGATCTCGAAGCAAGACATCTAGCCGATAAAATATTAAGTGAACAAGCTTGGCGGAGAGTCAACGCTAGAGACGCAGGTATCGGTGAGAAAACGAGTGCCTGGGCTGTGACAAACATTATGAAGACCAAAAAGAAAATTGGTATGGGGCACGAGAAAGTGGACTGGAAAAACGTTGTCAATGCTGCGAAGAAGACAATGGTATGCAGCAATGATCCAATGAAAATTATTAAAAGTGCTCTCAAAGGTGCAAGAACAATTGTCAAAAGATCAATTATCATGAAACGTAAATTACGTACACCTCGTGTTTTGCCTGTACCTAAGAAGATTGGAGGTTTTTTGCCATTTCTCATACCGATATTTGCCGGACTCAGTGCTGCTGGCGCATTGACTGGTGGTGTAGCTAGTATAGCTAAAGCTGTTGGAGCCGCTCAAGCTGCCAAAAGAGAATTGGATGAGACTAAGCGACATAATCGAACGATTGAGGCTATAGCATTGGGCAAGGGATTGCATTTAAAACCATATAAGCGAGGGCTTGGTCTTTATATCACGCCGTCAAAAAACGTGAAGTGACGCTACCTCATCAACCACTATCCGACATAGATTTACTGAAATATGCAAAGATCATGAAGATTCCACATTTTCGCGGAGTGTTTATGCGCGATAGACTACCATCAAGTGGACCTCTCAAATGTGAATCAGCCATTGTGAATCTAGACAAATATGTTGGACCTGGTACACACTGGGTCGCATACAAAAAGTCGGGCAAAAAAGTAATTTATTTTGACAGTTTCGGCAATATTCAACCACCGCCAGAACTTTTGAAATATTTCGATGTTGGTAGCGTTAGATACAATTATAATAGATATCAAGATTACGATGGTATTGAATGTGGTCATTGGTGTCTGAAATTTCTCTGTAAGCAGTTACATCGTAAAAATAAGTACGCTCTATATATGTAGGATACAGTGATACTATGCGATCAGTTGTCAATTTGCCATCATGGATGATAGTTTTACACTGACAATATCTGGAACATCTTCCATACTTGATGCTCAATATTTTCCACCAATCGAATTATCACCAAGTAAAAACTATACTCTTGGGCTGGTTGAATTATTGACCTTTAATTCCATACCAAATATAGATGATGGAAATAATAAGTTTTATGTGGGAAATGACGTATTAACGATCCCTACTGGTAGTTATGAAATAGAGGATATTGAGGCGTATTTACAATCCGAATTGTTGGATAAGAAAATTTCCATCAAACCCAATAATAATACTTTGTGCAGTGAAATTGAATGTGATTGCGAAATAAATTTCATTCCCGATGATTCGATTGGACGTTTGTTAGGATTTACAAAACGTAAACTGGAAGCGAATAAAAAACACAAGTCTGATCTTCCAGTCGCCATTCTCAAAGTAAACGCCCTGCGTGTCGAGTGTAGCATTACGAGTGGTGCATACGTCAATGAGCAAAGAGTACATACAATCCATGAATTTTATATAAAATTGCCTGGTTATAAAATTGTCGAAGTGCCATCGCATATTATTTATCTGCCAATCACAAGTCGAATAATAGACAATATACAGCTTCGAATTGTGGATCAGGACGGTGATTTGGTAAATTTTCGTGGTGAAGTCATCACTATTCGTCTGCATATAAAAAGCAATGGGAATCGTTTTTAACAGGAGTAATAAAAATCCAAATAAGTCAACATGGATAGCCAGTCGGGAATCGACGCGCAAAGCGATAACACCTCAAAACATTCAATTTCTGAAGAATTTGGGCCTGAAAGTGCGTGGAAAAGGTGTTTAAGAGATTATTCGATCTGCATTGTCTGCATCTGCTGTATACGAGAAAATGGAGGAAGAGATAGTGAATATTAACACGCCCATCGTGTTTGATGAATCTATAACACACTGCGAGATTCATGCTCATCAGCCATATGGATCAACATCATTCAATAATAGCGATGATATACGTATTTCCGTGCGAAATCAAGATCAATGCATACTTCCCAGCCAGAGCTCGTTACATATATCGGGAAAACTGACGAAAAATAATGGTGAACCGACAACTGCTACAAGCCTAGTCAACAATGCCATTTGTCATTTGTTTGAAGAGGTGCGTTATGAGCTCAATGCTGTAGAAATTGATCGAAACAAAAATGTTGGTCTTACAAGTCTATTGAAGGGTTATTCTTCATTGAGTCCAAATAAAAGTTCCATGCTTGAGAATACAGGCTGGCTCGATATTGAAGAAACGAAGCAAATTATAGATGTGTCTGGTAACTTTGACATATGTATACCGCTGAGCATGCTACTTGGTTTTGCTGAAGATTATCGAAAAGTTGTGGTAAATGCGAAGCATGAATTAATTCTATCGAGATCAAAAACTGATGATAATGCGATTGTACAAACGGCCAATGAAGACTTCAAACTTGTTTTGCAAAAAATAGAATGGCTTGTGCCATATGTAACAGTGTCAAATCAACGAAAAATTCAGCTTTTGAAATTTATTGCTAAAGATACGCCAATTCCTATGAGTTATCGTACATGGGAATTATATGAATATCCATTACTTCCCGCCACCTCCAAACATGTGTGGTCTGTGAAAACATCTACTCAGCTGGAGAAACCGCGATACGTCATTCTCGGCTTTCAGACCAATCGAAAAAATAAGAAAGACAAAAATGCGAGTAAATTCGATCATTGTTACCTGACAGACATAAAATTATATCTAAACTCTCAATGTTATCCATATGGGAATTTAAATCTGAATATTGATCGAAATCAGTATGCATTGCTGTATCAGATGTATGCCAACTTCCAATGTACGTATTATAGTAAGGAGACAGAACCGTGGCTAAGCAAATCTGAATTTTTGAAGTATGCTCCGCTAGTTGTAATTGACTGTGCAAAGCAAAATGATTCTCTGAAATCTGGACCAGTGGATGTTCGCATTGAATTTGAAATGAAAAATAATATTCCATCGCAGACATCAGCATACTGTTTGATTCTGCATGATCGAATCGTTGAGTACAATCCAATCAGTGGTGGAGTAAGAAAATTAGTATAAGATCTGAATGACGAGTGAAAAGCGGCTCGCTCAAAATGGATGTCATCGTTGATCTACGAGGTTTCAATTGAACGAATGTCAAGCTCATTTGAAAAAAACCGTTTAAATGTATATCAAGCAACATGGAATCGAGGGATGTTCGAATGAAAAAAAATAAATACACAATTTGTTTCAAAATATACATCTTTTCGTTTTTATTCACATACTTCCTCCTCCTCCTCCTCCTCCTCCTCCTCCTCCTCCTCCTCCTCCTCCTATACATCCTTCGTAATAATAATACATTGATTACATGTGAAATAAGAAAATTATATTTCTTTGAATTCGATGCTGTTGAATCTTCCTCCAAAGTAATTCATATAGAGTTTTCCGCTGAGAGCTGAAGCCAAAATGCTCTCAAACATTGTGAGATCCGTGTCGAAGGCTGTTCCGATCCTAGCTGGCAGGAATATGGAAAATTCCCGAGCGATATCCGCGACATACCTCCTTCCAAATTTAGTTTGAACCGCTCTCAGGTTCGATATAGGATAATCAGCTTGGACTGGTAGATCAGTCAATTTTTTCGTTGGCAGAAACTCAGTCATAAGACTGACTTTGTTGATATTTGAAAGATCCATTCCAGTATAGTGTATATGAAACTTTTTTGTACTTCTCACGCAATCGTAGCAAGATGATTTTATGAAAGTGCCCAACGTAACTTTTTAGTAAAATTTGTTGGGAGGAAAAAAGACGACTGATTTTTTCCTCTCAAAGTTTCTATATTGTAATTCTTTGCGTCGCTCGTCGTGTCGTAATGTCATAGGGGTTCCTGGCATCGCCAGGTTTTATATTTTCCTACCCCACTCTTTTCCGAAAAAAAAATACATCAAGCGATGTTTCTATTCGTCATGGCTAAGCAACATTTATAACACGCTCGCCGTGCTGGTGGGGTTCCATCGATGTGATCCGCGGTTTCAGGCGTATTGTAATGCTCATAGCATGGAAGATACGACCTTATTTCACTGTCCATTCGATAGCGTTCGGGGAAACGATGCCACACTCTATGAATCTCACGCCACCAATACTTTAACAGCAGAGCCTTTGGAATAGAATCTAACTCGCTCTCTGTCATGTCCTGCACGTGTTTAACAGGATGAATTGCATACATCTTGACGTCGGGATATCAACTAACAGTCTCTACGAATTTCCAGCCATAAATTTCGTCTCAACACTTCTGCTATGCATTCCATGCATTTTCACGACTGTTTTTTCTATGTATGAACCACCATGAAATTTCCCCCCATTGTCTCACACACACACACACACACACACACACACACACACACACACACACACACACACACACACACACGCACACACACACACACACACGCACACACGCACACACGCACACACGCACACACGCACACACGCACACACGCACACACGCACACACGCGCACACGCACACACACACGCGCGCACACACACACACACGCGCGCACACACACACACACGCGCGCACACACACACACACGCGCGCGCACACACACACACACACACACACACACACACACACACACACACACACGCACACACGCACACACGCGCACACGCACACACACACGCGCGCGCACACGCACACGCACACGCACACACACACACACACACACACACACACACACACACACACACACACACACACACACACACACACACACACACACACACACACACACACACACGCACACACGCGCACACGCACACACACACGCGCGCGCACACGCACACGCACACACACACACACACACACACACACACACACACACACACGGAGGGTAGCGTTGTTCGCGTCCGTAGGTTCTGCTTTTACACCCTACACGTGCTCTCCGGGTAGTGCTAAATGAACAACACCAAACAACGATATGGAAATGTCAGAAGATATTCAAACATCGTTTACAGTACAGAGGATGGATACCTCAGTGCCGGCGACGGAAGGCGTGCAAACGGGCCTGAACTCGTCGTCATCAAGCGACCGTTACGACAGCCGGGTGGACCCCATGGCTCTGCTGTCTAGAAATGTTACAGGGAGTACGGAAACAGCCCAGATGGAGGAGAACGGACGGATGAACAACGGTCCTTCAAAAAGTGGAGGACCTTTTGCTCCTGTCACTAACCAAACCTACCGAGGAAGAATAAACTCTGTACCGACTGTCACCAGCCAACAGTTACCAATGGAGAGACTCGGCAGCAAGATTGAAGAGCTAGTCGACTTCATAAAGGACAAGAAAAATGTCCATCATGAGATCAGAAAAATGGTTATGACTATTGGTACGGCATATAGGCTTGCCAACAAATCACCAACGACGACAGCGTCAACGACTCAAACATCTCCGAGTCTGAGCAAAAAACCACAGCCACCTGTGGTCACTCCTAAGGGATTATCACAGCAAGGAGAGGGCAACAACAAGAAGAGGCCGCTATCCACGCCCAGCCCCTCCGCAGAAATTGACAAGCCAGCACAGAAAAAGCCAGCCCGGGATGATACTTGGACTAAAGTGACTTGGCAAAAGAAAAAGAAGGATAGAGAACAGAAGCTAGCGCCTCAATCTGCTACAGCCCAAAACCAGCCAAGAAATGATGGCTCCAAGAAACCGAGAAGGAAGAGGACGAGAACTAAAGCTGTGCTTGTCCAACCAGCTGAAGGGCGAACATACGCCGATCTCCTCAAGGAAATCAAGGCTAAGGTAAGCCCTGTCGAGACGGGCGTAGACATAAAGTCTATTAAAAAGACGAAACGTGGAGGCGTTCTCCTTGAAATGTCTCGAAAGACCGAGGACAGTAAGGCTTTCACCGATGCAGTAAAGTCAGCCACTGCAAACATCGGCACGGTCAAGACGCTAACACCAACAGCAACGATCGAGATCCTCGACCTGGATGAAATCTCTACCGAGAGCGAAGTCCGTGAAGCACTCAAACGTGAATTCACTGACAGCCTGGAGGTCAAACGGGTCAATTTGACAAAGCCCACACCACGAGGTAATCGGGCAGCCTTCTGCGAACTAGACGAACCCAGTGTGATTAAGGCCCTTGACAAGGCCCGTATACGGATCGGTTTGGTGAACTGTCGTATACGTCCAGTAGTAAAAGTAACACGTTGTTTTAAATGTCTTGGTTATGGACACCACACACGTCAGTGTGCGGGACCAGACAGAAGCAAGTGCTGCTACAAATGTGGCGGAGAGAACCACAAGGCCGTAAACTGCACGGAGAAGCTAAAATGCTTTCTTTGTGCTTCGGACAAAGATGCTCAGGATAGTCTATGCCATATTTCTGGCACTGGAGCTTGCAAGGCATTCCGCAAAGCACTTGCAGAAGTCACGAGAGGTCAGAAATGACACGCATACTACAAGGCAACCTGAATAGGTGCGCCTTGGC
This sequence comes from Heteropelma amictum, assembly GCA_959613375.1. Classification (NCBI taxonomy): domain Eukaryota; kingdom Metazoa; phylum Arthropoda; class Insecta; order Hymenoptera; family Ichneumonidae; genus Heteropelma; species Heteropelma amictum. The sequence goes on from OY390727.1 coordinate 7,177,798, forward strand.
GCAAAACTTGCTGCGCCAGCGTGTATTTGAAGATAAAATTGACGTCTGCTTTATCTGCGAGCAATATCTAAACATCGAAGGTAAAACATGGTTCGCAGATAAAACGGGCACGGCAGCAATTTGGATTGTGAACACAAAGAACGCTACCGTCAACAACAACGGCAGTGGAGCAGGTTTTGTCTGGATTCAAACCCCCACAACCTACTTCATGAGCGTCTATCTCTCACCTAACGAAGGGATTAGTGAGTTCCGACAGAAAATGTCAAATATAGAAGATGCGGTCACTAAGTTCGACGGTGAAGTTATCGTAGCCGGAGACTTCAATGCTAAATCAGCTGAGTGGGGCGCTGCTTTCTCCGATACCAGAGGAAACGAGGTCGCTGACGTCGCGGCTAGACTCGACCTCATAGTGCTGAACACCGGGAGCACAACAACCTTTAGAAGACCAGGGTACCAAGAATCCATTCTCGACATCTCATTGGCGACTCCAAGGACTGCCAACATGATCGAAGACTGGGTAGTATCCGAAGAATACAGTGGCAGTGATCACCAGTTCGTGACATTCAGCGTTGGATTGGCATTTGCTCCGGTTTCACAAATGCGACGTTTCTAAGCGGAAGTGGAATGCCAAAAGGCTTGATCCAGAGGCATTGAAAGCCTCACTTGCACGAAGCTGGTCTATTCTGCAGAACAACCCGACCCCGGATACGTGCAGCGAGACGGAAAAGGCAGTGTTAAATACGATGAAGGAAATTGCTGCCGCATGCGACGCCTCTATGCCACGGCTGAAAAATCAAAGTTTTCACAGACCGGCGTACTGGTGGTCAGCAGACATAGCAGAACTCCGAAAAAAATGCCACAAACTACGTCGGCTAGCAACGAGAGCTGCGAAACGCTCCCCCAATCAAGATCTACTTCTGAGCGAGTATAAGCAGGCCAAAAAGAACCTCAACCGGGCAATCAAAGCGAGCAAAGCGAAATTGTGGCAAGAGATCTGTAATGACCTCGATGATGATATCTGGGGTAAAGCCTACCAAATTGTCACCAAACGACTTGGAAAGGCTTCACCGGAAGCGCCGAAATCACCTGCTTTAATGAGCAGCATCGTAGCGGAGCTGTTCCCCAAACACCAACCAAGGGAAAAAAGACATTATGTGACAAACAGTGTAACACTCTTCACAATCGAGGAGTTACAGGATGCAGCGAAGACCCTCAAGTCAGGAAAGGCACCCGGCCCTGATGGCATATCAGCATCGGTGATCAAGACCGTAGCCCTGGAATATCCAGACATACTCCTGAACACCTACAACGTATGCTTGGCAACTGGCACGTTTCCCGCGGTCTGGAAGCGGCAGAGACTGGTTCTGCTGGATAAAGGCAAAAGTGGACCTGTAACACCCTCGTCGTTCAGACCACTCTGCATGTTGGACATTGCTGGGAAATTGCTCGAAAAGCTTATACAGGGAAGATTACGGAACGATATCGATCGTGCTGGAGGTTTTACCGCAAACCAACATGGCTTCCGGAAAGGACGTTCAACAGTCGGCGCGATCCAGAAAGTCGTAGGGACAGCGAGAGAAGCATGGACTGGTAGCCTTAAAGCTCGTAAAGTATGCATTCTCCTCACGCTAGATATCAAAAACGCATTTAACAGCGCAAATTGGGGAGACATTTTAAACGCTCTGGAGCACAAGTTTGACGTGGAGCCAGAAAATCTGGCACTAGTCGACAATTACCTTGACGATAGAAAGCTTATAGTTGAAACTACTGAAGGCCCACAAGAATACGCCATAACGGCTGGCGTGCCGCAAGGCTCAATAATGGGGCCTGATCTATGGAACGCAGACTACGACGAGCTTCTTGAAATCCCGTTGCCAGAGCAAGTAGAGCTAACAGGCTTTGCAGACGACGTTGCAGCCACTATAGGGGCGGACAGCGTAGAAGAGGCCGAACTGCTAGTTCGGGAAACCATCGACACCGTCGAGACTTGGCTTGATAAGCGTCACCTGAGACTCGCCAAACAGAAAACCGAGATGGTCGTCTTGACACGTCAAAAATGGTTCCCAAAACCATTCGCTGTGGACTTGGGAGGAACAACACTCACGTCAACAAGGGCCCTGCGCTATCTAGGGGTAATGATAGACGAGAAACTATCTTTCCGTGAACACCTCGACAGTGCATGCAAGAAAGCCAGCAAGACTGTGTCTAGCCTAGCACGAATTATGACCAACACCATGGGACCAAGAACAAAAAAGAGAAGAGTTCTTCTAGAAGCAGTCCACTCGGTACTGCTTTATGGAGCGGAGATATGGGCAGACATATTAAAGCAGAAGACCTACCGGCAAAAGATAGCAGCAGTACAGCGGCGAGGCGCTCTCAGGGTTGCCTGCGCCTACCGCACAGTTTCAGAAGCGGCTGTATTGGTCATTGCGGGAGCCACGCCCATCGACCTATTAGCGTTTGAAAGAGCAAAACTCTACGACGCTAAAATCAGCGGCGAAAACATGAAGGAGGCAAAAACGAGGATAAAAACGGAAACGCAGCAAGAGTGGCAGGACCGATGGACGTCGGGAGAGACAGGCAGATGGACAGCGCGACTGATCCCAAACGTCAACGCCTGGCTCTCTCGGAAACACGGGGACACGGATTTTTTCCTGACCCAACTACTGACAGGACATGGGCAGTACAACGCCTATCTCCTCAAGATGGGTTTACACAACACACCAACATGCAAATACTGCCCGGATAAAACCGACGACGCCGAACACACATTCTTCGAGTGTGCTCGGTGGAAGGACTACAGAAGAAGCACCGAAGAGATCATTGGCACCAGGCTCTCCCCCTCAAGCCTGGTGACCTATATGATCAAACAAGAGGAAAACTGGTCAGCTGTTGCAGCTTATGCACAGCACCTCCTGAAAGACAAAATCGCAGAAAGAGACCAGTAGCCAGGAGTAGGCGTCGCGAGACGCAGCACGGCTGGATTGAAGTAATGCTAACGCGGTCCCAATCCAGTCCTCCCCGTACCATCTAGGGGAGAGGGGAAGAGGAATGTTTTTTTTTAGTGGGTAAAAATCTCCACACTACCGACTATCGATATCTGCCGTTAGATGGGCGGCAGAGTTAACGATAGCGGTGTCTTTTGAAGATCTTTTTTCGTACCTCTTATATAAAAAAAAAAAAAAAAAAAAAAAAACACACACACACACACACACACACACACACACACACACACACACACACACACACACACACACACACACACACACACACACACACACACACACACACACACACACACACACACACACACACACACACACACACACACACACACACACACACACACACACACACACACACACACACACACACACACACACACACACACCCGCCCGCGCTCGCTTCCCCGCACCCCGCACCCGCCTCAGAGGACCCGGGGTAGAACCCGCCTTATTCACCTACTCACATCCTACACAATCCGAACAACAATTTCCCACCGGTGCGATAGGGTAATACAGGAAGATATAGATCACGAGGAGCTAGCACAACGCATTTTACGAGACCTTCGACACGCTGCAGATCATTAACATCCCCATTAAGGGCGCGACATTCTCCCCCACATATACTCGAGGGTGCCCTATGGGGAATTTTCCCGTTTTGCAAACCCACGGATAAAGCGAGCAAACATCCACGTATCGGATTTGTTCATCGGCCTCGACATCGTGCTTCAGCACAACATTTTCTGTACGCCCCCCGAAAAAAGCATGGCGCGGATCGAGCGGCTCCTTCAACACCATCGGGTGATCTTCGACATATGTACGCGTATCAACATCGTTTCTCAAGAAATTGTCAAACTCGCACTCCCATATTTCTCCAGCGTGTGTCCCCATGCTTCAATTTTACCGGAAATCGCTAGTGTTCGTTCATAACGCTCATCCATTATATCGCCGAATTTTAATCGTTTATCCCTGTTTACACGATAACACCGCGGACACCCGTGCCAAAAATACCCGCGAAGTTGAAGAACGCAACGAGCTCCTGATTCTTCCTCCTCGTAATAACCATCGACCGCCAGCGAGCCCTCGGGTAAACCAAATTCACGACCGCGACCGGCGCGAGCGATAACGCGCGCTCGAACGCGCTCGAGCCACACAAGCCATGAAATGGCTTTGCGCGATTGATTATCCCCCCAGCGATATCCTCCTGGTGGTAATATCGCGATACGATTTGCGTGTAAAAAATTTTTTTGAAACACCAATGAGCAAGCCGCGGCGATTGTACAGCTTTCGGAAAATGGGCAAACATTGCAGCAGCGAATGAAAAGATTTCTGAAAGCTAAACAAGCACGACGCAACACCGTCACGTCCGTGCGGCAATATTTCACGATTTCTTCGGCAAAATCAAACACGTAGCCCGAGTTCAGTGTTTTCTCGTACCACGTCAAGAACTTCTCACGCTCGCCGGCGAACATCGTATCGTGTGAATAAAAAACGAGCGGTGGTAACGGTCCGACATAATTTTGATTCTCAGGCGTATTAAATAAATGTGGAAACGTTCCCTTGGTCACGGTATGCTCAAACCCGAAGGCTTTCGGCAGAGAACTGAGCGACATAGGCAAATAATTCGAGCTATCCAGGAAAACGATATGACCGATTCTCATTGAAATAATTTTTGTTCCCGTCATTATTAGCGTCGGCATTTGAGTTCTTTTTTGTCAATTAAATATCGGAGGTTAAATTGAGCGTCAAAACCCCGAGCGTTATGAGCGATACATATGATTTCTTCAAATTTAGATGTGATAGCTAATTCCACCAGCGATCCGACAGGATCGTCGGAGAATACAGACTCTCTTTTTCCACAAACGCGGCAGGGGTTTTCAATTATGTAATCGTCATCGTCATCAGCGCATTGCAAACACACGCGTTGCGCTACACAAAGATTCGGCTCATGAACGCGCGTCGAATTATCACCGAGAAAACGCGAATGCTGTTGCGTTTCAAAATCATAAAATATAAATTGTAATGATTTCTTTTTACTATTTTCATTCGATGATACGGAAACAGGGGTGTTTTTAATCGGAGAAATGAAATAATGATGCGTCGTTGATCGAGTGCATTTACACGTTGGGCAAAACACCATACCGCAAACGTGTTGATGTTTTTTTCCTGTTTTCACGAGACGCGAGCAATTGCTACAAATTTTCAGCGCCTGGCATACGCTCAAATCGCGTCTACACACCCACCCTCGACCTCTAGTTGCGTTGGGTATTTTGTGCAGAGCAAAATACTCTTCACCAAAAAATGAACGATTACAACAAGCTTTTATCACACCCCGATCACCTGTACACCTTGTAGATTTACATCTCTCGTATTGCTTTGAGCACCGATGCTCGTGAGCACGAGTTCACTTGGTATTACAATTAACGCAAAATCTACGGCTACCCACAGCACCGGCGAGATTCAAAATCGGCTGGAAATGTCGCGAGCGTTCGTAATATAAACTATACAGCGTATGCGTGATTCGCCCCATAACCGAAATTACAATTTCTCGACCGTCATAAAACGCCTCCACTCGTTTTCCTAACGTGAGAAATTCAAATATAACTATAGCTATACCCTCGTGAGCGAGATACTCCTGAAACCACCGAATTTCCCGCAATCCACACCTTCGAGCTGTTATACGCACACCGGCATTACGCGCGAGTTGCATCGCCTCGGTGCATTGATATTCACGCTGTCCATGTCGAATTTTCTCCCATTTTTTATGAAATTCCCCCGAGCGTAATTCCTCGCGTTCTGCATAAGCTCGAATTTTAATCGTTTATCCCTGTTTACACGATAACACCGCGGACACCCGTGCCAAAAATACCCGCGAAGTTGAAGAACGCAACGAGCTCCTGATTCTTCCTCCTCGTAATAACCATCGACCGCCAGCGAGCCCTCGGGTAAACCAAATTCACGACCGCGACCGGCGCGAGCGATAACGCGCGCTCGAACGCGCTCGAGCCACACAAGCCATGAAATGGCTTTGCGCGATTGATTATCCCCCCAGCGATATCCTCCTGGTGGTAATATCGCGATACGATTTGCGTGTAAAAAATTTTTTTGAAACACCAATGAGCAAGCCGCGGCGATTGTACAGCTTTCGGAAAATGGGCAAACATTGCAGCAGCGAATGAAAAGATTTCTGAAAGCTAAACAAGCACGACGCAACACCGTCACGTCCGTGCGGCAATATTTCACGATTTCTTCGGCAAAATCAAACACGTAGCCCGAGTTCAGTGTTTTCTCGTACCACGTCAAGAACTTCTCACGCTCGCCGGCGAACATCGTATCGTGTGAATAAAAAACGAGCGGTGGTAACGGTCCGACATAATTTTGATTCTCAGGCGTATTAAATAAATGTGGAAACGTTCCCTTGGTCACGGTATGCTCAAACCCGAAGGCTTTCGGCAGAGAACTGAGCGACATAGGCAAATAATTCGAGCTATCCAGGAAAACGATATGACCGATTCTCATTGAAATAATTTTTGTTCCCGTCATTATTAGCGTCGGCATTTGAGTTCTTTTTTGTCAATTAAATATCGGAGGTTAAATTGAGCGTCAAAACCCCGAGCGTTATGAGCGATACATATGATTTCTTCAAATTTAGATGTGATAGCTAATTCCACCAGCGATCCGACAGGATCGTCGGAGAATACAGACTCTCTTTTTCCACAAACGCGGCAGGGGTTTTCAATTATGTAATCGTCATCGTCATCAGCGCATTGCAAACACACGCGTTGCGCTACACAAAGATTCGGCTCATGAACGCGCGTCGAATTATCACCGAGAAAACGCGAATGCTGTTGCGTTTCAAAATCATAAAATATAAATTGTAATGATTTCTTTTTACTATTTTCATTCGATGATACGGAAACAGGGGTGTTTTTAATCGGAGAAATGAAATAATGATGCGTCGTTGATCGAGTGCATTTACACGTTGGGCAAAACACCATACCGCAAACGTGTTGATGTTTTTTTCCTGTTTTCACGAGACGCGAGCAATTGCTACAAATTTTCAGCGCCTGGCATACGCTCAAATCGCGTCTACACACCCACCCTCGACCTCTAGTTGCGTTGGGTATTTTGTGCAGAGCAAAATACTCTTCACCAAAAAATGAACGATTACAACAAGCTTTTATCACACCCCGATCACCTGTACACCTTGTAGATTTACATCTCTCGTATTGCTTTGAGCACCGATGCTCGTGAGCACGAGTTCACTTGGTATTACAATTAACGCAAAATCTACGGCTACCCACAGCACCGGCGAGATTCAAAATCGGCTGGAAATGTCGCGAGCGTTCGTAATATAAACTATACAGCGTATGCGTGATTCGCCCCATAACCGAAATTACAATTTCTCGACCGTCATAAAACGCCTCCACTCGTTTTCCTAACGTGAGAAATTCAAATATAACTATAGCTATACCCTCGTGAGCGAGATACTCCTGAAACCACCGAATTTCCCGCAATCCACACCTTCGAGCTGTTATACGCACACCGGCATTACGCGCGAGTTGCATCGCCTCGGTGCATTGATATTCACGCTGTCCATGTCGAATTTTCTCCCATTTTTTATGAAATTCCCCCGAGCGTAATTCCTCGCGTTCTGCATAAGCTCGAGCTGTAACGATCGAGCGCGGCAGGCATAAATTATCGCAATTATCTATTTGCAAAATAAATTTTTTTGCTATCGACTCGTGAGTTAGCGGAATACCGCCGTTACCGGCAATCCCACTCACAACACACGTTCTCACTTCACACAAGCCGTTATCAATTCTAAAATCGCGAGAGCTCTGCGCAACGCTATTAATTACGGACTAAATATCCGACGGTGTGCAATCGCGCACTGGTCGAAACGACAGCCACACGGGGCCATGCGCGAAAGAGCTGGAAGTAAATGTCATCCCAGCGTAATCGCCGGCTTCGCACGACTCTGTGAGGTGTGTGAGAATATCACGGACAGCCCTTTCGAGCCACGGGAGATGATGGATGCTCGATGATGGCGGGGGTGGCTGGATTCGAAATAGCGTCTCTCGACCTCGAGTTTTGAATCTCGGGAAATAACGCGAGCCCTCGCTGACAATCTCGAAACGATGACCCAGCGGTAAAACATCACCGGCGTCTCGACTATGTGCATCTCTTCCGTCGCCCTTTTTGTACTCTATAACAAAATTACAGCGTTATAAAATTGATAAATTAATCAATTCAGCGTAGGCTGATGTTAAGATAAAGTGAATTATCATTCATTGAATGACTACGAAAGTTTTTTACCAATCGAAGCCGTCCACAGCTCCGGGGTAGCGGTTACGCATCTCCTCCTCCTCCGCCCCCAGCATATTATCAACGATAAGTTGCTGTTGGTCGGGCGGAGCATTTCTTAAATGAAAGACGTCAATGCCCGAAGAGTAGCCTGTTTTACGAATTTATTTTACAGACACTCTGTAAAATGCTACGCGCATATAATAATTACAAGCCTGAATTATTTACCAGAGTCCGCTTCCGAGAGCTCCTCCTCCTCTTCCTCATCATCATCTTCTTTTTCCGCGTGTTGACGCGAGAGGAGCAGGGTCGAGCTATCAGAATCTTCTTCTTCCGAACCAGAAGCATCGCTCAACGGTGCAATGACACACGCTAGCGAAGGCCCAGCCGGCGCGTCATCTGGAATGTACATAGGTCCCTCTATTCGGATGGCGCCAACGGCTGGTGCGCTGTTTTTTCTCGTGGACCACCATTTACTCCGCCTATCTTCCATGAATGCATCATCATCACTCGAATGATCCTCGCTATCGGTTGTACCCTCCTCGTTAAAATCGTAAAAGCGAGCCTCGTCTTCGCCCATTTCTTCATACCGTCGAACTATACGTCGATAATCACAGAGATTTTTATCGAAAAATGTTCCCATCACCAGCACAGCGTGAAAAGTTATGTTTTGCGTTGTACTTACGCCGTTCTCCGAATATCCCTTGAAAAACAGGATCATTTTCCCATCCGCGCCTTCGGATTACACGCACAACCGAATCAATTACGGGTTGCGCGTGAAACAACCCTGTATTATACGCGTAAAGAATTTGTTTCTCCGAGCACTCACACAATGCACTTCGTATCTTGCGGAGCACAGAGTGGATGGATTAATGCCACAGCATATTAATGCGCTTTTCCCGATTCCACCTTTCCGCAATCTACGGATGACACAGAATTAAACATTCTATCAAATTCGATATAAGATAACGGGGAATAATTCTCGCCATGATAGAGTATATGAAACAATCGCGTCGTTCGTTTGTCGCCTCGAGACTGAAATGCTCTCGAAAATGCGTGGTTATTTATCAGCATAAATTGTATCGGGGGATGTCGGTATTTTCGAAACATGCAGTGGTTATGGCTGAGGAAATGATTTTGCTTCGTAGACACCTAACGTATACAAGATAAAAAGCCGCGTTCGATTAAGGAGAACGCCGCGTTATATACGAGACTAATAATATCCGTTGGTAGAGTTAATCATAAGTTCGAGTGTCGTATATCACTATTCTACCGAATTGCCAATTTCAACTGTTCGAAAACGTAGAATAATCTGAAGAATCTGAAATGTTTCAGCTAAATAACTAAATCACGGTTGATAACGCTGTATGAGGAAATTTTTTTGTTATTTGTTCGCGCATTTCGTTCGGCATTCCCGCGGAGCGAGGTTACAGACGCTCTCGTTACTCGGGAGGATCTCAAGCGCTAGAGGAGACTCGGGCAGCGACGTATCGAGCGATCCTTCACTGATGGCGAACCCGAGTCTTCTCGACCAATGACCCCGAGGGGTGTAGCGAGGGCCCTTCCGGCGCTCGCTACGCACCTCTTCTGCTCGATCGCTTTCGGCGCGTCTATAATTCAGGCTCTGTTCGCTCTACTCGAGGTACACGCTCGCGTTCTGGTGTCATCTCGTTACACTCTTTGCTCAAGCTCATCTCAGTTATAACACTCCCTCTTGTGGGAGCTTCCGAATACGGTTTCTTGAACGACTCGTACAGACTCATCTCGCGGGATAGAGTCTTCTCACAGCTCAGCTCGTGTTAATCACGTCGCGGCGCGAAACTCCATGGTTGAACGCGTGGCGTACTCGGGAGGCAGCCATTTAAGGGAACCGTATGGTCTAGAAATTTGAAAAAATCGATTTTTTTTTTTTTCGATATGTCGAAAGTATAGTATCTCAAGGATATACTGTGAAATTTTCATGCAGAAATTCTCAATATTACAGCTTCTACAGCCCATAACGCAGGTAGAGAGCGGTCCGCGCGCTCCTAACGGGTCTAGCGCTAACCGGTAACCTAATCGGAGCACAGCAGCTGTCCCAATCCTTCTCCGAAAATATATACCTGTATATAGTACATACTATATACCTATATATACTTTTCCCTTCCCCGAAATATACCTATTGTCGAACATTTGTGAGGGAAACGGTCATTTCGCTTTCCCCTGACTTGATCAGTACAACGTTACGTTTTGACGAACCAACATCGAAAATTTTGAAATAAAATATCAGAAAATATGGATAGAAAGCAAGGCCGTAACTCTTCTAGACGACCATCTTCTGTAGGTCGCAAAAGATATTTCAAGGGCAATCGATTCACTATCGAAAATACTACTGATTTTACGAGCACGTCTGCGAAAAAATTAAAAGGCAATGAGGAATTGGAAGTAAACGTTAATCCTACTTTCAATTATTGCATCATCGAATTCAGCATGATATTTTTAACGTTGCAACAGTTGTTGAAGTGTAAAGATTGTAACGGTGCGGTCACTTTTAGCAAAAACGGACAACGTGGTCTAGGATTCAAACTCTCTGTGAAGTGTGAGTGTAAAGAAACTTTTATTTTGTCTTCGCCGTTAATTGATAAGGCATTTGAAATCAACCGTCGACTTGTTCTCGCCCTGAGAATGCTTGGAGTAGGATTTGAAGGCTTGAAAAATTTGTGCGGTCTCATGGATCTTGGACAAGGAATTTGTAAGAGTACATATTACGGCATCGTGGACAATATAAAAATTGCAGCTGAAGCCGTCGCGAAAATCGTTTTCCAAAGAGCATTGAAAGAAGAAGTCGAGTTGAATGTAAAAGCTGGGCGTCCCGCGGATGAACTTTCTGTGTCTGGTGATGGATCGTGGGCGAAACGTGGATTCTCATCGCTTCTCGGTATTGCCTCGTTAATAGGGAAATACAGTAATAAAATTTTAGATGTTGTCGTCAAATGCAGTATATGTCAAGCCTGCTCTCAATGGAAAGGCCAAGAGGATACGATTGAATATGAAGCGTGGTATCGAGAGCATGAAGATCACTGTGACGCAAATCATACCGGAAGTGCTGGCAAAATGGAGGTAGACGGCATCGTGGAAATGTTCAAGAGATCGGAAGAGTTGTACAACGTAAAATACGCGAACTATATCGGAGACGGCGACACGAAAACGTTCAAAGCCTTATTGGACACAAAGCCTTACGGGGATGATTTTTTAGTTTGCAAAAAAGAATGTGTTTTGCATGTTAAAAAACGTTTGTACAAACGTGCTGTTGATGCGAAAAAAAAACATGCACAAATAAAGAAAGCAACAAAGAAATTGACAGAAAAAGAAGAGGGAAAAAAGACACAGCGGAAATCGATAAATAAAACACCGAAGCGTCAACAATTGACGAATAAATTATTGCAAGAGCTGTCAACTTATTACGGTCTAGCAATTAGACGTAATTCAGATTCGACTGAAGGGATGAGAAGTGAAATATGGGCAGCATATTATCACAAAATTTCAACAGATGAAAATCCGCAACACTCGTACTGTCCTCCAGGTTCCGAATCGTGGTGCAAGTGGCGTCAAAGTGAGGCTGCAGGTACTTTAGACACCTACGAGCACCCACCTGCTCTGTGCGATGAAGCACAAGAGATATTAAAACCAATTTATGAAGAATTGACAGCAGAGACTTTATTGGAAAGGTGTATTGGCAGTAATACGCAGAACAATAACGAAAGTTTCAATGCTTGCGTGTGGCACCTTGCGCCGAAACATCTGTTTGCCGGAAAAAAAATCATTGATATTGCCACTGACATTTCCGCTTGCATATTCAATGAAGGATTCGCATCCCTATTGAAAATAATGGAGACCATGGGCATAACAATCGGGCCACAAGCGGAGCAACTAGCGCAAAACCGAGACGAGCTGCGAGTATCGAGCGCCAACCGTAGGAGCACGGACAACTCCAAAGAGGCTCGGACAGCTCGAAGAAATGAAAGGAGTGAGGAAATCTTGAATTATGAACGTTCCGAAGGAATCCTATATGGTGCCGGAATCGCGGATTAACTGTAAGTATTCAAAATTTGCTCAATTTTTGAAAATATCTGTACCTCAAACTTTAAACTCATTTATCTCGAAACGACTTTTTTCGGCACCGCGCAGGTGAAAACAAAAAAACTATTCAACCGAATCACTTGAAATTTGGATATGTTGTTCACAACATGTATGGCTATCGTCGGGGCTGCAATCATAATTTTATTTAAATAATTTCTTATTGTTTATACTAAAAAACTAGTGAAAAAAACCCGATTTTACGAATTTTTTTTTCAAAAGCGCGCCATTTTGTCAATTTTTAATTTTTTCGATTTGTTCCAGCCCCGACCATAACTGCACTCTTTCTGATTAAGAATCTTCTTGAATTTTGTGTTTCAGATGAGTAGAAGTCTCGGATCGATCTTCACCGTCCGGGTCGGATTTTTCGAGAGGGTCGTCTTCAATGCCAATTATATGATAATAAACACTGTTTTTAAAATTAAAAAAAAAATTTTTTGTATACTTAATAAAGGTAGTAATAAACCCGAAAAGTTAAAACATCGATTTTTTAATTTTTTATGGCAAAAAAAAAATCGTGAAAATAGGTGAAATTTTCGTGCTCTAGACCATACGGTTCCCTTAAGAGATGGACATGTGCATTCACGGGGCACACCGAGGAGTCCAAACCCTCGAGTTACCTCCAATAGGGCCATAAAATAATTAAGTCCCTCCGCGGACCTAACAGCGGTATGTTTTAATGCTCACGTCTGACGGTAGAGTGAAGCCTTTTTTTATTGTCACATTGTCTTCAATGTTTTTCCCTTATAATAGAACACGTGTACATTTTCCACTCTTTCCTACCTTAGGCTCGGGTTTTTTCGTGTTCGAACCAATAAAAAAATTCAAGTTTTTCCAGCCAATCGAAAATTACTTGTTCATTTTGACCAATGGAAATACGTGTTACATTTCGGAAGAAATCTCTCCTCCCACCTGGGAGGAATTGAGAATCTTTAGAGTTTTCTTAACTTTGTTAGTTGTTCCATGTTCGTTACCGAGTTAACACCTCTGGTTCACTAAGTACGTTGCCGAGTCAACGTTCTTTATAAGTTACAATAGCATCGTTGCCGAGTCAACATCAATACTTGTAACCCATCACGTTGCCGAGTCAGCGTGAATTAATTCAATTTAAAATAAGTTGCCGAGTCAACATTTATCACGGTTCAAACATAGTTGTCGAATCGACTAAAGAACCTTTTCAAATAATCAATACAACAAACTCAACCTCTTCAACAATTCATTTCGTTCTGTAAATTATCACTCAAACCACCAATAAATCTGTTACTGTGTTCAAGTTACACCTTCAGCTTCTTTAATCACGCGAAAACAGTTGTAGTCTATTAATTTAAACTATAACGTGCCATTGATAGCGTCGCAAATTACGCGCACTGGAATTTACAACTCCAGTGGATTCGTTCAGAGTCACGAGATCTTCGGCACAGAACAATATTAATTTTTGCAATTCAATTTTTTTCAATGTACTATATTTATTTATTATAAAAGAGATCTTTGGGGTAAAACAGAAATATAAAAAATATTGGAGAGTTGAATGGTTGTTTTGTTGTTTATATTTTAAACGGCGAATATGATTTTGCTCAATTTTAGCGAAATAATTCAATATTTATTTGAAAACTAAAAAAGTAAGTATTTCGCTCCATGTGAGCAGAGTAATCCAATTTTTGTTTATTATGAACAAAATCCTCCACATAAAACAGAAATATAAACGATATTAAGATGTTGAATCTTTAGTCTATCGTTTTTGCGCCAAACAACAAATAGGGTTTGTGTAATATAGCGAAACAAAATCACAACTGTTCCGGTCTTTGTAATTTTTTTCATATGAAAAGTTAGTGAGGCCCGGTCAGAAAGAACAGATTTAAAAAAACCACGATCAATTAATTACTAAAAGCTTGCTTAGAAATGACAGTTTAACGACGTTTTTCAATCATTTCCACCAACAAATTTTTCGTTAAAAATATTTAGTAGAGTAGTGACAATAAAATAAATCCATTTTTTTCAATTATATCACAACTCTTTAGGTTGGAAAGTTGAAATTGTCAGGAAAAGTGTTTATTCAATTAGGTATTGATCAACTACATGAATTTCTCAAAATCGTTAAAGACAGATTTTACATGCTTTTCAGGCATCACTATATTGTGAAACAACAAAAATAAAATGAATTTGAGAACTAATTACGCATTAAAAATTTATACGAATTTACATTTTCGTTGAGTTTTTAGGAAAATTGGTTCTTAGAAAAATGTATCTTCTCAAATCACCATACATATAAATCTTTTTACAAAATGCTGAAGAGATTGTGAATACATAATAATAAAGAATTATTAAATTATCCAACGATTTAACTACTTACTGTACGATTTTTCTATTTTTCAGACTCGAGACATCCTCTTATTCAGACTCGAGAGATTCTCTTCTCAGATGATGTCGATGGTTGAAGAGATGGGAATTGTGATCAATGATTTAAAAATAGTGATGATATGATTCAAAAGCAATGTAATATGATGCTCATAATGATGATAATGATGATGATGATGATGACAATGACAATGACAATGACAATCATGATGAACGTGACGACTATGATTTGTTAATTAAATGTAATATTTAGTTTATTTTTCGGTTATTTTTGTGTACATGAGATAAAAGACATTGAACAACTGCTGATGTGTTTTTGCTGTGGATTACACATTACATAATATGCCTCCTATTTAATATTTATATACTGCTAAAGACTGGGGATCGGGGAGAGCGAGACGCGTGCCTTCCCCAGCCTTTCAGTGATTCGGACGGTTTCGAATTCACGAGAAATAAATAAAATGCGCACAGACGGTAAAGGGTGTCCAAAATTACGTTTATTCTATCTCCGAACAGCACTCTCGGACTAAACTATTAATAATTCGTTCGCTCTCGCGTTTCTCGCTCGCGCTTCTCGCATCGGATTTTTCTCTCTCTCTCTCCGCACACCGCGGTTACTCCGAAAAATCACGCGTGCTTCTCTCTCGTCTTCGTCTTACGCACTGCTCTCCCTTGTCCCTCGCTTCGCGCGCGTTCCTTCTCGATCGAAGATAATCGGAGCGGGGAGGGGAAGGTGCGGGCACGTTCGCGTCTATCCGTAACAATACCATAATTTCAAAATAATACAATTACCTTTTCAATATCAGAAACGTAACTTCCGCAACAGAGTAACAAGAGTAGAGACCTTCTTTATCTGTTAATAGCAACGATATTGCAATAAAGCTCGAAAATGGGGCGAAAGAGATCTAATAGAACATCTTCAGAAGAAGTTGAGTTCCAACGAATGCGACGAGAAAGAAATTTTGAAAATCAGCGTCTGCGTTGCCAAAATGTGCATACTACTAGGAGAAGGAACGAAAGTCGACAATCCTCTACAGTTTTGGATTTGTCGTCACCTGCAACAGTGTCAGTGCCGCAACAATGCACCATGATATTACAAGATCAATTGGAAGGGACAACGCCACTAGCATGTTCAACAGAATTAGGGGAAGAAGTAATAATCACCGCTAATACTAATGTCAGAGTAATTCATGATACATCGGATATAGTACCTACACAGCTGCGACTGGTTCATCAACGAGATGATGATGAAAGTAACAGAATTTTGGCAAGACAAATAAAAGATCTTCAGGAGCATTATGGGGGTACTCTGACTGAACTTTGCATGCACTGCAGTGCTGCACATTTTAGTTCCGAAAGAGTAAGTAATAAGAAGAATTCTTTTCATGATTGCTGTAGCCATGGTAAAGTACATCTCGATCCACTACCAAAGATGCCAGATGAATTGTTCTCATTATTTGATGGCACTCATGAGAAATCCGATGCATTCTTTCAACGTATACGGAATTATAACGCTTCGTTTGCCTTTGCTTCTTTCAACGCAAATTTGGTTAATTTTGAAAATAGACGACCTGGACCGTATTGCTTCAAGATACAAGGGCAAATTTACTATCAAATAAATACAACCTTGCGGCCGGCCCCTAACAAATTGCCGAGCTACGGCCAGTTGTTCATCGTCGATTCTCACGAAGCAATAGATTCTCTTTATCGACGAAATGCAGACCTTGAAACAGATATATTAGAAACGATTGATCGCGTTATGCGTGAAAATAATGTGTTTGCTGATGCGTATCGAATGATGGGTGAAGTGCTACAAACTCAGCACAATAATCCATCTGATCCTGCACAAACATCGAGCGAGTTACATTTGCTTTTTACTTTAAAACCGGGAATGGATCAACGTAGATTTAATTTGCAACGAAGTAATGAAATTGCAGCGGTATTTTCTACTAATGCCGATGGTGATATTCCAGAATCATACGTGGTTATCTGCAATAGAAGCTCCAAGAAACTACAATCGATCAGTACTATGGACCCAAATGTTGAACCTTGGGTGTATCTACTATTTTATCCTTTCGGTACTCGTGGGTGGCATCAAGGTCTTCGACAAATGAGAAACGAGTATCTAGGGAGGCATACACTAGATATCAGATGGCTATTCGCAAAAATTGTGGGGGAAACGTGATTCTTTTGGAACGACGTCTTTTTAAACAGTGGGTGGTAGATAATTATGTTAAAATCGAGAAGGATCGTATAAATTTCATTAAGACTAACCAAGTAAAAATACGCGCCGAAAGTTATTCCGGCTTGGTAGATTACTTGACGACTGTCGCAGAGAATGCAAATGCACGGGTTGGAAAAATAGTTATCTTGCCATCAAGTTTCAGCGGATCACCCCGTAACATGATGCAGCATTATCAAGACGCTATGGCAATCGTACGAAAATTTGGAAAGCCAGATCTTTTCATTACCATGACTTGCAATCCGAACTGGCGTGAGATAAGAGAAAATCTCCTTCCCGGTCAGCAACCATCAGATCGACCGGATTTGACAGCTCGAGTATTTGACATGAAGAAAAAACACTTGATTCATTTGATCGTTCGTCAAAAAATATTTGGTGACGTACAGGCATATGTGTTTACGATTGAGTCACAGAAACGCGGATTACTGCATATTCACTTGCTTCGAATCCTGAAACAAACTTTATCAACTCTCGCAATGGTTGATAATTATATTTCTGCTGAAATTCCCGATCCACGATTGCACTCCGAGTTACATCGAATTGTTATGTCTAACATGATTCATGGCCCTTGTGGAACGTGGTGCGAAGTAAATGGAAAATGTTCCAAACATTTTCCAAAGCCATTTTGTAAGGAAACGACGATGGACGCTAATGCCTATCCTCAATATCGGCGGAGAGATACTGGTATTTCATATGAACGCCACGGAGGACATGTAGTCGATAATCAGTGGGTTGTACCCTATTGTCCAATATTATCTCGGATATGTAATTGCCATATCAATGTCGAAATAGTTACTTCCGTCACGGCTCCAAAATATCTTTTTAAGTATATTTTTAAAGGCCCTGATGCTGCTGCTATCCAGATTACGGATACTGAAAACGGAGAAATCCAGCAATCAGTCATAAATCACGATGAAATCGCTGATCATCTCGAAGCTCGATATGTTGGACCCAACGAAGCAGTTTGGCGTATCTTTGATAAAAAAATGCAAGAAAAAAGCCATCCAGTCACACGACTTCCTGTACATTTGCCTAACGAACATACGGTAACTATCCCTGTTTATGTACATGACGACGGTATAAGGAATGCTATGGGCCGGGTTAGTATGTTAAATGATTACTTCGCATTGAACGTTCGTGATGAATTCGCACGTCAGTTTCTGTATTCGGATATACCAGCGCACTACGTATTCAAAAAAATAAACATCAACGGAATGGCAATTAGACAATGGGAAAGACGGCAGCGTAGACATGACGCGCTTGGACGAATGTATTCAGTAAGTCCTGCTCAAACGGAATTGTTTCATTTACGATTACTTTTAATAAAGGTTAAAGGCGCTACATCGTTCGAACACTTAAAAACAGTGGGTGGACAAACATGTGATAGTTTCGTCACAACGTGCTTAGCTCTGGGACTGATCGAAGATGACGATGAATGGCGACAAGTTATTGCAGAAGCCGCTTTATGGATGATGCCCTCCTTATTGAGAAAATTATTCGTTAGAATCTTAATTCACTGTCAACCAGTGTACCCAGAAAAACTTTGGGAAGAATTCAAGGATAAATTATCGGAAGATCACGCGAGACGTATGGACCGAGAAAACGCGCAAAGAAAAGCGTATTCTCAAATCGCTCGTTTACTTATCAACGAAGGTTCGAGCCTATCACAATATCCACAAATGGAACAAACCGTGGTGCTAAACAGCGCTGAATCTAATGTATTGCCGGAACAATTTGCCGAAATGGGCTTGCAACAATACGAACAACTTAATGACTGCCAGCAACACTTCGTTGATGTTGTTTTACGCGCTATCGATAATAACACCGGTCCAACTTCTTTTTACATTGACGTACCCGGGGGATCTGGGAAGACTTTTATTTACACTACTCTTTCGAATATTATCAGAGGTAGAAAGAAGTGTGTTTGTGCTATGGCTTTTACCGGAATTGCTGCTATTTTGCTGCCTGAAGGTAAGCATAAGACCTTCGGTCTTCCAGTGCCTTTGTATCCGGACTCCACGTCAAGTATCAAAGTACAATCGAAGCAAAGTGAGTATTTAAAAAAAATTGATCTTTTTATATGGGACGAAGCTCCTATGGCCCCACGCTATGCTTTGGAAGTAGTTGATCGGACGTTGCAAGACATAATGAACAATGATAAACCTTTTGGTGGAAAAGTCATTGTTCTTGGAGGAGACTTTCGACAACTACTTCCAGTTAAAGTACATGGCACACGTAGTGAAGTAGTTGATCTGTCAATTAAGTATAGCGCACTCTGGCGTAATTTTTCTAAATATGCATTAACTCAGAACATGAGGGTGTTACCTCAAGAAGTGGAATTCGCCAAATTCTTACTTGATGTCGATGATGGAATCTTGAATGACTGCGACGACAACTTGCGCATACCAGACCATTGCATAGCTCCAGCAGATTGTGATATTATCGAAGACACATATGGAAAAATAATAAGAACGAAACAGTTCAAAGAAGTAGCCAAATGTGCTATTTTATCACCTCGAAATGTTGATGTTGATGATATCAACTTGAGAGTTATTAATTTATTTGACGTGAGTACCGAACGAATATATACTAGCATTGACAGTACCGAAAATTGTGGTGATAACAATCGAATGAATGATTCGATTCTACCCGAGTATTTGAATACTTTGTCGCCCCCCAGTTTACCTCTTCATGAACTTCGTCTCAGAAAATATTGTATCATTATGCTCATTAGAAATCTGAGCATAAACGAAGGGTTGTGCAACGGCACGAGGATGATGATTTTAGAACTGGGAGACAGAGTTCTACGTTGTGAAATTCTTTCCGGAGATATGAAAGGAAAAATTGTTTTTTTGCATCGTATCACTCTTTATTGCGACAATGACTATCCTTTCACTTTTAAACGACGTCAATTTCCAATCAAAATAGCATTTGCTATGACCATCAACAAGTCACAGGGACAAACATTTGAAAGAGTCAGCATTGATCTTCAGAGAGGCGTTTTCAGTCATGGGCAACTGTACGTGACTTTTTCACGTGTACGTTCATGGGAAGGTCTCACAGTTTACCTTGGAGTGGAACGGAATGGAAACATCGTTAAAAATTATGTATATAAAGAATTATTCCGATGAAACGAAGCCAAGAACATACTTTTAGACTGATTTGTTAGCAATTATCCTCCGTATGCGTAACTTTATTAAAAAATATCCTGTTTGTAAATATTTTGAAAAAACACGCCGCCATATTGGATCCACTATCTTAAATTTTGAAATTATGATGCCAGATTTGGAATCAGAAACCTCGACAACCCGCGTATGCATCATTTCATCAAAAAATATCAAGTTTGAAAAAATTTCGAAAATACACGCCGCCATGTTGGATCCATCTTGAATTTTGAAATGATGATGCCAGATTTGGAATCAAATACTTTGAAAACCTCCGTATGCGTAACTTTATCAAAAAATATCCGGTTTGTAAATATTTTGAAAAAACACGTCGCCATATTGGATCCACTATCTTAAGACAAAACAAGTGGGACAGCGTATGTCCCAGTGCCCCTCAAAGGGTTAAATACTGAAATCAATTATTATTATCCTATTCGTAATAAAGGTATTATTGGTTTAAAAATAATGTATTCATATCACTTTTATTGTCACACAATGATTACAGATTAACACATTAAGTATATTACGACTGATTAAGTACAGATTATAGATTAAGTACTGAAAATAATTGTTTCGTCTCGGAGAAATATGAACATCACTTAATGCATCTTTGCCTTCTATAAATTGTTACGTCCCAGCTCTCACGCTCGAACTCTTTTTTTAGCCCCCATTAAAAAAACACGCAATACCCACAGTAGGTACTTGCAGGGCACGCATCTATTGGTATCTTCTTTCGGCGAAGCATATGTAGTCACTAAGTGCACCCAAATTTATGACAATCGTAAAATACCCCTCTTTCAAAAACTCAAAGCACGTGCAGCGTTCTACTTTTTACTGTTAGACTCTTCTCAATATAAAAAAACCACTGCATACAAATTCTTTTACAAATTTAGTAACAAGCCTCCTCTGAGATTGACAGTGGAGATTTCCTCGAAAAGTCGTAAAAGTTAAAACAGGGCACGGGAAAAACTCTTCAAGTGTTTTCCCACAAGCAGCATCTTTTCCTCCTTCTCTAATTATCTTTCGAAACACGCATAGGGTACAACCGCCTTTTATTTTCGAACTGCGACAACTCCTATCTAAAGTCATAAAACGCTCGAGCCCCAAAAACAAAAGTCAGGAAGCCCCCTCGAAAAGGGTCAACGACTCCGAGACGCAACGCGTGCGTCTATGCGTCGCCACGATAAAAACTCGTAAAACGAAATCTCTATACGCTGCAATGAAATATCCAAATGCAGCTCAACAACTTTGTAACATTCAAAATAGAGAGGGCTGTTTCCTCCCACCGTGTAACGGGTGAATGCCCTTTTTGCTAATCCGTGGGAGACACGAATCATCTCCCACTACCTAGATCAAAACTTACTATATAAACTTTGTTCAATTCTATTTTACTTACACACTTCGATAAAAAGTTTACTCAGTTCACGTCGTCGTAACGTCCGTTAAAAATCCAACCAAAATTTACTTAGAAATTATCCGGACTTCGACCGAATTATTAAAACTCGATTGACGGGACTGAGATCTCTCAATCCGCGATAATCCGAACTATTATCGATAAATAATAAATTGTACCGAACTTGTAAAACAATAGTGATTAAAATATTAAATAAAACTCTGTTAATTTGTTAAATCGGCTAATATTTTATTCGGGAAATCACTCAAGGATTTCTCCGATTTAGAACTTCCGAAACATCTCCGAAGAGTATCGGGTGTAAAAACCCACATTGATAATGAATTTGTATTTCGCGAGTCGCGGACCAACCAACAGACTCTCTGGCGAAAGATATTCAAATCTTCGCGCTCCAAATCCGGTGGTCACAAAACTCGTACTCGATCCCTCTCCCGGGACGTAACAAAATAACAATAAACAGCATAAGTAGCACACGGTAAGAATTCTATTAGCCGCAAGAAATTGCTAACAAACTTTTAATTACGTTTTAGGTTTTAAGAAATTATTACAATTTTAAGTGACAGGCATGGTTCAATTATAAAATTTAGGTACCTTGTACGGTATCGAAATTGAATCCAACATCTCATCGGCCGTTAATGGTTCTCCATCCAACGTTTGAATCGCCGAACCATTAGCGACCTTTATATATAATCCCGAATCATATTCGAGTGTTCCCGTAATTCCGATTGGACACCCTTTTTTCAAATCCTTCGGGAGATTATCAAAGCTCATAATTCGGACAGCAATTTTGATGAGACCGTTTGTAATTGCTCCGACCGCGAATGCCGAATCGCCGTTTTTATGTTTTGTAATATTAAATGTCATTTTCAAGTATCCTGATATTTCTATAAAATGCATATTAAAATATGATCATTTTTAAAAGAGTGGTAAACACTTTTTGTATGGCTCAGTATCGGGGCCAGTATTCAAAAACTTTTGGATGATACTTTAAATATATTTTAAATAAACTTATAATATATATTTCGTAATTTGCGGCATTAGACTCAGAACAAATCAACATGTTTTTTGCAAAAAATGAACAATAAAAAATTGAAACAATTGATGGGTTTTCTATCAAACTGAAAGATTTAATAGAATATGAATTTGAATTTTTTTTTTCTCTTTTTCTGAAACGCACGTTTAAATATGAAAATTTTGAAAAAAAATCTGAAAAAAATTTTGAAAAAAAATAAAAAAATACTGCATAAAATGGAATATTCTAATAAATAAATATATATATATATAGATTTTCTTTAATTTAGTGTATACCAATAAATTTCCCTTCTATTTCGGCAATGTTGTCCCAATTGGCGATTTCCGGTTTCGTAAATTCCGTTACATTTTTTTTTAAATAGCCTTGACTTGCTTCAATTTCAGTATGTTGCTGTATGGACAATTCGTATGGAATGTTTCCGCTATTATATATTATGTTGACTTCCTTAGAAACAGCTCCGTTTAATCGAATGATTTTTAGCGAATGAATGCATGAAAATAATTAGTGTAACTCGATATTGGTTTCGATTATTTGAATATTTTTTATTCGTGAAACTTTTGCTAATTATACTTTATTCATCTCCACTACATCGAGCACCCTGTCTACCTGGTCCTGCCAAGCTAAGCACTGTACTGGCTTGTTTTTATTATTATTCAGAACAAATTTCATTATTTAAAATTTTTTTTGTTTGCCGACAATTTTGGGCAGTTCCAAAGCATCTACATATCCACAAATTTCTCTGAAATGCGAAACGTGAAACGTCACAAAACCAAAGTAATATATTACAATAACAATAAAAACTGGAAATAATTAGCAAGGATATAAAAATTTTCAAAATATAAACCATTTTTCAAATGATTAGCACATCAATTTTCAACAATACCACAATAAAAAATCACGATGTTGAACTTTGCATCCTTGAAAATGCATCGAAGTTTAAATATTTTCTTTTGTATAATTTTAACTATTGTTTCCATTTTTTTCGTCAGATTATTTTTTCATCTGATCAATCTGACACAACCACGAAAAATATCGATTCATCAAAATATCAACTTTATACTCCCTATATTATGATGACTCCCTTAAAATTGACATTTCAGTGAGTAGATTTTTTTCTGTTCGTGTCTCAAACAGATTGACCAGATTAAAAAATAATCTTACTGAAAAAATGAAAACAATAGTTAAAATTATGCAAGAAAAAAGATTTAATTTTCGATGCATTTTCAAGGATGCAAACGTCAACATCGTGATTTTTCATTGTGATATTGTTGAAAATTGATGTGCTAATCAGTTGGACAAAGGTTAATATTTCGAAAATTTCTATATCCTTGCCCCAAAATATACTCAAAAATATTGTTTATATATTTTTTTCACATATTTATCTTTTTTTTAACCACTAAACCACAAAAAATATCGACTCGTCGGAACATTATGGAAAACGATATACGATCTTAGAAAAATAAAAGAACGGATATTGAAAACGCTATGACCAATTTGAGTAATTGCAAGATAAAAAAAAATTTTTAATAAAATATATTTATTAGTTATAGTTTTATTTTGAGAAAATGTGAAAAAATATCAACGTTCGTAAATTTCAACGGGACTTCAATAAAATTCTGATTTCTCATGATGTTCAGGAATTACGCATTAATTCCTGAGTTAATTTTCATAATTCGCGCGGGTCAGGGCAACGCACGCACCGAGGCATTAATTTTCACTTTCGCCGTTGACGTCGCCTGTCTTCGGGAAAATGCTCAATATCGATCGTATCATCGAGCGGCTTGACCCTTCCTCTTCCTCTTTCTTTCTCGGGCCTTCTCACCGACCACACGCGTCGTTTATCGCGAGCACATTTTCGGGCTACGTTTCTCCACACAGATATCTAAGTGTAATTCTCATTAAACTCATCGGCTCAGCAAATCTCAAATCATCGTCCAGTTAAACTCATCGGGAAATTAATCGGGTTTTCGGGAAGATCGCCGAGATCTCGGTGGATCCTTCTCGTGCGTAGACGCGCGCGTGGCCCTTGGCCATTTTCTCACTCGGGTCTTCGTCTTTCCTCATTCTGTCCCGCGGGAAACACTCATTCGAGCGGGTTTCGCATTATCCAACCATAAGTACTTTTAATTGTCCCTACTTACTTTGTGTTTAAATAAATCTCAATATTTTTTACCATCGGCGACTCAGTGCGCACGCTTGTTCGACCTACACCAGATCACGCAAAAAACACATGATGTAAAAGTGTTATCGTTGCAAACGCAGATTAAACAGATGAACAAATTATCTGAGGGGAAACGAATAAGGAGAATGCAAGGAAAATGATTTAATTTTCGTTGCGTTTGCAACGATGAAACTTCAACATCGTGAAGAAATCAGAATGTTATTGAAGTTCTATTGAAATTTACGAACGTTGATATTTTTCACGTTTTTTCAAAATAAAATTGTAACTAATAAATATATTTTATTTTTGAATTTTTTTTAAATCTTGCCATTATTCAAATTGGTCATAGCATTTTTAAATTCCGTTCTCTTATTTTTCTAAGATCGTATATCTTTTTCCATAATGTTCCGACGAGCCGATATTTTTCGTGGATCAGTGGTTGAGAAAAACATAAATATGTGAAAAAAAGATATAAAAAATATTTTTGGGTATATTTTGGGGCAAGGATATCAAAATTTTCGAAATATAAACCATTTTTCCATGATTAGCACATCAATTTTCAACAATAACCACAATAAAAAATCACGATGTTGAACTTTGCATCCTTGAAAATGCATCGAAAATGAAATATTTTCTTTTGTATTGTTACGGATCAACGAACTCGGTCTAATTTCTCAACATTGCCCAACCGAGACAGTGCATCGGCCGATCGCTTGCAGAATTTCAACAGCGCGAACGCTGACACTTCCGAGTACAGCGAGAGTTTCGACAGGGGCGAGCAGACCAATTTCAAATCCCGCAATTGCAAAACCCGAACCTTGCAAATTCCAATCGTCCGATAAAGTCATCGTCCGACGAAGTCGTCAACCCCTGTCGCAATCACCCCCACGAGCATCTTCAGGAGTAGCCTTACCGAGTCAATAAAACACGCCACCGGTGTGCGGCCGTTCAGTCTTGATTCGACATTCAAGAGATCGGTAAGAAGGTTTCACTCCTTAGTGGCAAGTCCGCCCGCGTACTTAGGTTCTCGTGGGTGTGGTTGGTGATTACTTTCATAACCATCGTATCGGCAGTGACAAGAACTCAATTGCTAATTATCAATTTTTCTATTTTTCTTTGTTAACGTTTATATAACTCCGATTTTCCTTTCAATAAATATCGTGTTAATCGATCGGAGTTATTACCCTAGCGGCATTCCGTTCGATACTCTCGTGTTATCGCGTTCGCGACAATTACCTTAGCGACATTGCGTGTCGTGATACACCGATGTACAATATTTATTCCAAGAAACTTTAAATCGTGTCAAATTGAAAATCTTTTAATACGTATGTTTATACCGTGCGGTCATCGACGCCACCTTATTGAATAAAGTGTATCAGTGCCAATTCAGCAGTTTGTTCACCTATATTTTATCCACCTGCATTCTCGCGTCGGCGACCCAAGCAGCGTCAGCAATAACTACAGGTGAGGTGCGTTACCCCGCTTTAACTCGGACAAGAATCCATGTGCCATGCTTTTCAACTTTGTGCACAATTATAAATATATTTTTACCTTCGGGCAAAAATTAAATAACGTTACGGCCAATCAATCTGGCGCGTAACAGTATAATTTTAACTATTGTTTCCATTTTTTTTCGTCAGATTATTTTTTCATCTGATCAATCTGTCTGAGACACAACCACGAAAAATATCGATTCATCAAAATATCGACTTTATACTCCCTATATGATGATGACTCTCTTAAAATTGACATTTCAGTGAGTAGATTTTTTTTTGTTCGTGTCTCAAACAGATTGACCAGATTAAAAAATAATCTTACTGAAAAAATGAGAACAACAGTTAAAATTATGCAAGAGAAAAGATTTAATTTTCGATGCATTTTCAAGGATGCAAACGTCAACATCGTGATTTTTCATTGTGATATTGTTGAAAATTGATGTGCTAATCAGTTGGACAATGGTTAATATTTCAAAAATTTCTATATCCTTGCCCCAAAATATACTCAAAAATATTGTTTATATATTTTTTTCACATATTTATCTTTTTTTCAACCAATAAACCACAAAAAATATCGACTCGTCGGAACATTATGGAAAACGATATACGATCTTAGAAAAATAAAAGAACATAATTTGAAAACGCTATGACCAATTTGAGTAATTGAAAGATAAAAAAAAATTTTTAATAAAGTATATTTATTAGTTATACTTTTATTTTGAGAAAATGTGAAAGAATATCAACGTTCGTAAATTTCAACGGGACTTCAATAAAATTCTGATTTCTCATGATGTAAAAGTGTTATCGTTGCAAACGCAGATTAAACAGATGAACAAATTATCTGAGGGGAAACGAATAAGGAGAATGCAAGGAAAATGATTTAATTTTCGTTGCGGTTGCAACGATGAAACTTCAACATCGTGAAGCAATCAGAATGTGTTAAAACAACAAACCAGAGGAAGCAGAAAAATAAAACTCGCATATCTTTTCACTCAAGACGAGTCCGTTTGTAACCACCGAACACTTATTTCAAATTGTCCCGCAACTTCCCGGAGTTTGCCGTTGTCCCATGGTGCCTCACTTCAGGCAGCATCCTCAACGACTGAGGCGCGTTCACCGCCGCCTTAGGTCACTCGGGGTCATGAGGGTTGGCGTGACAACGAGAAAAAAAAGGGGGCTTGTGATCTCGACTCGTCTCTGGATTGATGATTATTGTCGAAGACGACTTGTGCGCGTCAAGACGGGTGGGCTTGATTCCTCAAGCCTTTTTCGGGTTCCACACAGCCTCTTGATCTGCCACCCAGTTCGATTCAACCGTTTTTCCATACATTACCGAGGGGTTCGACACGGACCTACTCAGCCGGTCAGCAAAGAGTCTCGGAAGGGTTCCAGTCCCGAACAAGGAGGGACCATCAACTGCCGGGTAAGGGTCCATTCACGGTGGTCAATGTTACGTCCCGAGAGGGAGATTTTGGATGAAGACGCGAAGTGATCAGAGATAGGGCGCGAACCTTTGAATTCCGGTAGAGGTTTCGCACAAATGAGTCTGTGGTAGATCACTCGCGACTTCCGTGCACAATTTATATTTAATGAGGAGAATTTCGGATATCTCTGAGAGGAACGAGGTTCGATGATTGATGGAAATAAAATGAACCTTGGTTTACTATATGTAAATAACCGATAACACAGTTTTATTTAGCAATCGTTCCAGTTTAGAATCTAGGTTGTTATAATGGTTAGAACCTTAGTAGGTAGGTTACAGAAAGGGTATTGTATCAGAGTTCGGTTTTTCGCAAGAAGTACAAGAATTGCGGAGAGTTAGTATTTAGAGATGGTGTCTCTCAGAAGGTTCACCGAGAACTCTCTCGAGTCTCCCCGAGGGTAAACCATCCCGCTTCTCTAAGGCGGAGTTTTCCCACTCTGTTTAATTTTGATTGGTTTTGGTTTTTGTAAAACTGTTTGTTTTAGTAGAGGGGATTATCTCGATCACGCGAAGGTGACGTGAGATCGTTACCTTGCGTGGAGAATGCCTGTAAAAAGGGGGATGGTTTCGAGTTAATATTCGGAGAATAATAATGAGCTTGCTTATAACTAGGGTTATTCGATCAGGGGTATCGCTTAAGTCTTTTGTTGGAATATGAATAAATGGAATTTGAAAAAATGTTGCCAGACAGGGTATCTATCTGTTTATGCGTGGCTGTAGTTTCAAATTCCGCATCTATATTGGTTAATTTACCCGATACTCGAAAATATATGGTATTGTATCTTTACATAAGCGTTTATGATCGATGAGTGATGGTAAGAGGTGTATATGACATGTGTTGGTACTTTATCGATTGTTGAGAGTGAGATACCGACCGAACACGTTATGTTGATGCGCGTGGGTTTGATTGTACCGGCTGAGACGTAACACCTCCCAACCATGAAGATTGAGCGTCCCGCTCAATTTACGACCCTTAAAACCACCTGTATACCATGACTCACCCATTTACATGTGGTTCTTATTTTCTATGATATTGCTTACAATTGTTTTATTAATGTAATACAGCGGTAAGTGTATCTGTTTTATACTGAAATACATGTGTTTTGTGCATGGTTTGCATACTTTGCTTAATGATAGGTGATATATATTACTGATATTATATTAATAATATAAATGATTATAATATGTAGTACCGAAGATCGCCAAGAGTATTGTCTGAATAATATTTTACTACTTGTGTAATGTTTTGCATGAGTTGCATGTCACCTGTATGCACTGCTCTGCTTGTTTCGCGGTGTTGTTTAACATTTGATAAGAGGTCTTCGCGCGTTTTGTTGTCCGCGCGCGGTCATTCTTATTTTTATGTTACTTGATTCCCTTAGAATTTTTGCTATCGCTCAAGACAGGTGGGGATCTTTCTTTACGTGTTTCAATTCTTATGTGGGAGGTAGGAGTTCATTCTCGATTGAGATTTTAAAGCGTTCTGTGTGTCAATTTTGTGGCTGAGAAAACATGGATTGTGCTAATGATTTACGACGAAATTGCTTGGTGAGTTTTATGTATTTATTTTATTTATGTATTTATTTATGTATTTATGTATTAGGTATTTATGTATTATTTATTATTATTATTAATATTTCTTTTTCTAGTGTTTGCGGGCGTTCTATGCTGCGATGCGGGAGGTTCGTCGCCAACGTTATTGGTGCCGTTGGATGAACTCTTGGCTGCAGGATGGGGGTCTGGGAGAATTCGATTTTTATGGGATTCGGTGGATGTTGGAGGGAAGGTGGGGGATGGACCACCCCGAAGACAATTGGGGTCATCCCGTTTGGCAGACCCCTTGGGGGGTTTTGGGGGCGTATGACCGCGATTGATTGTCGTGAGCCCCCCCCCCCCCCCCTCCCGCCAATTTATTCTATAACGTTTGGTAGAGGAGAGAACCGAGCATTTAATTCCTGTATTATTTGTTTATTTTATTAATAAACTTTGCTATTTTTCTTGTATATTTGAGTGTTTGGTTATCTTTATTTGAGCCCCTTTTCCCTTTTTCAGGAGATATTTTGTTGGCCGCGGCTTGTAATGTCGAGTGCAACCCGTGGCAATGAATATTTTGTTGGCTGTGGCTTGCATGATCAAGCGCTGGCCGTTGTAATGTGTGCTGAGAAAGTATGTGTTTATTTAACCGAGATTTGGCCGTCGGTAAAATCTGATGTTACTTGAAATCTTGACCGTCGGTACATTCGATGCTAACCGTAACATTCGACCGTCGGTAAATTTTGCTGGTAAAAAGGATTTGACCGTTGGTAACCTTTTATGATAACTGAAAGTCTTTGATG
Organism: Heteropelma amictum; assembly: GCA_959613375.1. Lineage (NCBI taxonomy): Eukaryota > Metazoa > Arthropoda > Insecta > Hymenoptera > Ichneumonidae > Heteropelma > Heteropelma amictum. The sequence goes on from OY390727.1 coordinate 7,207,904, forward strand.
ATAACTTATCCTTTTTGCTCGTTCGTGTTTATGCGTGGAGCACATACGGGAGTACTAAGAGTGTCGATAGGTGGATACAGGGGGAAGTATGCGGCTGCTTGCACAGCTGGTTCGGGCGCTCGTGCGACAGGGATTGTGATTGTGTTGGTCTCCACAGGTGTTTGCGTATAATTTTCGGGTTTTGTGTCCCTATTTACGTTTACGGGGAGCGAGTTTACTTGAGTGAGTGTATTTTCCGTGTTGTTCTGACTTAACTTGTTTACGTCGCGTTTTCCGAGATGCAGGAGCAAGTTTGTGATTGAATCCCATATAGCTCCGACCAGCCATATGCTCCAACCGTAAATGGTGTGTAGGGCGTAACCGTGAACCATAGTGTCGATGATGAGTTTAATTGCTCGAATTGTTACCCATGCTCCGAGCAGGGTTGTGCTAAATGTTCCTACTGTATTAAAAAAGGAGTACATTTTTCCCCAAGTTTTTTCAACAGCTTCTTGAATAATATTTTCGTTAACCCAGTGTTTAATTGATATTCCTTGGTCCGTGAGTTTTTGTCCCGATGCTCCCCTAGCTAAAGTGTTTAAAACCGCTGTTTTTTCTACAGGGAACATCAAGCTTGTACGTAAGCTATCTAAATCTTTTTCGGTGTAAATTCCGGATTTTGCGAGATGTGCGGGAGTTGAAAATTTCCATGTTTGTTTTGTTCCAGCACTTATTGTTCCTGGGGATTTTGTTAATGACAAGTGTGGAAGAGCTTGATACCAGTCGTTATCGATATAGTACATCGGAGGGAGAAAATGGTTGCATTCAATTTGGTGTCCCGTTTTTACTAAAATGTGAGTTTTCGGTGTCATAAATAATGATTCGTTATTTCTTTTTACTGGAATTTCTTGATAACATTCGTTCGTTTCTCGAGTTGTTACGCTAACTGGGATGCATTTTATGATGCGGATGACTTCACCTGCAACGTGGGCCATGTAACCTGGGCTTTTCATGTAAAAGTATGCGAAGTCTGTTGGTGCAAATGATGCGAACGATAAAGTGTTCTTTAAAACTTGTTTTTCGATTTCGCATTCTTGTCTTATGACATCGTTATAAAGATTTGTGATTTGAGTTGCGAAATATTTTACCATATAAACGAATTTTGAATTAACGTAAGCGAATATGTCCATATTCATTACCGAGATTTTGTTTTTTGCAAAGAATTCGCCATAGTCTCGATCCATAATAAAGAGTTTGGGGTGTTCTGTTTCGATTAATTTATATCCACATAAATTTGTTTCTCATTTAGCCGACAGGGCGAAAGTGACTTCGGACGATGTAATTGTGTAAATTTCAACATTCGAGTCCTCGGTTAGTCCGCTTCGCACTCGTTCTGCGGGGCCTTCGTAAAGGACTTCGTAATTGTGAAATTTGCATTGATCCTTGGGAATAGGATCCCAGTAAGTAAACCCTCCAACAGCATCTAAACAGTTGCCTTTGGTAAGTTTACAGCGAACGCCTGAATGTAAAATAACTTCGTTTTTGTCCAAATTAACTTTGGCTAATTGTTCGTAAACATCGATGGATACTAGAGCTGTAACGAGAACGTTTTTCCAGGTGCCGTAAGGATCCGAATATTGACCTCCCGTACAATAACCATCTTTATCGACTGTGCCAGCAAGGGTCAAGCTTCGACGATTAGAGGAATTGATGGTGATTTGTTCAAAACGGATATCCCAAAGTTCGAAAGAGCCGAATTCGTGTATTCGCCTACAAGTATTTTCGGGGATTACGCGAATGTATTCCTCGTAACCACCTAGCACTTCGGACGTGTGTGAGTGGAGACCACAATATTTTACTCTACGTTTAATTTCAATTTTACATTGTATTGCTCTAACGTTTTTCAATTCGACTCGTTGCAGTAATTGTACGCGAGTATTTACTATTTCCGGATGTTTAATGGGGATGTCGCATTCTGTGATTTCGAGCAGAGATAGAGTTGTGATGTTTGTTGCCGGTGCTCCACAATCATATGCGATCAGTGAGCATCCTGCTTGCAAAAGGGAGAGTAAGATGACCAGGACAAACCTCATGTTCAGGGGCTCCATGGGTACCTGAAATGTGTTTTTGCTGTTAATGCGCGATTTTGGCCCGGTTGCAGTGTACAATTTTACGTTTACCATTTTCAAGTTCGATTTCGATATCAGGTTTATCTGGGATAACTGCGGTAATAGTATACGGGCCTTGGTAATTGTCATCTAGCTTTCCGGTTTTCTGGTTTTTGACTAGATATATTTTTTCACCGACTTTAAACACAACCGGGTTGATCTTTTTATCGTAACGGATTTTTGATTTTTGTTTTGCGAGCTCAAGATTTTGTTTTGCCAACTTCTGGACATCTTCTATTTGTTTTGTGACGTTTTTCACGTGATCTTTGTATGTGAGAAGCTCGTCAAGATAGGAATATTCAGACGGTACACGACCTAGTTTGCCTAATACACATTGATGTGGGGTTACTCTTGTTCCTTCGTGAACGCTGGTGTTATAAGCGAGAGTTGCGAGAGGTAACCATAAATGCCAATCTTTTTTGTTAGTGTAGTGTTTGAGGTAGTCTGCAAGAACTTGGTGACTTCTCTCTAGAGATCCGTTAGATTGAGGATGGAACGCAGTGGTTTTGATGTGTTTGAATTTAAAACTCTTTGCGAGTTGTTGCATTATTTTTCCCGTGAAAGCTGTTCCCTGGTCGGTAAGGATAGCTTTGGGAACGCCGAAAGTACCGAGGAACCCGGTGATAAATCCCTGAGCAATTTCTTTGGCTGTAGCGTGGACTAGAGGTATTGCGAACGAGAATTTGGACAGATTACACTGAATGGTCAGTATGTATCTGTGTCCGAGTGATGACGGAGGATTAATTGGGCCTATTATGTCCATGGAGATTTTGTCAAAAGCTGAAAGAGGCGTATCGGTGATTAACATGGGTTGTTTGGTTTTTATTCGCACGAGTTTTCGTTTTTGGCAGCTTTCGCATTTTCGGATGTAATCTTCGACTTGTTTTTTCAGATTTTCCCAGAAATATTTTTGTCTGATTCGATTGTACGTTTTGGTAACACCCTTGTGTCCGGCGATAGGAGATCCATGATTTTCTTTGATTATTCCTTCCCTATCTTCCTCCGGAGGGATAGTGATTTTGTCTTTACAAATTTTTATTTGGATGTCTGTATTTTTCAGGATTTCGGAAAGGATTTCTTTGATTTTTGGCCAGCTGGCTTCTTGTAAGTTGTTTCTTTTTATTGAGATTGCAACGTTTTTTATATTGAGTTCTTCCAGTTTAATTTTGAGGTTTTGAATTGCTTTAGAAAAGTTATCTACAGTTACGAGAGTTTTGTCGTTTTCCTGTATGACAAGTGCAAAAACCCGTCTTTTTGCCGTACCTGTTACTAAAACTTGCCCCATTTCAAATTGTTCTGAAGGGGATATGTTTTTTAGTAGTCCGAGCTCAATCATTCTTTTGCCAAATTCGTTTGAGACTGTTCCGTCTGCGGATATAAAGCAAATATAATGATCTTGTACCATTTCGATGTTGTCTCTTGTTTCTATTACGTTTTCGTTTAAAATTTGCGTTGTGAGTGAATTGGACTGGGTGGTACGCAGGGTTTCGTTAACCGTTTGTACTGTGGAGTTGGTGTTATTCTGAGTTTCGTTTGTTAATATGGATTTTGTGTTTTCAGGGGTCGAGGTGTTGTACTCTTTATCTTGCAATATGGAATACATTGGATTGGAACTAGAGGCGTTTGATACTTGCATCTGTGGAGTCGAGAACGTTGGTTGGACGTTAGAAATATTTGGTGCTGGTTCCTGTGAGATTGAAGATATTGTTGATGATTTTACGATGCTTTGTGCCTGATCTTGTGGTAACGCAGAAGTCGACGGTATTGCAGGAGGTTCTGGGATTTTTTCCGGTTCTACAGGAGTTACGTTGTTTGGAGGTGTGATCCGTTTTCTATCTTTACGGGCGTTTGGTTTGTTCTGGGTTTTGATGTGCGTTTCGTCGTCTGGGCAACAAAAGCAGGTTTTTTTCTTTTTGGTTCGTTCGGATCTTCTGATTATAGGAATTGGTGGACCCATTTTGGTAGGTTCTGAACAATGTGCTATAATGAGAGGTGATGTCTCGAGAACTTGTTCGCGGTTTCGTGTTTTCTGAATATCTTCGGCGTCGGAGGTTTTGGATTGCATGCTTTTATTGGCCGTTGAGGCTAGGTCTTTTGCCCTTGTTGTGACCTGGAATGTAGTATTTCCTAACAACATTCAGCGACCTCCTAAAAACCCCTCAACCTGCTTCACAATGGAACAGGGCAACAGCGTTGCCCAAATAATTGCAATAACGCCTTATCAGCAATTGCAATAGTAGAACAGGGCCAAGAGGCCAACATTAAGCAACACCACACAAGTAGTCGCAATATTGCTTCTTTAGCAATATTGCAGAACAGAGAAGTAGGTCACCGTCACGATCAAATATCGCGACGCATCGAGGAATCGGGCAGTCTTGAGCTGGGCAAGCACGGGTTTGGTCCGACGGCAAATTAATCACTTTATAACCTAATCAGACCAAACTAGTCAATAAATGTACAGTGTTTTTGGTAGTTATCGAGTTGGAGTTACACTCATTTGGAGAAGATCCCAAATCTCTACCCTGAATCCTGCGTCAATCCTGTAACGCCGAATTCCGGGACACAACACCCTAATTTCATTTTCGTTTATTGTGGAAAGTTCTATTCCTTCCGTATGTACTTTTTGTTTCGTGATTGAACTGTTTTGGTTATCGAGAGTTGTTCCTGATTTTGATTTTGGGTTTTTTCGTTTTCTAGGATATGGTGAGGAACCGGTGAAGTACCGTTTTCCTTTACCTCTAGATTTCATTGGTGCATAGAATCTCGCTCGAGGTTGGAGAGGCGTGGAGGTTACTATTTTCACCTTTTCTTCCTCCTCTGACGATGAGGTAGAGATATTAATGATCCACCTGTTTGAATTTGGATCATCTTCACTTTCGGAAGAAGATGAGGACTTCGCCGATGAAGACGAAGGGTTGGAGGATGACGTTGTCGACTTCAGGTTCATGGATTGCATTCTTAATGATCGATTTCTGAAGGGTTTGCGAGTTTTACGATGAGGTTGAATAACGAGTTTTTCTTGCTTTACGTTAGTATTAAGATTTACTATATTATCTGAATTCACTGGGTCTTTTTGTTTTTCTAGATTTGGTTGACCTTCTGCGCTTACGGGCTTTTGCGAGCTTGAAGAGTTTTCGAGGTTTTGAGATCTTAAAGGAGTTTCTGGACCTTGCGAGATTATTGGATCTTCCGAGATTTGCGTGTTTCCTGAATTTGTGGATTTGTGAGACTCTGAGGGACTAACTGGATTTTCTGAGTTTGCTGACTTCTCTGAGGTTTCTAGATTTTCGGAATTTTGTTGGCTTCGTGAACTTACGGGGAGATCGAGCTTTGGTTGATTTGATGAGGTTTCGAGCTTTGTTTGACTTATGGGGTTGTCGAGATTTGTTTGATGTATTGAGATTTCGGGGTTTTGTTGTTTCCGTATTATTTCGAGATTCTCGGGATTCGGTGTTTCTGGTGTTTCGAGATTTGGTTGACTTTGTGACGATTGTTCCCGAGGTTGAATTGATACTGGAGTTGGGATGGTGTTAGATACTGTGGAAATCGCTCCTGTAGGAGGTTCTTGAATTTGGAGTTCTGTGACTCTTGGTTTCTTTGAATTGTCATTATGAGGACTGAGTTCAGCCGCGCTTACGCTTCTACTGAGAGGTAACGGGTGTGTATACCTGTCGTTTTGGTACGGAGGTGTTAGAGTTTTCCATTTGAAATGGATTGGGAGTACGTAGGGATTACGCGAGAGAGCGTCTGCGTTAGTGTTGATTTTTCCCGGTTTATACTCAGTCTTGAAATCGAATTCTTTCAGCCTTTCCCGCCACCTGAGTACTCGAGAGGTAGGATCATTCATTGAATTCACCCATACGAGAGGTCGGTGATCTGTGAACAGCGTGAATTGGCGGCCGTAGAGGTACGGTCTGAAAGTTTTGAGCGCGAAAACTACTGCTGCCATCTCTTTCTCGATAGTAGAATAGTTTTTCTCGGCTTTGTTCAAGACTCTAGAAGCTGCCGAAACTATATGGTCTTCTCCGATTTTTCCCTGGGAAAGGATAGCTCCGAGCGCGATGTTTGATGCGTCGGTATTAACAAGGAATGGTTCGGAAAAGTCCGGGTATTGTAGAATTGGAGCGGTGCAGAGTTTATCGCGCAATATTTCGAATGCCTCCTGGTGTACAGGAGTCCATTTAAAATCAATGTTTTTACTTGTGAGATCGCACAAGGGTTTTGCGATTTTTGCGAAGTTTTTGATGAAACGTCTGTAATACCCGGCGAGACCGAGAAATTCTCTGACGTTTTTCGGGGTTTTTGGAACCTGGAATTTTTGTATCGCTTCGATATTCTTAGGGTCTGGTTTCAATCCGTCGGCTGATATTAAATGTCCCAAATATCGGACTTCCTTTCGCAAAAATTCACATTTGTCGGTTTGTAACGTTAACCTGGCTGTGCGCAGTTTTTCGGCCAGTTTTCGAAATTTTCTTTGATGTTCGTCCATATCTGTGGAGTAAATAACTATATCATCTAAATACACAAATAGTTCGTTACCTTGGAGACCTTTTAACACGACGTCCATTAGACGTTGAAAAGTAGCGGGAGCGTTTTTCAGTTCAAAAGGCATACGAGTAAACTCATAATGCCCATGAGGAGTCGTGAAAGCAGTTTTATGTTTGTCTCGAGAATCCATAGGGATTTGGTGAAAACCTGACGCCAAGTCGAAAATAGAGAAGTATCTGGCTCCGCCTAATTGATCGAGTATATCGGTTATCAGAGGCAAAGGATACGCGTCTCCAATTGTTTTGTCGTTTAGTTTTCTAAAGTCGATGACGAGTCGCCATTTTTTGTTACCATGAGAGTCGTCTCTCTTTGGTACTATCCAAACAGGAGAATTGTAAGGAGAGTTGGATGGTTCAATTATGTCGAGGTTCAGTAGACTGTCTATTTGTTTGTCGAGTTCGGATTTTTGTTGATGTGGAAAACGATACTGTCTTGTGTGTATCGGTATTTCGTCAGTTGTCGTGATACAATGTGTACAAGCGTTTGTTGATCTGAGAGGTTCGCCTGGGATGTGGAAGAGGTCTGCGTACTCAACAACAAGTTCTAGTACGGCATTACGCTCTTCAACATTTAAGTGGTCAAGACGCAAAAGGTTTATTACTCCGTTAACACGGCTATCTCGCGTCCGAGAAGCGTTTGTGTTTTCTAGGGTCTGATTTTTCGCGGAACTTTCGTTCGTTTGATCGTTCTCGTCTGTGCTCATATCGAAAGGATACAGCGAAATTACGGGAACATCCACTCTAATGTCTTTATCCAGGGTATTGATTGCGTAAATATAAGCTTTACCGTGGTCGTTCGTGACTAAGGCTTCGCCTGCGTATACGCCGTCAGGAAAAGCGAGTTTTGGTAGATATCCGGTTTCGAGTGCGTTTCCCACTTTTACGAACATCATCGTCTTTTGACGGGCCCTCAAAAGAAACGATTCTGGACTAGCAAATGGGATTTGCTCTCCCCTGATACGTACTGATCTCGATTCCCAATCAATTGCGCCACCACTCAAACCGAGTAATTCCTGTCCGATTATGGCGTCGAATTCTACAGGAAAATTGTTGTTTACGACGTGAAAATTTTCGAGTTTTGTTTTGATATCTATTTTGACATGTCCAAGAGTCATAGGCAAATCCGTTGCCGAGATTCCGTGTAATTCAAAGACAATGGTGTGATTAATTAAATCGGGTTTCCGGATGCATTCTAGTTTAATGAGGTTGAGCTCAGATCCTGAATCCGCGAAAAATATTGTATTGACTTTGATTAAATCCTTAGAGGATATTAATATAGCAGGCGAAAGGTACGTTAAAGTATTTGAACTTAATCTGCACTTTGCCGTGCGAATCTCGACTGATTTTATTTCAGTATCTACTCTTGGCGTTCCTGGTATGTCTGACCACTCGTGACGCCGTCTCGAGAGGTCGACATAGAGTTTCCCTGATCGCTTGTGTTTTCGGGGTTTGTTTGTTTTCTGCCGTTATTGAAAGCTCGTTTTCGGCAATCGTTAATCACGTGACCTGGTTTTTTGCAATAATGACAGGTTTTTTGTTGAGCATTTTCGTTTTTCGTTTCGCTTTCCTTTGATCGATTTTGATTGAAATGTTTAGCTAGAGCGAAACACTCCGTGTAATTGTGGTTTGATTTTTTGCAATGAGTGCAGAACTTTTTGTCGTTACTTTGATGCGATTGATTTATATTTATTTTTGGTTTTTGTGTGATTGGAAGACAAGTTGTGCTATTTACTGCGACTGGACCAATAGTTTCCTCAACTTTTAGCGCTTTTGTGTAAATGTCTTTGAGTGTGTCATATCGCTGAAGTGGTACTTGTGTGCGATAATCGATAGTGAGACCTTGTCGAAATTGGTCAATGGCGATACGTTTTAGAGAAAGTATGAGACCTTCGATTTCTGGCAAGTCCATACCGCGAATTGATTGTTCTGCCGTAAGGAGGAAATTACGTGTTCTACCATAGAATTTTGATACGGATTCGTTACGCAGTTGTTGATATTTTCCCATTTCCTCGAACCATTGTTTTATTGGTTTTGACGCTGTGAATGTGCGTTTTAATCCCGAAATGAGATCGTCGAGTTTGGTTACGAGAGGGACTGCCTCGCTAACTTCGCCTTTGCATTTACTGTATAAAAATGTGCATACGCCTTCTTCTCCAACAATTGGGAAGAATTCTCGCCCTTTTTCGCAAAGGTTGATAAATGTGTTTAAGCCACATGTTTTTGATGTCCCGTCAAATTCGGGTACATATCTAACGTAATCTCGATATCGTGCGTTTAGTGAAGCGAGTTCGTGATTGATTGTAGTGTTTGTACGTGAGGTTGACGGATGAGGGTTTGTGAAGTCCCCATCGACTGAATTGTTTTGCATGTTGATTTGGTAATTATTGACTTACTAATTGATACTTTTGTTATTATTTGCAGGTTGCTGACTTGGGTGATGGTTGTTGACCGTTGGCCTTGAATTGTAGAACTGGATTTGGATGACCATGTATTTATAGTTGATGTTGAATCTAGTAGTCGGAAGATTTTCCCATGATTTTGTTGTTGTTGAGCTCTTCTTGAGCCCTTGATGATTGAAATTTTATTAAATATATGCGTGTAGTCGTGTTGCTCGAGTGTTGAATAAAGCCACTGGTTCGTGAGATACTGCAGATCATTTTGTGTTTTTCACCAACTTTTCAGATATAGCGGAGTTTTGTCGAAGATAAATTTTCGTTGTCACTAATTGTCCGGATAACGAGAGAGTTTTGAAAGTTTTACACTGCCACCTATATTGTTTGTTGGGTGGTTTTGTTTTTGAAGTTGTTACCACTTCACTTTTCTGGCGTGATTTAGATTATTTTCCGCTGTCACCAATTTTGTTATTGGTGCTTCTAGTTGAAGTAGTGGTGAATGATCTGCGTCACCCACGGATTTTGTTTGTTTCCGCTGCCACCAATTTTATTAAATATATGAATTGTTACGTCCCGAGAGGGAGATTTTGGATGAAGACGCGAAGTGATCAGAGATAGGGCGCGAACCTTTGAATTCCGGTAGAGGTTTCGCACAAATGAGTCTGTGGTAGATCACTCGCGACTTCCGTGCACAATTTATATTTAATGAGGAGAATTTCGGATATCTCTGAGAGGAACGAGGTTCGATGATTGATGGAAATAAAATGAACCTTGGTTTACTATATGTAAATAACCGATAACACAGTTTTATTTAGCAATCGTTCCAGTTTAGAATCTAGGTTGTTATAATGGTTAGAACCTTAGTAGGTAGGTTACAGAAAGGGTATTGTATCAGAGTTCGGTTTTTCGCAAGAAGTACAAGAATTGCGGAGAGTTAGTATTTAGAGATGGTGTCTCTCAGAAGGTTGACCGAGAACTCTCTCGAGTCTCCCCGAGGGTAAACCATCCCGCTTCTCTAAGGCGGAGTTTTCCCACTCTGTTTAATTTTGATTGGTTTTGGTTTTTGTAAAACTGTTTGTTTTAGTAGAGGGGATTATCTCGATCACGCGAAGGTGACGTGAGATCGTTACCTTGCGTGGAGAATGCCTGTAAAAAGGGGGATGATTTCGAGTTAATATTCGGAGAATAATAATGAGCTTGCTTATAACTAGGGTTATTCGATCAGGGGTATCGCTTAAGTCTTTTGTTGGAATATGAATAAATGGAATTTGAAAAAATGTTGCCAGACAGGGTATCTATCTGTTTATGCGTGGCTGTAGTTTCAAATTCCGCATCTATATTGGTTAATTTACCCGATACTCGAGAATATATGGTATTGTATCTTTACATAAGCGTTTATGATCGATGAGTGATGGTAAGAGGTGTATATGACATGTGTTGGTACTTTATCGATTGTTGAGAGTGAGATACCGACCGAACACGTTATGTTGATGCGCGTGGGTTTGATTGTACCGGCTGAGACGTAACATCAATATCGATTGGAGCCGTGGCCTGACCATTAAGCCATTCTCGTTAAACTCCATTTAGTCTGTGAGTCTGACCAGGCCCTATGCGTCTCATCAGATTCTGCCATTAAGACCCTCGCTACCTCTGATGAGACCTTGTCAGACTCACCTCGCCATCCCAAGACCAGGCTTGTTGCGTCGAGGGCGATCGGGGCCGCCTGTCTCTGATCGCTTACTAGACCATGTTGTTGGGATGGCCTCGTTTTTTCACTCGGATCAATGCCAGGATCGTCGCATCCCTTCAGATGGGAAGACGTCCTCGTCTTGCCTGTTCTGATGGGATCACGCATTGGTCGGACCGTCATACTACACACACCGCTTCAGGGCTTATCGCTCAAAAGAATCCCCCCCGAGTGTCACCAATCTCAGTTCGTTTTGTTCCTCCCAGAATTCCTATCCGTACTTATCAGCCCTCTTCATTTCAGTTCACTTTCCTGTTCCTTCAGGGTGCACCGCTACAACACGTCTAGTCGATGACCCCTCAATCCATATGTATTCGATTGGATTCTTTATATAACAGAATGTTATTGAAGTTCTATTGAAATTTACGAACGTTGATATTGTTCACGTTTTTTCAAAATAAAATTGTAACTAATAAATATATTTTATTTTTGAATTTTTTTTTAATCTTGCCATTATTCAAATTGGTCATAGCATTTTCAAATGCCGTTCTCTTATTTTTCTAAGATCGTATATCTTTTTTCATAATGTTCCGACGAGTCGACATTTTTCGTGATTCAATGTTTGAGAAAAAGACAAATATGTAAAAAATATTTTTGGGTGCACAATTAGTACTCACATGGTGTTATCCTTATCCATAATTGCGTTTATCGCTTCGTCGCTCGAAAATTTCACTGGGGATGAATAGCTCGTCTGCGGTTTTTCATTACTTTATTTTTTTGATTTATTTCCGGCTTTCGAACTATTTCCTGGTGCCATGATAAATGCCTTGATGATTTTTCTCTTCATTCTTCGCTTTATTCTTCGCTTTATTCTTCACTTTATTCTTCACTTTATTCTTCACTTTATTCTTCACTTTATTCTTTAATGTACGAAATTAAATCTGCTACGGTTCGCACTTCGACTTCGATTTATGTTCGAATGACTTTTTTTTTTATTGACGGTGATTTTATGACAGGCGTAAATAACCATAGTAACGAAATGATGCCTACCAGACAAAGCGATTGCATAGTGGCAATGATTTTATTACCTATGACAGATTGGTCGTGAAAAAAGAACGAATTGCGTGGCAAAATTCCGTTCGCTTTGTGATGCGTGCGTGTGTTTTGTTTTTGCTTGAATTTGACTGTTTTTTTGCATTTTCTTACTGATACTTCGAATTTTCGTGAAAAACTCGATCAATTTTGTGATTGGCAGAAAATTTGCGATGGAACAGGCTGTTGAACTATCGAAAATTCTAAAAAAAAAATGTTTCGTTATCTTTGGCTACTTTTCCAGAATCGTCGAAAAACCGAAATTTCAAAAAGCTATAAATACGTTAAAAATCACGCTACACAGATTTATGGGGAGAGTTTTGAGACGCTATCGAGTGGACTTAAAAAATGGTGAAAATTAAATGCCGGTAGTTCAATTCCTTCACCCGCAAAATCGATGTTGAAAATTGATGGAAAAAACGCAAAGTGTATGGGAAAATTGGCGAAAATCGGTGGTCCTACTTTAAAAATCTGCCAAAAATCGAAAAATTAATATATCTGGACAAACGAAACGACATTTGAAGCCTCATCAATTACCAAGAGAAAAAGCACATGTCGGAGTGTCCATCTCGAACGAAAAAAAAATGGCAAACATTATAGTAAACCAACTCAATCCGGCAGAAAATGACGAAAAATGTTGGATCTCAAAAATGATTTTCAATGGTTCATATCGATGTATTTATTCCCGATGATTACGAACACACTGGTATTTCATCAAAAACCCGATATTTCCGTCCAAAAATTCGCAAATACAAATTTAATCGATCAATTACTATTTTCTCATTGAAATATTGAGTTTTCGGGAAAAAGTCGGTGGATTTCGTAAACAGCGAGGAATTTCCGATCAGATGAGCTCCTGGAAGATTGAAAATTTGAAAAGAAAATTTCGACTCATTTTCCGCCACTTTTCACCACAGAAACCTCAAAAAGTCGAAATTTCGAAGGCTCGTGACTACCTTTTCCTTTCTGATGCGCGCGTATGTTTTGATTTTGCTTAAATTTGACAGTTCCCCACCAGATATTGACAAATTCAACTTTCGTACGAACAATTCACAGCTGACGTAACTTATGCCGAATTATAATGTGTTCTGTAGGAGTCAATACTAACTTCAAGATGGAGCGCTGCAGCGCAAAAATGCAGCCGGTCGCGCGCGTGAGCGCGCGTCTCTAATCCCTAGTGTTATAAATACGTGACTTTGTCATATACATAGCGATTTATATATTCTTCGATATTTACAGAACGCTGTTACTGTTTTAAAGTAAACTAAGCTTTGAGATTTATATAAACAGTTTTTATTGCCGAATTTTCTTAGTATTTCAACTCGACTGTTCGTATACTGGAAATGTCGATCATCGACTCGTACATATGATAAGAGCTGAGAACAATAGCGGGTCTCGGTGGGAACGAAAAGGCCTATTACAACGGGTCAGTCCCTTTGGGTGGGGAGAGTGCGAGGTGTGTGATTGGGTGCGTGCGTGTGAGCACACGGAGTCTGCGCGACGATTTCCCAAAAAGTTTTGGGCTTTGTAATATTGGAAATAAGAAAGAAGGCAGAGATGAACTCTGACCATCCTAGCAACCACACGTTTGTTAAACTGATAATATCAAAAGAATAAAACAGTTCAATTTTTTTTATTCCTCTTGAGTTTCATTAATTTCATCTGGAAAAGTTCCCGAGGTGAGCTTTAGCTCTTTACCAATCGAGCCCACTTGAATTCCTCAACTATCGGTAATATCGCATTTGCCCGCTCGGAGCGTTACACACCGTTGCCGCCAGCGCCTCTAGCTACTGGGGTGATGAACTAAAATGACCCCAGTTAGATTCGGCACACGCTGTGTGTGTACGTGCATAGCTCACCGATGCATGCACACAACTCTGCTCACAGCAGAAACACGCGATGCACGTATCCCTGTTCATCTCATGCCCACGATAGACTGGGGTGCTATTGCGATCTCTCTCCCTCTATCTTTTTCGCTCTTGTGCTCACTATACAGTGGGGTACTGGTGCGTTCTCTCTCATACTCTCCCTTTTCTTCCTACGCCTGGTATACACCGGAGTGCTGATTCGTTCGCCCTCTCGCCCTATCTCCTTCGCTCTTACGCCTGCTATACAGTGGGGTGCTGGTGCGTTCTCTCTCATACTCTATCTCTTTTCTTCCTACGCCTGGTATACAGTGGAGTGCTGCTGCGCTCGCTCTCTCTCCCTATCTCCTTCGCTCTTACGCCTGCTATACACTGGGGTACTGGTGCGTTCTCTCTCATACTCTATTTCTTTTCTTCCTATGCCTGGTATACACCAGGGTGATGATGCGTTCGCTCACTCGCCCTATCTCCTTCGCTCCTACGCCCGCTAGGCAGTGGGGTGCTGGTGCCTTCTCTGTCTCGCCCTATCTCTTTCGTTCCTACACCCACCGTACAGTTGGGTGCTGGTGCTTTCTCTCTCGCGCTCTATTTTGCTCGCTTCTGCGGAAATATATTGATATTAGTATTATTTTTATATTAATCCTCATCCTTTCATCAAATAATAAAGCATTATCCCCGAAAACAAGCCAATCATCCATCCGGCCGCGAATCACAAGTACCAGAAGGTGCACTCAATTCACAAGTGATGAGATTGTCCAGTTGGTAATGTTCCCGGCGTCAATCCGCAGTGGCGTGGGATCGCTTCTCGCCCTCGGTACTTTTTTTTTTTTTTTTCATGGGACGAATTGTTTGTTCCCGAAACACGCTCATTGAAAGAATACTATTCTGAAAATAGGAAAACTGCTCATGATGTTTTACCCCATGTTCATGGTGTTTATGGTGGTTTATTTGTGAACAATCACTACTGACAGAACATAAATTTTTCAATCGTAAAAAATCATGAGCAGTTTTCCTATTTTCAGAATAATATTTTTTTAATGAGCGTGTTTCACGAATAAACAATTCGTCCCATGAAAAAAAAAAAGTTCCGAATGCGAGAAGCGATCTCATATCGCTGTGGACAGACGTCGAGAACGCTACCAACTGGACAATCTCATCACTTGTTAGTAAACTGCACCTTCTGGTACTTGTGATTCGTGGCCGGATGGATGATTGGCTTGTTTTTGTGGATGATGTTTTATCGCTTGATGAAAGTATGAATAAGTTAAGACAGTATGGAAGTATGATGCATTATAATATAATGCAGTATTTTTTTTTAAGTGAAAAAAAAAAATTTTATAGGGCGAATTGTTCATTCGTGACACACGCTCATTGAAAAAACAACATTGTTGTATCCATATAATAATATATCTAAAATTTCGATATATTATTATATTATACTTAACTTACGATTGATACGATAATAATACATCTAAATTTCATAATTTATAATTTAATAAATTTAATACATTTAAATCTAAATTTAGATGTATTATTATCGTATCAATCGTAAGTTAAGTCAACGTTAAGCATAATATAATAATACATCGAAATTTTAGATGTATTATTATATGAATACAACATTGTTATTTTTTCAATGAGCGTGTGTCACGAATGAACAATTCGGCCTATAAAATTTTTTTTTTTAATTAAAAAAAACTCTGAGCTCGGGGAACGAACCCACGCTGTTGCGGACCGGAGTCGGGGACGCTACCCACTGGACCATCGCATCAATGTAAATTAAGTGCACCTTTTGGTACTTGTCATTCGCGGCCGGATGGATGATTGGCTTGTTTTCGGGGATGATGTTCTATCGCTTGATGAAAGTATGAATAAGTTGAGACAGTATGGAAGTATGATGAAGTATAATATAATAATACATCTAAATTTTAGATATATTATTGCCGTATCAATCGTAAGTTAAGTATAATATAAAAATACATCGAAATTTTAGATGTATTATTATCTGAATACAAAATTGTTGTTTTTTCAATGAGCGTGTGTCACGGATGCACAATTCGCCCTATAAAAAACTTTTTTTTTTAATTAAAAAAAATTCTGAGCTCGGGGAACGATCCCACGCCGATGCGGACCGCAGTCAGGAACGCTACCCACTGAACCATCGCATTGATCGTGAATAATTTGCACTTTCTGGTACTTGTGATTCGCGGCCGGATGGATGATTGGCTTGTTTTCGGGGATAATGCTTTGTTGTTTGATGAAAGTATGAGGATTAATATAAAAATAATACTAATATAAATATATTTCCGCTTACTTATAAGGATTATAATTTATTTGGCATCAGGACAGGTGTGAGTAGTCGACGAGAACGTCGCCCGCGCTCGGCTCCTTCCGGAGATGTCCGAGCGTCGCTTGCTCACGCTTACGCGCTACCATGATTGTGTGATCGGCGCGTAAGAGACTAGAGAGAGGGTTAATTTCACGCGCGATCTTCAGCCATTTTCTTTTATCGTGACGTCACGAACGACTACCACGCCGCGCAGCGGCCGTTCGCGTCGCAAAAAGTTTGTCCTCAAGCAAAGTACGGGATCTGTGCTTCTATATAAGTATGAATTCGTTGGTAGTACCAACGAACATAGAGTTACATAGAAGCGCACTCCTTATGGCCGGTTTGAAGCCAAAAAGTTGGGGTGATCGGGAAAGTTGGGGTGATCGGGTAATCTCGGCAACGCTCGGCTCAAGGCATCGCCTTTCATTGTGTGCGCTCACGTACATAGCTCTTCGATGTACATGAGCGCTCACGCCTGTGGAGAGCGTTAGTTCGCCCATCGAGTTGGCCGTCACTCTCGCTCCGGCTTGAAGTGATGGTGCGGTCTCTCTTGCGCTGAAACGACAATGGCCGCGGAGTGGGGTCACGGCGGTGACGTAGCGGAGAGCACGTCCGTATATACCGGGTGTTCTCCGGTCAATATAATGATCATTTATGCCTTTGTTTCCTTATTCCTTCACCTTATTTCAGGAGAACTTCTATAAGCGTGAATATTAATTGAAAGTACCAACGCGTTTCAGTAAATCCTATGAAATTGAATAAAATAGAACAGGCTCGCGACTTAAATATTATAAGAATGACTTACCCATAAATGGACCGTTTGGTGTAATCGGCAAGGCGGTGGACTCGCAATCCGGAGATACTGGGTTCGATTCCCACCAATCTTTTTTTTTTTCACGCGTCAATTTATTTATTTGCAACCGTAAGACTAATTGAAAGTAATGACAGTTCCATTGTGTTATAATTTTACTAATAATAAAAGGATGATAAATAAAAAAAAAATAAAAAATTACCGAGCCTAATGAAGCCACAAAAATACTATAACTACATTTTCCAATGCGTTTGTGACATTCTCTTTATTTCTAATATGTTTATCAGGGTGATATGAAACAATGACTGTTTTTTCTTCTGGTTATAACGAAGAATTTTCTGTTACTTGGTATGTCTTATTCTTTCTTGGTATTCAAGAGAAAACCGATGAAATCGTTTAAGATGTATTGATTTCAATACTTTCAAATAATGTAACGTACTGAAAAATGTAGTTTTATATTAAAAGCATATGTGATTTTGTAGTATAGTGAATGTATGTATAATAACTTTTAATTTAACAAAAATTATGTTCTAAAACTATGTTCTAAAAAATAAGATAGCGTGATGAAAATAATGTAAGAATGTATAAATACAATTAAGCATTTCTGCATCATTATACTTAAAAGCATTCCCCATAACCTAATCTTTATCCTCGATCATCGCTTGAACGGTTACTTTTATCGATAGAACACAAGAGACCCCTTTTGTAGAGCATCAAATGTTGTATGATATTATCCTCTCAGGTATTTCCTAAATTTATCCGTTACCCGCTTATAAATTTCCAAAGATGGGGCTTTTTCACCCATTTTTTACTCACCGTAATGTACATATAAGAAATGAAGACATTATAACAAACGCATACCAGGTACTGACGATACACGAAATTCGCTCTGCCCACTCTTAGCTAATCTCAGTTTACGTAATTAAAATAAAAAATTTGCAATGATCGATTTATAGCAAGCAAAAATGGCTGCAAATTTAAAATCATTTTAATATTATACAGCTTTACTTTTTTGGTTGACATGTAACCACGTTTGTGCAACGTGTCAGATTGTTATAACAATACATTGGAATTTTTTTATTTTTCATTTAATATTATTTTGGCTATAATTTGTCAGTCTGGAAAATATTTTTACTCGCTAAGGAAAGACTAGAGAAAATACCACGATATTTTACAGTATATAATTAAATTTTGATAGCTCTGTGTTCGACAATTATTTTATCACTATAATTAGTAGCAACATTTAAGCTTAATTGTTATAAATTTTTTCATTTTTGTGGCTTCATTAGGCTCGGTAATTTTTTTTTTTTTTTTTATTTATCATCCTTTTATTATTAGTAAAATTATAACACAATGGAACTGTCATCACTTTCAATTAGTCTTACGGTTGCAAATAAATAAATTGACGCGTGAAAAAAAAAAAGATTGGTGGGAATCGAACCCAGTATCTCCGGATTGCGAGTCCACCGCCTTGCCGATTACACCAAACGGCCCATTTATGGGTAAGTCATTCTTATAATATTTAACTCGCGAGCCTGTTCTATTTTATTCAATTTCATAGGATTTACTGAAACGCGTTGATACTTTCAATTAATATTCACGCTTATAGAAGTTCTCCTGAAATAAGGTGAAGGAATAAGGAAACAAAGGCATAAATGATCATTATATTGACCGGAGAACACCCGGTATATACGGACGTGCTCTCCGCTACGTCACCGCCGCGGCCCCACTCCGCGGCCATTGTCGTTTCAGCGCAAGAGAGACCGCACCATCACTTCAAGCCGGAGCGAGAGTGACGGCCAACTCGATGGGCGGACTAACGCTCTCCACAGGCGTGAGCGCTCATGTACATCGAAGAGCTATGTACGTGAGCGCACACAATGAAAGGCGATGCCTTGAGCCGAGCGTTGCCGAGATTACCCGATCACCCCAACTTTCCCGATCACCCCAACTTTTTGGCTTCAAACCGGCCATAAGGAGTGCGCTTCTATGTAACTCTATGTTCGTTGGTAGTACGTGTCAATTTAATGTTCTTGCACGTTCAGTAACATATTTGTGTAATACATAATAATAACGTGGGTGGTGCTAATAAAAGATTAAGGATAACTGTTTTGAAATATCGCAGACTTAAGATTAGTGAGTTATGTTCACTATAATACGACTAACCAAGAGTGTAAAATAAATCGCGTGTATTGCGCATAGAAACACTGTTTTCAGTGCTACGATGTGGAAAATAAACTTATTTTTATCGTTTATATTATTAACCAAGTTATTACGAACCCAAGGTAGTGATTTCACAGGACTCGAGGATACAGAAGTTGTTTTCAAGATAAATTGGCCAGGCAAGAGTACTGTCGATTTTCCAGTAAGCAAAAACATTCACAGATGGAAAAAACGCCATGAATTTGTTTACCAGTTATGTTTTTTCTTCATTTTTCCCAGTTTCCATGTTCTCATTGGCAAAATTTGTTTCAGGAATTGCCAACAAATGCAGAGCCTTATTTAATAACAACGGAGAATCAAGAAAAATATCAATGTTTTATTCCAGACACAACACAGCGAGAAAGAGAGTATACAGAAAAATTCCAGGGTGTCGATCCGATGGAATTTCTGGAACCACTTTTCAATCAGAACTCTTGCTCGTTTAAGGTACAATTAGCATTTACCACTTTGGCAAGTATCTATCTCAGCCATGAATGTCGAGTCCATATATTCGATTACATCTCAAAATGATATATAATAATTATCCATTTGATGCTTTTTTTCAATCAATTTTTTTATGTTTTAGTTGGAATCATATTGGACGTACGAAATATGTCATGGTCGTCATGTCCGTCAATATCATGAAGATCGTGAGGGCAAGAAAGTCAAGCCACAGGAATATTATCTCGGCACTTTTGACAAGGACAAATACAAGTCAGAACGATTGGGAAAAGAGATGCAGCAAAGCAGCCAACAGACTGCACCTCCGGTGAAAAAAGTTGATGGCATTAACATGCCGTATGTAGAAGTTGAAATGACGGAAGGCACTCTGTGTGATCTAAACGACAAGCCCAGAATGATAAGACTTCTCTACATCTGTTATGAGCATGGAAAACACGAAATTTTGTCATTGGAAGAAACATCCATTTGTGAATACGAGGCAATCATTCTATCTCCGTTGATCTGCAGCCATCCGGATTACAGAGCACGGGGAATGGGCGAAAATGAAATTAATTGTTTACCGATAGGTGGATCGCCAAGAAAACCTCATTCTCTTCTAGCTTTAGAAGCCGAAAGCTTGAAATTCAGACATCAAAAAGTCACGGTAAAAAAAATAAAAAATTCACAAACAGTATTGCATTATCGATAAGAATGGTTGATTCCGGCAGAAGGAATTTCAACTTTTGTGTTTCACATTTCCTCTACGATAATATTTCATTGATCTTTTGCTGTTTTCAATCAGATTTAATTAATTCCTTCCGCTCTTCCACATTGCCTCAAGCGTCATTATTGAGCTTTTTGTTGAATAGGACGAGAAGCCACACAAAGTTCACACAACTTTCCATGTAGAAGAAGGCCAGGTTAGAGTCGCTTATATTCTTTTCGTTGATAATTGTGTTTTTTTTTCCCGAGATCTCGCATGGTGTTCAGTCAAGGCTTCTGTGCTTGATTTCTCGTACGATCGTCGATTTTGACTTCGAGAAACGAAAGCAGCTGCCGAGCTTCATCTCCGTTATAATAATTTTCTTTGCATTTCAGGATGGCGAAGCTCGTGTTCGCGTTGAAATTCATCCGGTCGACGTACTTGAAAAATCAATCACTCAAGAACCCGAAAACTCGTTGCTCGAAAAAGGTCCAAACGATGTTACACCAGTTCAGAATTTCTTGAGTGGCGTAAATTGTTTGCACGGAGTAAGCAATTCAACCCATTAACACCGATGAGAGCATGTTTTTCGATCGATGTTAGAGCTCCAAACTCAATAACAAAACTGAAGATAATTTGAAAGACAACCATGTACTCTTGAGTTTTCGGGTGTGCTCTTTCGATTTCCGGCGTTGAAATTTTATTTTGATGGCTCTAAAAAACAATATGGCCGATTTCATGTGAAAAACTACCAAAAAATAGGAAATATTTTTGTTCACAATTTTTTTTAATCGATCAAGTATTCGGATCGTACTCCTACCATGATCATCAGTGATCGGAATAGTTTGAATTCACGGAAAAGTTTGTTTTTCGACCCTGAGTCGCCGTAATATTTCCAAAATAGCAGAAATAATTAGAAACTTTGTCAAATTCGGGTTTTTCTTGAATTGTTTTTTTTTCCTTCAATACTCTCCCGCCAAATGTAATTTTATGTTGAATACAACATGACTATATGTTTTTTGTAACTGAAAATAGAAAGTATTTTTTTCATTTGAAAATTGAAGAGCATACCCAAAAACACAAGACTACCATAGTTGTCTTTTAAATTCACTTCAATTTTATTATCGAGTTTGGAGCTCAAACACCGACCGAAAAATGTTTTCTCTTCTCTCTTCCATTTTCCAATGTTTCCAACTAAATCGCATTCTTGTGCTGAAAAATCGACATTTATGCTTATCGAAGTACGAACTTGGTTTCGAACTGAACGACACTTATTTGTCTCATTTTTCGTAATATTGAATTTAAAAAAAATTAACATTTTGTATCACCTTAAAAATTATTAAAATGATGTATACTTCAATTGTAAAATTAACAGGGTAACGGTTGGTGGAAGTATGAATTCTGTTACGGTCGTTCGGTCGTTCAATATCACGTAGATCGAGATGGTTCGAAAACGACCGTTGACCTTGGCAAATTCGACAAAAAAAAGCATATCGAGTGGATCGAAGGTCATCCTCACAAAAGACCAAAGGGTCTAACTGAACGAAAACAGTTGTCGCACTTTTATAGCGATGGTAGCGCGTGTGATAAAACTGGCAAATCAAGACAAACCGAGGTAACGCATGATTTTCCCGTTTTTATCATTAAACAGTTTTTTCCGATGGTGATGGTTAATATTTTTCTTGTTAATATAATTACAAACAAATGATCGAGAAACAATAATTTCATAAACGAATCAATTAATTTGAATGATTCTAAAATGAAACAAAATTGGAGTGATAATTTGAAGAGAAAAGATTGTTTTCATTTGAGATTCAATATTTCATTACGTTTTCAGGTAAGACTGAAATGTCTCGAAAATCCATCAGCTAGTCCTTCGAGTGTGTCTCTATTTTTATTGGAACCAAAAACATGTGAATATATTCTCGGAGTCGAGTCTCCGTTGATTTGCGATATACTCGAGTACGCCGACGAGTACGGTCTCATGACTGAGGATGTTGGTTTTAATTTGGATGGTTTTAAATCGTCAGTTCATTCGCCGATGAAAAAAGACAACGACGTGGATGAGAGAATAGCGAATGATGACGAATAATTCTTTTTGTCGTATTCTGTTTGCTTAAACCGCGTTCAACGCAAAATTTCTATCGAAGAATAAAATAAATTTCCAAATCCACGAAGTAATAAACTCCTAGAAAGAAAAACGGAAAAATTTATTCGTACAATGTATTGAATCTGTTGATTGATTTTCGTCATGAATTATCCAACGTTGAGGCCAACACCAACGCGAAATTGTCCCTTTTTGTGATTTAAAGCGCCGCTTAGCTGCAGCGATGATTGAAATATCGTTGAAATTTTTTTTTCAAACACGCCGGAAACCGTGCATTCGGAATCGAGCATTCCCCGGAAAATAAAATCAGCCTCCGGTACATTAAGCTGATAAAGCAAAGTTCCTTGAGACTCCTGCGTCCTTAAATTAATTTCGAACTCGGCACCCAGCTCTAATTGCTCGCTCGCGCGTCGATGGCAACAAACATGAAGTCCAGCTTCGCCGAGTGTCGTTGATATCGTCAATGGACCATTGCTGTACCTCGCTGCTCCTGATATCATCGTTCGTTGGCCTTTTGCTGATAATTTTTCATCGCGCAAACAGGCGATCTCGACGCCAAGTGAGAGACCCGATGAAATAGCTTGAAGAAAATACAAAGCCAATGTACCGTTGACTTTCATGAAATCAGGATTCTTCAACGACACCGATAACGTGCAATTGTCCGACCGATATTCCAATTCCGTGGTAAACGCTTTATACTTTTTATTAGCGATCTGTGCGTCCAATTTAATTCTATATCGACAGCCAAGCGCGTGCATAAATTCAATGGATTGATTTCCGTTGGGCATTATAGTACAACCCAACGATGGATAACGTTCTTGATTGCCGATCATGGTTGTGCCCCGATAAAAAGCACCGAATTTGTAACCCGACGGCGTTATAGGGCTTAAGATTATCGTATGAGCGGCGCGAAAATGATTGCTCAGTATCTTGTTGACGGTTAATCTTCCACCCTCGAAATTGTGCGGATATAGATCTTTGACTTTCTTATGAACGTCTTGAAACGTACCGGGATTGCCGGGATCGGTGCTTCCCTTGCCGGTGCATCGTACACAAGGTCGTGAATATTCCGTATCATTTTCGAGATTCTCCGACAGTAAATTGGTTTGAGCTTCTGTCGATTCTGCGTTTGTTGATGCATGCACTATACCCATTATTGAAAAAAAATGTTTGTCTTTTTTCTTTATTATTTTCAATCAGATTCTGGTCTCTCACTTTTATTTTTAAATACTTCTGTCGTCAATAGTCATGCGTCATTGTATATAGTGAAAATAACGCGCGCATTCTGACATTTTCGGTTGAGATAATATGTCAAAAAAACGGCGTTGCTGAATTCGGATGTGATTCCTCTTACAGACTTCAGATGTCGGGAATTTTGCACCTGCAAATTACATTAATAGCAGGCTACATAAAATATACACGGGGTATGATGATCGTGTGCGGATTTTTAGTTGTTTTTACATTACAAAATAGTCCTCTTTTTCACATGCAAATTTTTTTTCTTTGCGAAAAAAATCAATACGACACAAAAGTCAAAAGTTATTTTCCAAGTTTGTTTAGAATACAATTGCCGGTATGACTGTACAAATTTCAATATTCCCTTTTAAATTCAATCAGTTTCTTCATTTTTTTTTCCAATCGCTTTACTACAAAATACATGAAATATTTCGAAGAAGATCAAGTTGATGTCTCGATTTCACCCAAGTAGATTTGTTTGTCGCTCGAGCCCGAGCAAACTGTAATGAAAACAAAAATTACACAGTCCGTTGGTTAAAAATTCTCGAATTCCTTGGAATAAGAAAGAATGTAGTTAGTGAAGAAGGGGGATTTTCATTACTCACCTATCGGCTCTTTTGGATGAAAATCGACATCGTTGACTGATCCATTGTGTCCTGGTAATTTGTAGAGAATTCTACGGGTAGTCGTGTCCCATATATAATGAAAACGATCCGAGGAACCAGCCGAAACTTTACTTCCGTCCGGAGCCCAAGCACAACGCAAAAGATTCTAAAATAAATAATCGATAAAATAAATTTATCCGCATTATTTTCGTGCGCCGTGAGAAAAGAATCGAGAATGGAACCTTTTCGAAATTGTGCTGATGCCCGGAAAGAATCTTGACGCATCTTTCATATGGTGCAAACGGCCTAACGTCCCATATCCTCAGAGTATTGTCCATCGCGTTCGAGAGAATGTATGAACCGTCGGGGCTTAAGCTAAGACCCGTAACAGTATCGGAATGTCCTTTGAGTTTATACAAGACAGCATTTTTCCTCAAATCCCATACTTTAATGTCGTTATCGATTCCACTGCTTATCACTTGCTCTGCCGTGTCGTTAAAAGTCGTCGATGTCACCTGTGTGTTCGCAATGGCGTTTGAATTTAGGAAATTAATAAGTTTAATTATTTAACTCCATCGAGGGTTTTGATTCGTTGATTAATCAATTTCATTCATAGACACAAAAAAAGACATGAAAAGAAAAATGTTTTTTCTTATTTCTGTAGAAACAAGACTTTCTTGCCTGATAAGTATTGTTCAATATATAACACTGTCCTCTTTTTCTTGGATCCCATATTCTGATGGTACTGTCATCTCCGCCCGAGCAAAGCAGGGTAGGTCCTCTCCTAGCTCCGGACACAGAATTAACAAAGGATGTATGGCCTCTGAGTTTTTTTATTCTCATCCCTGCTACAAAGTCCCAAAGTCCCAGAGTTGCGTCTGTACTCGCTGTACATAAGTGACTTCCGTCCGGACTGAAGTGCATTTCCATAATAGAGCCACTGTGACCCGACATGACGGAAACGTTTTCGCATTCTCCAAAAACGTTCCATATGACTGGAAAATATATTTATTAAGTAATTAACAGAATTTTCATTTTAAACATTGACGATGGACAATTTTTTTCCATTAAACAATTTATTCCAAAAGTACACATTTTTATACTATACTCCAGTTGAAAGATTCAATACATGTTCATTTGAATAATCTTTCAACAGTCCCAAATTACAATTTATTGGCAATTAACTTTCATTTATAGTCATAATGAACAAATTTCATTACGTTTGATTGTTTTCAATGTACAAAATGACGCACTTGTCTTTCAAAATCTAATGCTTTGCACACAATTTGATACTTTGTTAGTAACAATTCATGAAGATATTTCCAAGAATTTATAAGATTCTCTCACAGATTTGTCTGTCGAATCCTGTTGAAGCGACATATTGACCCTCCGGATGAAATTCGACGGCAAAAATATCACCGCCGTGACCTTCCAGCAACATAATCGGAGCCAATAAAGAGGAAGTTCGTGGTGGACCCTGAGAAATCAAAATATCTCATATGTACCTCATAAGCGAATTACAATCAATTTTTCGCTCTGATAATCAAGTCAGTTTTCGATAATGCCGATATTTTTATTATTCACATTCGATAATTGCGGAACCTTAAATTTTATATATAGGCCAACTCACATTTTGAACAACTGCCTTTTCTCTGCTGCTAAAAACGACTTCATTTTTTGTTCTTTTTGAAGCTGGGACAAGCGCCAGAATTTCATCGCCTTTCCTTTTGTCCAATGTCGGCATTTTTGTATTTACGCTACTTCTTCGTATACAATGTATAGAATAATCGCGGTCTTGTAATGCAGACAACGAATTCAGAATCGTGTATTCTGTACATTCTGTACATTCTGTACATTCTGTAGAAGCGCAGAACCTACCTCCGTGAAGTTAATCCCACGATGGGATCTAACTGCTTCTAATTAACACCAATCGTTTGAGAATCGTTTGAGAGGGTTTGAGAAAAAAGAAATATCTGTTGAGAGTTGATAGATTTTCCAAAAATTTTGGATATTGGAATTTTAGATAAAATCTTATATATCATAAAAAAAGTATTCTGAAACGATTTTAACGAACTCTCAAACTCTCTCAAACGATTCTCAAACGATTACAAAAAAGAATTGTCATCGGTCGTTTTTTACGGATTTTGAAAAATCTGGGGGCTAATTTCATGTGAAAAAATTAATTGGTTTTTTTCGAAAAACTATCAACTCTAAAATAATTTGTTTTCTTTCAAACTCTCTCAAACGATTGGTCTTAATTAGAATCAGTTTGGATCGAATCTTGAAGCTAACTTCATAGAGGTATCGAGCCACTAGCAGCGGGTGACATATGTGAAATTGGCCGCCCGATTAAAACCGACCAGCATCTAATTATGCGCAATCGTTCGTAATTCGTTTGTAAGTGATTGTAAGTTCAATTAAAGCGGTTATTAGTTGAACTGTTCGCCGGACTATAGAAAATTTAGGCAACCGTAAAGTTGGCCTCCAACTTTTTGTTTCTTGATTTTTCTTTTTTCTTTATGGGTTTATGAATCGTTTGTGAGTGATTGTAAGTCCGTTTAAAACGTTTATTAGCTCAGTCGTTCGCCGAAAAATGGAAAGGAAGCAATTACTTTTATAGCCTTATTGTTCTTCTGACAATTTGAAAGTCATTTATAAATAGTTGTAAGTTTAATTAAATGTTTGTTAGTTCGGCTGTCTGCCGGATAATGAACAATTTAGGCAACTGTGAAGTTTCCCTACAATTTTTTGTTTCTTGATTTTTTTTTCAGACGATTGTAAATCGTTTATAAGTGATTATAAGTCCGCTTAAAGCGTTTGTTAGTTCAGCCGTTCGCTCCCTGGCGGATTTGCCAACCACGATTTCGTGGTAGGTATGTTTTGGACAAATGACATACCACAAAATCGTAGTTTTTCTGGTTTGCAAACCACGGAAACTACGATTTTCTGGTATGTCATTTGTCCAAAACATACCTATCACGAAATCGTGGTTGGCAAATCCGCCAGGGCTAGAAAGTCGAAAAATTTAGTGACCGTGAAGTTAGCCTCCAACTTTTTATTTCTTGATTTTTGTTTTTCAGACATTTGCAAATCGTTTGTAAGTGGTTTTAAATTCGTTTAAACCGTTCGTTAGCTCAGCCATTCGTCGGAAAATGGAAAATTTTGGTGAATGTGAAACTAGTCACACTTACGATGGAACGCTAAATCAGCGAATCTGGATGGTTTTGTTTGTCAGAAAGATAACAATTACTTTTATGAACCTTATTTTTCTTCTTGCAATTCGTAAGTCGTTTGCAAGGAATTGTAAATTTGATTAAAATGTTCGTTCGGCTGTTCGCCGGAAAATATCTCCGTGAAGTTAGCCCCCCGATATGCTCAAAGACAATTCTAATTAATGCAAATCGTTTGAGAGAGTTTGAAAATTAACAGGTTTTCCAAAAAAAGCTATCTAAATTTTCGCGTGAAGTTAGTCTCCAGATTTTTGTTAATCCGTCAGAAACAACCTTTCACAATGTTCTTTTTAAATCGTTCGAGAATCGTTTGAGGGTTTGAGGGTTCAAAAAAATCTTTCCAGAGTTCATATTTCAAGAAATATAATGCATTTTTTTAAAAGCCCGACATATCACAGGGCCGTATCACGCACGGGGGGCACCCTGGTTATCAGCCACAAGCAGAGAATATGGAAAACGTTATTAAAATGCTTAAAACATAGTATAGCCGTTAGAGAACCGTTTAAGAGGGTTTGAGAGTTCCATAAAATCTTGAAATTATTTAAAAAATGTAATTCTTTTGTTATTAGTTTAGTGAAAAATATGTTATAATCATTTGAAAAACCTAGTTTCTCTTCGTACCAAATCTATTTTTTAAATTCAATAAACTTATTGATTAATCTTCGAACACAGTACGAAATTCTCGCAGTGCGCAAACATCATTTTGAAGCATATTTTGAATTGTTTAATTTTGTAATGTGTTACGCTGTTTTACATCTTATAACGTTTTGTAATTGTGACGTCGGTTGACGAGCCTACAATGAAATGGGACGTCGAAACGCACTCAAGGTTAAGAAATCTTGTAAAAATGGTCGTTCCCTTTTTGCCCTAGCCTCTCGGCCAATAGACTGGATCGGGATCTTTAATTGAGGAGTGCAAATAAATGTGGAAACGTCGTGTTGGATTTTATCTGACTCGAAGAGTCTGTATTTTAGAAAACAAATTAATGATATACAAATAAAACAAATAATGGACTTACAGTTCGATAACGATGAAGACGGCAGAACGAAATCGGTCAGTCGAAAAGGTGAAAATCTTCGTTGACCTCGCAGTTCCTCGAAATAACTTCAATAATTCTTAATTCTTCTTTGACTTAATACTTTTCAGTTTCAACTTTAAACTTTGAATATTTTCTCTATTAATTTCAATTTTTCTACTACTTTAATCTTTTCTTATTTCTTTGAATTTATTTATTTTCGGTCTCTTTCTTATTATTTGGACTCGGTACTTTTCTTTTGACTCTGCAACTTTCTGACCCTACTATTCACTTCTCTGTTCTGCACTGTTTAAAAACTCTTTCTGCTACTAACTCTCTTCTGCTACTTCTGATTTCTGCCTCTTCTGGCTCTGCTACCTTGATTTTCCTTCTGCGCGTCTTTTTATCATTTCGGTTTATAGGCGGTCCGAAATTTTAAGTCGTAGAAAGGTTCAACCAATGATGGTCCATTTTCATCTTGATTTTCCCTTTTCTTAAACTAAAGGGCCTGATGCTTCGGGAGCGCACACTCCCCTCCACATAGGTTATCCTATCTTTGTCGCGTAGGTGGGTTTCGCCCCTCCCTGACGGCCAAAGATGTTGCTTTGGGAAGGCCCATCTTCCCTCCACAACTTACGTCTTATGTGTATTATCAAATACAATATTTTATTTATAATATTAATCAATGCTTGTCAAATTGTATATCGTTATGTTGTGTCCCGATATTTCAAGATAGAGACTATCGTGAAAATAGGGATGAAGGTTTTGGGATCTACGCCAAACGAGTTAAACTCCAACTCAAGCAGCTACAAAATACTTGTAAAGTTTATTGACTAGGTTGGTTAAAAAAGGTTTAACAAGAAGTACAAGTAGATGGTTTTGCCTTCGAACCAAACCCGTCGCTGCCCTGATCAAGACTGACTTTTGGGATCGATACGTCGTCGCTCGAAAGGTGGCGGCTATCGATCTTTTGCAATAGTCTGACGAAGCATGGTTGCAATTATTTGCTGTAAATTGCCCAATTCTGCTTCGGTAAGCAGTTGAATGCTCTTTTATTCGGTCGGTGATTGACCGCAGTTCGGTCGCTGACCGATGTTGTGAAATGGGGAAATTTCGGGTCACAACAGTTATTTTAATCGTATTAGCATTTGCTTGGTGGTTTACCTCATATGTCTCTTAATGACAAACTCATTTAATAGCGTTACATATCTTTTCTTTTCGTGTCGTCCGTTTCAATTGTTATTTTGTTTCCTCATTATTATTTATCAATTATTAATTTATTTACGTTAACATTGAGATTCCATTTGTCTGTTTAAAATGTTTTACTGTTAAAAGAAAATTATTTCAATGTTGAGAATATTTGAAAAGTGTTTCGTTTTGTTTGAAGAGCAGCTGCATAAAGTTTTATGATCGTGGAAATATTTGAGATTTGGTTTTCTTGGAATTTTGGTACTTAAAAATGTTCATGTTCCCTATCTACCCATGGCGTCTACGAGTCACCAGATAAGTGGTCCTCGAAAGGTTGCGGCATCTCATATTACTCCCTTTCGTCGGAATGCATTTTCTAATCTTCATGCGTTTCCCTTTTCGGTCCGTTGATATTTTTTTGAACACGTGTGTTTTTTTGAGAAAAACAGACTCGTGGGAAGTTTACATATAGAAGATGTTTATAAGAGTCTAGACGTTTTGTGTGCTCTTGTAACGATATCTAAAGAATTTCTCGAAGAGAGAAAAAAAAGAAATACGGAGTATCGACGGACGTCACATAATGTTTTATAACGTTTACTGAATAATCTACTTGATAATGTTTTATATTTTATAATGTATTACTCTGACTTGTATCTTTATTCTATTTCTTATTTATGAGTCAACAAAGCACTTTAATCTTTTCCTCTTTCGATCGTCACAAACAAATTGTGAATTACTTATTTTTGTTTTTGTTTGTGAGCATCTGTTAAAAATAACATTTTTCAAAAAATAAAAAATGTAAACTTGGCATGCATGGAACCTCTTTTTCTTAACCATGCACGCCAAGTTCAATTTTTTTAGTTTTTGGAAAATGTTATTTTTATTTTTCACACTATTTGAAAAAAAATACTTTTCGAAAAAAACTGCAATTTTTATCACTCGGTATACATATTTTACTTTTTAAAGTTTTAAATGTGGATTTCACTTCTTTTTGTAGGAAACCACAAAATTTAAGCATGTAAGACAAAAAAAAATAAAAATTCTACAAGCGTTAAGACTTTGACATTGGAAAAGGATAAAAAACTTTGACATTCAGCACTGATGCTTTGATTTTTCGGTGTATTGCCTAATTCGCGACATGACGAATGTGATATACAATGCGTTCCAATTGAAGTGGAACACTTTGATTTTTGTCGATCTCCGGCGCAAATCGATCGATTTCGAAAAATCAAAAAAACACTTTCTTGCAAATTTTATTTGCTTTCGAATGAGCCTAGTTCGAATCCGATCGGATTAGAATTGGCCGAGCACCAGGAGTCGACGTAAAATCATGAAAATCGGGTCTCGACGCTCAGCTCGAAATTTCGTATTTCCGGGAAGGGCGCTATGATTTGTCGTACACCGTTGGAAAGGGCATTTCACCCCGAGAAAAATGCGCACTCGCTGGAGTCTGTGCGATCATCCCAGAGGGAGATATAGCACCAGGAAGTGAAAACGGTTTATCGACGATAACTCGAGAACCGTTCGACCGAATTCGCACAGCTTTCGCACGAGCTACTCTTTTTCCATCCCCCAGAACTACGTGAAGTCGTTTTTCCCGTGGATGCTCCCTCGGCCGAGAACCAGAGATCATCGCGGTGCACCGTGAGCTTCCGACGCCATTTTGAACATGAACATGTTCGCGCATTGCGGCAATATCTATTCCATTGAATAGCTGATGATTTTCCCTTTAAAATGCACCCTTGAAAGTCCCAAAAATCTCATTTTTAAGGGAACCGTATGGTCTAGAGCACGAAAATTTCACCTATTTTCACGATTTTTTTTTTGCCATAAAAAATTAAAAAATCGATGTTTTAACTTTTCGGGTTTATTACTACCTTTATTAAGTATACAAAAAATTTTTTTTTTAATTTTAAAAACAGTGTTTATTATCATATAATTGGCATTGAAGACGACCCTCTCGAAAAATCCGACCCGGACGGTGAAGATCGATCCGAGACTTCTACTCATCTGAAACACAAAATTCAAGAAGATTCTTAATCAGAAAGAGTGCAGTTATGGTCGGGGCTGGAACAAATCGAAAAAATTAAAAATTGACAAAATGGCGCGCTTTTGAAAAAAAAATTCGTAAAATCGGGTTTTTTTCACTAGTTTTTTAGTATAAACAATAAGAAATTATTTAAATAAAATTATGATTGCAGCCCCGACGATAGCCATACATGTTGTGAACAACATATCCAAATTTCAAGTGATTCGGTTGAATAGTTTTTTTGTTTTCACCTGCGCGGTGCCGAAAAAAGTCGTTTCGAGATAAATGAGTTTAAAGTTTGAGGTACAGATATTTTCAAAAATTGAGCAAATTTTGAATACTTACAGTTAATCCGCGATTCCGGCACCATATAGGATTCCTTCGGAACGTTCATAATTCAAGATTTCCTCACTCCTTTCATTTCTTCGAGCTGTCCGAGCCTCTTTGGAGTTGTCCGTGCTCCTACGGTTGGCGCTCGATACTCGCAGCTCGTCTCGGTTTTGCGCTAGTTGCTCCGCTTGTGGCCCGATTGTTATGCCCATGGTCTCCATTATTTTCAATAGGGATGCGAATCCTTCATTGAATATGCAAGCGGAAATGTCAGTGGCAATATCAATGATTTTTTTTCCGGCAAACAGATGTTTCGGCGCAAGGTGCCACACGCAAGCATTGAAACTTTCGTTATTGTTCTGCGTATTACTGCCAATACACCTTTCCAATAAAGTCTCTGCTGTCAATTCTTCATAAATTGGTTTTAATATCTCTTGTGCTTCATCGCACAGAGCAGGTGGGTGCTCGTAGGTGTCTAAAGTACCTGCAGCCTCACTTTGACGCCACTTGCACCACGATTCGGAACCTGGAGGACAGTACGAGTGTTGCGGATTTTCATCTGTTGAAATTTTGTGATAATATGCTGCCCATATTTCACTTCTCATCCCTTCAGTCGAATCTGAATTACGTCTAATTGCTAGACCGTAATAAGTTGACAGCTCTTGCAATAATTTATTCGTCAATTGTTGACGCTTCGGTGTTTTATTTATCGATTTCCGCTGTGTCTTTTTTCCCTCTTCTTTTTCTGTCAATTTCTTTGTTGCTTTCTTTATTTGTGCATGTTTTTTTTTCGCATCAACAGCACGTTTGTACAAACGTTTTTTAACATGCAAAACACATTCTTTTTTGCAAACTAAAAAATCATCCCCGTAAGGCTTTGTGTCCAATAAGGCTTTGAACGTTTTCGTGTCGCCGTCTCCGATATAGTTCGCGTATTTTACGTTGTACAACTCTTCCGATCTCTTGAACATTTCCACGATGCCGTCTACCTCCATTTTGCCAGCACTTCCGGTATGATTTGCGTCACAGTGATCTTCATGCTCTCGATACCACGCTTCATATTCAATCGTATCCTCTTGGCCTTTCCATTGAGAGCAGGCTTGACATATACTGCATTTGACGACAACATCTAAAATTTTATTACTGTATTTCCCTATTAACGAGGCAATACCGAGAAGCGATGAGAATCCACGTTTCGCCCACGATCCATCACCAGACACAGAAAGTTCATCCGCGGGACGCCCAGCTTTTACATTCAACTCGACTTCTTCTTTCAATGCTCTTTGGAAAACGATTTTCGCGACGGCTTCAGCTGCAATTTTTATATTGTCCACGATGCCGTAATATGTACTCTTACAAATTCCTTGTCCAAGATCCATGAGACCGCACAAATTTTCCAAGCCTTCAAATCCTACTCCAAGCATTCTCAGGGCGAGAACAAGTCGACGGTTGATTTCAAATGCCTTATCAATTAACGGCGAAGACAAAATAAAAGTTTCTTTACACTCACACTTCACAGAGAGTTTGAATCCTAGACCACGTTGTCCGTTTTTGCTAAAAGTGACCGCACCGTTACAATCTTTACACTTCAACAACTGTTGCAACGTTAAAAATATCATGCTGAATTCGATGATGCAATAATTGAAAGTAGGATTAACGTTTACTTCCAATTCCTCATTGCCTTTTAATTTTTTCGCAGACGTGCTCGTAAAATCAGTAGTATTTTCGATAGTGAATCGATTGCCCTTGAAATATCTTTTGCGACCTACAGAAGATGGTCGTCTAGAAGAGTTACGGCCTTGCTTTCTATCCATATTTTCTGATATTTTATTTCAAAATTTTCGATGTTGGTTCGTCAAAACGTAACGTTGTACTGATCAAGTCAGGGGAAAGCGAAATGACCGTTTCCCTCACAAATGTTCGACAATAGGTATATTTCGAGGAAGGGAAAAGTATATATAGGTATATAGTATGTACTATATACAGGTATATATTTTCGGAGAAGGATTGGGACAGCTGCTGTGCTCCGATTAGGTTACCGGTTAGCGCTAGACCCGTTAGGAGCGCGCGGACCGCTCTCTACCTGCGTTATGGGCTGTAGAAGCTGTAATATTGAGAATTTCTGCATGAAAATTTCACAGTATATCCTTGAGATACTATACTTTCGACATATCGAAAAAAAAAAAAATCGATTTTTTCAAATTTCTAGACCATACGGTTCCCTTAAGGGATGATATTTCCTTTTGAAAATGCATGAAAATTTAGCAGCTTTCGGTCTCGACGGGAGCGCGAGGCCGCGGACCGCAGGCGGCGCACAGCGCGTGAGGGGAATCGATCGAGGGCGCCCCCACCACATGCCCGGAGTCTCATAACGCGAGCTCACGTATTATCGCAGGATCACAAATTTTTTCAAAATTTCTTTTTGTACCGGCGTTCTTTTTATATCTCAATATCATTGTTAAATTAACAAAAATATTATTGTTAAATTAACAAAACTATTATTGTTAAATTAACAAAGCTATTATTGTTAAATTAACAAAAGTATTATTGTTAAATTAACAAAGCTATTATTGTTAAATTAACAAAACCATTGTTGTTATTAATTATTTTCGACGGAATATTTGCGATGGAACAGCCTGTTTAACTATCGAAAATTCGAAAAAAAATGTTTCCTTTATTTTGGCTAATTTTTCAGAACCGTCGAAATGCCAAAATTTTGAAAAGACTATAACTACGTTAAAAATCACGCTGCAAAGATTTGTCGGGAGTGTTTTGAGACGCTCTTGAGGAGACTTCACCCTCAAAATCGATGTCAGAAATTGCCGAAAAATTTCAATTTTAAATTGAAATTTCAAATAAAAACATCTCAACTCGTTTTTCGCCACTTCTCTAAAAACCCCAAAAATTCGAAATTTCGGAGACTCGCAACACTTTTTGCTTTTTGGTGTGCGCGTTTGTTTTGTTTTAATTATTGAATGCGTATGATAAAAATCCGTAAAAAATTTTATTCATTCACTCAATAAACTTTTTGTTGATTCATAACGTCAGTTAAGTGCTAAACATCGTGATTATACTGTCACTCAAGCGTTTTATGCGCGTTTGTTCACTACTCGCCTAAGTACGACGATAGCGCAGTGGTTAGCGCGCGGGATCAGTGACCCGAGAGTCCCGGGTTCGATTCCCATCTCTTTTTTTTTTCATTTTTTTTTTTTCGTCAAACTAATTTTTGACGAAAGCGATGACGATATTTCTATATAATTTCTGCCTTTTGAAAGAATTAAGGGAAGAAAGCGGGCAAAAAACAACGCCTTAATGCTCGTTGCTCGCACTTTTTATCCACGATTGTTTAATATTCCCATCAGTACGACGATAGCGCAGTGGTTAACGCGCGGGATCAGCGACCCGAGTATCCCGGGTTCGATTCCCTACCCGTTTTTTTTTCATTTTTTTTTTCACTGCAAATACCTGAAACCCTACGAAAAAAGAGGATCATAATTTTCAAAAATGTTTCATGATAGCGCAGTGGTTAACTCGCTGGAAATGCTACCGTGTCTCCACATTCTTCTTTCTGTAGCATGCGTATTACGTACTTTATTACAAAATTACGTACCAAACCTGGAAAGAAAAGGAAGGGGAGGACTAGGAAGGAGGATAGCATGAAAAAAAAATAATAACTCTCTCATGATTATTAATTTTTATAAAACATCATCCATTTTTATGTGTGGTTTGTTTTACTTGAAGAAAAATTCTTTTTCTTGACAATCCATGAGAATAAACATAGTTTCCAATACAAAGCACTATGATTTTCTCTGCGAAAACTTTCTATTTATTTTCTTTTATTCACACTAGATGTGAGGAAACAATCATTATAATTGGTAATCATTGTTTTTTTGCATTAAAAGTATTTTTTCAATATACAATTTTTTATAAAATTGTAAAATACAATTTTATAAATTGTAAAATTACAAAATTGGAAAATACAATTTTACAATTTTATTTTATTTTACAATTTCATAAAAAATTGTATATTTAAAAATTTTCAGCCTTCCATCTTTAGCCGATGTTTTCTTTTGCTTAAAATTGTTCATTTTAATCACTTATGACGATCGCTCAATTTTAAAAAATGCCAATTATAACAATGACGAGTAAAAAAAGTGTTTTTTATTTATTTGTCATTGACCGATGTTCATCCCAAGCAAAGACGTAGCACAAGAAATCGCTGTTTTGTTCATCGTCAATTCGTTGAATTCGATCGCGATTCCGGTAATTACATACAATGTTGCAGCGATTTTCATTTGTTCTTACTCGCATTCGACGGCGATACTACCAGGAGCAGCAGTCAAACCGCAGTCTTCGAACAATAAACAACATTCGCGAACGTGATAAAAAAAATGCCGCGAATTTCGGATATCGATATGGGGAGGGCGATAGAATTATTCAATAGTGGGAAAAGCCAAAGAGAGATCGCCGAGCGTTTGGGAAAAAGCGTGTCGGTGATAAATCGTTTAATTAATCGATATCGCGAGACGGGATCCGTAAAATATCGCCACGGGGGCGGTCGCGAGAGGGTGACAACTCGACGTGAAGATCGAGCTATTGAAGGGGAAAGTCGTCGTAACCCTTTTTCGACAACGAGAGAAATCGCTCGGGCTACCGTGCCGCGACCGATATCGAAACAAACGGTATCCCGCCGACTCGCTGAACGCGATGTTCAATCATACCGATCGGCAATTAAACCCGAATTAACAAATCGGCATAAACAAAATCGCGTTAACTTCGCGGTAAACCATGAGGGGTGGGACGAAGGGGATTGGGCGAAATGCTTGTTTACCGACGAATCTAAAATAATGCTGAAAAGCGCCGGAAAAAAACGCGTTTGGCGTCGTCCAGGGCAGCGGTTTAATAATAATTTCATAAACCACGATTCGTTTAATAATCGGCAATCAATAACCGTTTGGGCAGGGATTTCTTTAAATTCGCGTACGGAAATAATAATTTTAAACAATCAAACGGTGAACGCGGAAACGTACATCGAAAAAATTTTGAGACCCGTGATCGTTCCCCTGACTCGACGTCTCGGTCGCGACAATTTTATTTTCATCGACGATAATGCTCCGGCACATCGCGCGCGAAGTGTTCAAAATTTCCTCACCGCGGAAAACATCACGGGTTCTCAGTGGCCAGCGTGCAGCCCTGATTTGAACCCGATCGAAAACATTTGGGCAATTCTAAAATCGCGTATTCGATCTCGTAATCCACCGCCTGCGACGTTAAACGATCTCGAAACCGCGATAAAAGAGGAATGGCAGGCGATTCCCGAAATTACAATCGCGAACACGATCCGCAGTATGCCATCGCGCTGTCGGCAATTGATAACGAACCGCGGGAATAGTTTAAAATATTAAGCACACACTTACTGACGACATAACTACACATCCACACTCTTGATCCTGAACAATGAAACGTACATAACCAACAACAGAAATACTATACAACAGAACACATGACAACACAAACACGACTTTTGAAGGTGTGTAAATAGTAATTTTATACTATGACAGTACCATGTGCCGATCCATCTACCTCCTCGCGGTAAAAGTCGGGCAACGAAAAATTCTACAATCAATAGAAGAATTTTTCGGCTAAAGATGGAAGGCTGCAAATTTTTTAATATACAATTTTTTATGAAATGGTAAAATTTATAAAATTTTTATAAAAAATTGTATATTGAAAAAATACTTTTAATGCAAAAAAACAATGATTACCAATTATAATGATTGTTTCCTCACATCTAGTGTGAATAAAAGAAAATAAATAGAAAGTTTTCGCAGAGAAAATCATAGTGCTTTGTATTGGAAACTATGTTTATTCTCATGGATTGTCAAGAAAAAGAATTTTTCTTCAAGTAAAACAAACCACACATAAAAATGGATGATGTTTTATAAAAATTAATAATCATGAGAGAGTTATTATTTTTTTTTCATGCTATCCTCCTTCCTAGTCCTCCCCTTCCTTTTCTTTCCAGGTTTGGTACGTAATTTTGTAATAAAGTACGTAATACGCATGCTACAGAAAGAAGAATGTGGAGACACGGTAGCATTTCCAGCGAGTTAACCACTGCGCTATCATGAAACATTTTTGAAAATTATGATCCTCTTTTTTCGTAGGGTTTCAGGTATTTGCAGTGAAAAAAAAATGAAAAAAAAACGGGTAGGGAATCGAACCCGGGATACTCGGGTCGCTGATCCCGCGCGTTAACCACTGCGCTATCGTCGTACTGATGGGAATATTAAACAATCGTGGATAAAAAGTGCGAGCAACGAGCATTAAGGCGTTGTTTTTTGCCCGCTTTCTTCCCTTAATTCTTTCAAAAGGCAGAAATTATATAGAAATATCGTCATCGCTTTCGTCAAAAATTAGTTTGACGAAAAAAAAAAAATGAAAAAAAAAAGAGATGGGAATCGAACCCGGGACTCTCGGGTCACTGATCCCGCGCGCTAACCACTGCGCTATCGTCGTACTTAGGCGAGTAGTGAACAAACGCGCATAAAACGCTTGAGTGACAGTATAATCACGATGTTTAGCACTTAACTGACGTTATGAATCAACAAAAAGTTTATTGAGTGAATGAATAAAATTTTTTACGGATTTTTATCATACGCATTCAATAATTAAAACAAAACAAACGCGCACACCAAAAAGCAAAAAGTGTTGCGAGTCTCCGAAATTTCGAATTTTTGGGGTTTTTAGAGAAGTGGCGAAAAACGAGTTGAGATGTTTTTATTTGAAATTTCAATTTAAAATTGAAATTTTTCGGCAATTTCTGACATCGATTTTGAGGGTGAAGTCTCCTCAAGAGCGTCTCAAAACACTCCCGACAAATCTTTGCAGCGTGATCTTTAACGTAGTTATAGTCTTTTCAAAATTTTGGCATTTCGACGGTTCTGAAAAATTAGCCAAAATAAAGGAAACATTTTTTTTCGAATTTTCGATAGTTAAACAGGCTGTTCCATCGCAAATATTCCGTCGAAAATAATTAATAACAACAATGGTTTTGTTAATTTAACAATAATAGCTTTGTTAATTTAACAATAATACTTTTGTTAATTTAACAATAATAGCTTTGTTAATTTAACAATAATAGTTTTGTTAATTTAACAATAATATTTTTGTTAATTTAACAATGATATTGAGATATAAAAAGAACGCCGGTACAAAAAGAAATTTTGAAAAAATTTGCGATCCTGCGATAATACGTGAGCTCGCGTTATGAGACTCCGGGCATGTGGTGGGGGCGCCCTCGATCGATTCCCCTCACGCGCTGTGCGCCGCCTGCGGTCCGCGGCCTAGCGCTCCCGTCGAGACCGAAAGCTGCTAAATTTTCATGCATTTTCAAAAGGAAATATCATCCCTTAAAAATGAGATTTTTGGGACTTTCAAGGGTGCATTTTAAAGGGAAAATCATCAGCTATTCAATGGAATAGATATTGCCGCAATGCGCGAACATGTTCATGTTCAAAATGGCGTCGGAAGCTCACGGTGCACCGCGATGATCTCTGGTTCTCGGCCGAGGGAGCATCCACGGGAAAAACGACTTCACGTAGTTCTGGGGGATGGAAAAAGAGTAGCTCGTGCGAAAGCTGTGCGAATTCGGTCGAACGGTTCTCGAGTTATCGTCGATAAACCGTTTTCACTTCCTGGTGCTATATCTCCCTCTGGGATGATCGCACAGACTCCAGCGAGTGCGCATTTTTCTCGGGGTGAAATGCCCTTTCCAACGGTGTACGACAAATCATAGCGCCCTTCCCGGAAATACGAAATTTCGAGCTGAGCGTCGAGACCCGATTTTCATGATTTTACGTCGACTCCTGGTGCTCGGCCAATTCTAATCCGATCGGATTCGAACTAGGCTCATTCGAAAGCAAATAAAATTTGCAAGAAAGTGTTTTTTTGATTTTTCGAAATCGATCGATTTGCGCCGGAGATCGACAAAAATCAAAGTGTTCCACTTCAATTGGAACGCATTGTATATATAATTTTGAAATTTAGTAGAGAAAAGATCAGCTCATAATATTAGTTTACACTAATCGATGGACCAAATTGTGCTTTAACCAGGCTCAATGGAAAGAAAAAGATTATATTTAATCGGTCAAATGTCATTACATTTTCGATTGGGAGAACGGTTTCGGAAATATACGTGATTTAAATTCTTGGTTGACAGCTGGAAGCCCATTTTCCTGTATTATTGTCCGTGGCAGGTCTCTGACGTCCGGTCATAACATTTTTTTTTATTACTTGGTGTCACGACGCTGCCGCTTCTCTAGATATAATAACATATTATTTATATATTACACTTGATATTAATCGTGCCTTGTAATATTGTGGAATGATCTTCGATAGTTCGATTTTCGAAAGTAGATTCTTCAACCACTGATTAACACTAGATTGTCCAAGGAAGTCATTTGATTACTTTTTTATTTCGGTTAGAAAAACAATTATGCATATAATGACACAATTTCTCAGTAAATTTTTTTTATTGTTAATATTTACTAATAACTTGTTATATAACTGCAAATAATATTAAAAATATTAAAAATTAATTTTAAACAAATTTCTTTACATGTTAGTTATTCTTTCACAATGCAGTCATTTTAACTGCTTTTAGGCAATATAGGAATATACTAAGTTTCAGTCTTTCTAGTGTTGATATAGACATGTTAACAATTTATTCAAAAACTGCAATAAACAAATCAAAAGTATGATTTAATGGCGGAAGAATTTATATTAGAGAATGTATTTTAATTTAAGGGCAATTTGATGAATTGAAACTATGATTTGATCGCGGAAGAATTTAAATTAAAGAGTGTATTTTATTTTAAGGGCGACTGATTAATTGAAACTATCTCGAAAATCGCAATAAGAAATCTAATGATAATCACGTGAAACCTATCATAGGTGCTTTTTTTATGATACTGCAAATTGTTGATTGCATGACCGATTTTAAAATTTTTTTATCTCGCTCAAGATTACGAAGTTTAATGAATCGCAAGATTTCTTTAATTAAAAAATTTCAAATTCATACAAGAAATAAAAATTCATTGAAATTTGTAAGAAGTATTCGTTAGTGTGTTGCAACTTACATTTTTAATCAAATTTTAAATCATTATTATTTAATAAGTATTGTCGAATTCCATTATTAATACCGCCCTTCAGGACGTTGTAGCGCTTCGAAGTTCCATCCCAAGTATGGTTTAAATGTGGAAATTTATTAATATTATTTAACGAAGACAATAGTCAAAGAAACGTTTTTTTCGACCTTTTTTCGATTTTCACAAATTTTTGAAGGAGTAATCGTGCAAACGCAGACTCGATATTCTATCGTTCCCTCTTTACATTGTTTCTTTTCATCAACACTATTTCGCTTTATTTATGTTTCGGGAACATTCGAAGATCAGCTCTTACACCGCACGCACACTACCAGGCGCTCTACGCTTTCACGCACACCACTTACTCAGCGTGTCGGGTGTTTATTCGGCGCGTACTATTGGCTGAACTTAATTTATTAATATCTCATCAGAGAGACGTCGGAGGAAAAACTGATGAAGGACTTTTCGCTATAAAATTTCACCACCTACCCACTCAGCGGTCGGTTGACAATTATGGGACACGCTGTATAGTAGGTTCCATAGAGGAAGTGCAACTTGATTCGTGTCTCCTACGAATTAACAAAACACGTTCTTTCGCTATACGATATAGGTCAGATTTGATATAAGGTCTTCAGTCATTTCTAAGTTGTCTCGTTTCTATATATTTAATTGCATACACAATCTCCCACAATGGAGTAACATGACTATTGTGGGCCGAATAATATCTTCTTCCTTTTTTTTCTCATACCCGAGTGTCCATTGAGCTATTGTTACCTGATATGAAGTTTGTGACCTTCCTGCGTCTGCCGCTGTACTGTTAGGTATACGTATAGATTGATATATTGTCGAAATATGCCGGCTTAATGTTAATTTCGGTTCTTGTTTCATAGAGAGTTCTTGGTTCATCTAAATCTAAAATTTCTTGCAGTTGATGAATTATCGCATCATTAATTATAGGATCTTTTAATTGTGATCGATTGTAAGTAAATTGAATTGAGATCCTGAATCAGCTAAATACAAAAATTTTGATTTTATAAGATCTTCTATTCTTGATAGTTTCTGCGAGTGTTGCCCACCGCAGCACCCGGTCGAGGGGTCGATATATGATTTCCTTGTTGGCTTCCTGCTTTAGCTAGTTCGAAATTATTATTATTGTTGCAAGCTCGCTTATGGCAATCCTGTAGTCCATGACTTTTTTTTTACAACGATTAGAAGTCGGATCATCTGCGTTGGTGTTTGATTTTTTCTTTATTCAATTGCAT
The DNA here is from genome assembly GCA_959613375.1 of Heteropelma amictum. NCBI lineage: Eukaryota > Metazoa > Arthropoda > Insecta > Hymenoptera > Ichneumonidae > Heteropelma > Heteropelma amictum. Next base: position 7,250,269 of record OY390727.1, read on the forward strand.
TAGTGTGAAATATGCATCAATTGTTTTATTCGTCATTTCACAATAGAATTTTAGCAATATTTGGTTCAATATTTGTGAGCATATCTCTCTTGATGGCTGCTGGGCTGTAGTAACGTAACGCTATTTTTTCGACGGAAAACTTTTGGAAAACACCTCACTAACATTACATTAATTCTCCTTCCACCAGTTTCCATAATTGTAACCATCAGATTATTAATTTATTAGCATACTTCTTAGTTTATCAACCTTAAAGACTTCCATATTTCGATCTTAAAGTAAGGTATTTGTTCAAACTTTTCGTTTTTTACGAAAGCCGAAACTGCTTAAACATCTGTTGACAATAGCTTGTCCAAAATTTCTGTACCTTAAGTTATTATTTAGGAATCGGGTCAGGATAAGTTTTTTTGTTCTTGAAATGTTTATATTTGTTTTTCTATGACAGATCTTTTGAATGAGCGAAGAGCTATAAAATAGTTAAAAATTAAGCCAAGGAATCATCTATTATATTACCAGACCAGAGTCTTCTTTACATCGAAAATCTTGTTCGAACTTTTTGAAGATGGGACACTTTTAGCAATATTTGAGTCGGTCAAACATCTGCGATAGTCATAGAAATGTGCATACAAAATACATAAAATGAAGACACTTTCATCACGGTTCCTAATGTCCGGCCGTCAATAATTGAATGTGGCTGAGACATACTTCTACAACATGCCGATGAGAAGTTTGTCCTTGGCAACATTTTCGCCAACGACGCAAGAAACATTCGCAACTTCTCCATCACATGATGCTCGTATGATGTGCTAAAACAAAGTGTGATTCATTTACAGAGTTTTTATGTGCAAGTGTACATGTTGTTTCGATATATATACAGATTATTCATACCTCCATCTTCATCGCAATAATAATAATCAAAGTATCTCCTTTTTTAACAAGATCTCCCGGTTTGACAAATATTTTGTCTACAATTCCAGGCATGGGACTAGTTGCGCCATTAGTGGAAACATCTGTTTTTCTTGTCAGCATTTTTTCGAACGCGAATTCTGGTGTCCCTAATTTCCATTTCCTGTCCTGTTTATTGCGATTACAATAATTTAGTCCGGAAATTTGGAAGTGTGATACTAATATAAAGATTTACTTACGTCGGTAAATATATACAAGTCGCGGCCTATCCGTACCACGCGCGATTTGTGAGCTCTTCCGTTGATTTCCGAAGTTAAAAGAAACGCGTTCTGCCGCTCGATCGAGATTCCCTTAACTATTTTCATGGTTTCGGAATTATTAACCATCATCGCGTATGTATCTGGCTTTATAGATTCTGCATTAACTGTAAATTTATCGCCGAAAAATATGAACTCAAATGTTCTTTTACACGTGTAATTAGGTCGAAAACTAGTTTCTGTATCGAATGGAATGCAAGGATCGTTTCTGATATTTCTCGAAGTGGTGGGGGATACTTTTTCTATCAAGAGAAGTGCCAGTGCGCCTTGGGCCAATATTTCACTTGGTAACTGAAGTTTTGTAAACAACGCGTCATAATTCTCACTAATAAAATCAGTGTGTACTTCAGCGTTCCGAAAATTCTGATGAGCACACAAGTCTTTTAGAAATTGAATGTTAGTTTCCACGCCAGCAATCTACAAAAAAATTATTACATTATTTGTAGATATTGGAATGATTAAATTAAGACGGGGTTCTGATAAATAGTCATAGTACATCATATGTGGACAATTGCGTTTGAAGTAAGTTGAGAGCTTCGTTTCTATCCTTGCCCGAAACAATCAGCTTCGCAATCATCGGATCGTAATGCACTGATACCTCGTCACCTTGCCTGACGCCTGTTTCTATTCGAGAGTTATTTCTGATGTCTGGAGGTGTTAGGTGAATAAGTGGCCCCGCTTGGGGTAGAAAACCGTTATAAGGATCCTGAAAAATAATCACAAACGGTTAATTTTTGTACCTGCGGAAAATAAGAGATAAGAAAATCTGTACTATTTCGTTCTACATTCGCTTACGTCCCATCATCTTTCTTAATGATACCTATACAGGGTGTCCCAAAATTGAATGTAGTCCCTGCAATGAGGGGTGGGGGTGAAATCTGAAACGGTCGACATGAATGGTCTCAGAATGAATTCTTGAGAGGAATTGAAGGTGGTGAATTCTAAGACGGGTCTCAAATCAACCCCTCAATTGTTATTGAGGCCATGTCTGACACCGGCTCGCCACCTTAAAAATGAGAAAGATTCTCACGCAAAAACTATCTACCCAATCGGTGTGAAATTTATAATGGGAATTAGTGACAGCACGCGGGGAATGATGATTTTAGAATTTCGGAATTTTGAATTTTTTTTTACAGATTCAGTTACCGTTGCAGTAATCCTTTAATATTTTCTGATGTATTTGATTAGTCACAAAAACATTTTCAGCTTCGATTCATCAAAATCGATGCAAAATTGAGGGAATTGTGATTGCGATTTGCACTGATTGTCGTTTTTGCAATTTGTGAACGAAAATGCCCAAATGATATAAAAAATCTAAGTGACCGATATCCCAAATGATGACGTAGCGTCGGTTTCCCGGAGCGTCTGACCATGGAAACCGTGGCCTATGTGTGAAGTACAGTGATTATATATTCTCATTTTTCCATTGTATGTTTTTTGACTTCATTCAATTAAAAAGTGAAGGAACACCGGGGAATATTTTTATGTATTCCACATTTATGAATGAATTTCAGGTGAATGATTATAACCTCATGTGGTCGGTGTGTCATGGCTCAGTGATAGCAAATAAGAATGTTAGATTATGAAAGGAAAAGTTCAGATTATAAAAGTGATGAAATACTAATAACATGATAGTGGTCGCAGTTGACCGAATGAATTTCAGGTGAATGATTATAACCTCATGTGATCGGTGTGTCATGGCTCAGTGATAGCAAATAAGAATGTTAGATTATGAAAGGAAAAGTTCAGATTATAAAAGTGATGAAATACTAATAACATGATAGTGGTCGCAGTTGACCGTAGTGTTCAGATTTCTTGAAACATTTTTCGCCTGCGTTTGTACATTTATCGTAAGATGTGCTTTTTTATAAGTAGATATTTTGAACAAAATTTCGTCATAAAACGTGTTCATTCATTAACATTTTTGTTTTCAGATTTTCTATAAACAGACTTTTTTTCAAAACTTGTATCCCTGCAACTTCAGATAGAAAACGTTATGGACAGAATTTTTTTCAAAACTTTCATTTGTAACAGTTTCTGCCAGAAAGTTCAAGTTTTTGTTAATTCTACAATTTCTTGAAATATTGATGCTGGAAAAATTGTTATGAAACTGTTTTTTCTTCAGACAGATTTTCTTTCGACAGATTTTACTCGCACTTTCATTTTGACTCAAGTTTTGAAACTATTGGGAGATAGAAGTTTTGGAAACAATTCTGTCGATCAAAGTTTTATGAGAAACGTTCCATTGACAGAACTTTTGACAGAATATCTCTTCATGATTCTTTGACAACTTTTCGAAAATTGAGTCGAAACCAAAGTTTTATCGACATAATTTTTTTTGACTAAACTTTTGGAACGTTGTATCGACGGGAGTTAAAAAAAGCGCTTTTGATAAAAGATTTGTTTTGACAAAACTTTCCAAAAGATTTTGTTAAATAGTCTGTAGATCAGGGTTTTATGATGTAAATTCTGTTGATCGACAGCATTTTTTTGTCTAAACTTTAGTTTTGGATGAATTTTTGAAAAGTTGTATCGATGAAGAAATTCTATTGATGGAACTTTTTTCATAGAACTCTGATCAACAGATTTTTTTTAAATTTATTTTAATGCAACTTTTCAAAAGTTTAGTGAAAATCAAAGTTTCGTTGAAAGAATTTTTTCCAAAAAGTTGTATTGACAGAAGTTTTGAAAAAAATCTTATTGATTAAACTGTAGATTCCTCTAAACTTCCAAAAGTTGATGTAAAAAATTCAAAGAGTTCAATGACAAAAGTTTCATTGACAGAACTATTGTCAGAAAATCTATCGCTGAGAGTTTTTTTATAAAAGTTCCGCTGTCAGAATTATTCAAAAAAAATACTGTCGTCAATGTTTTGTAATCAAAGTTGTATTGACTGATGTTTCCAAAAAATTCCATCGATAAGAGTTTTTCACAAAAGTTGCATCAACAAGCTTTTGACAAAAAATGAGTGAGGACCAAGTAAATAAGCAAATTTGTTTAACCCTTTAACGTCACGAAGACCCTTCTCAGAAGTCCTCTTTTCTACGTGATTATTTACCATGAAAATGTCAGCGAAAAAATTCCTAAAGTACCTTGTCAACTATTTTTAAAGGTGCTCTTTCGAATGGCGCAACTCAAATTTCGATAACATTTTTTTTTTGATCATATTTTTGCAAAATAAGTTGAAAAAACACGAATTTTTGAGTGACATTATGTTTTCATTTTGAATTTTGGAAGTCTTATCGGATTATTTTCGGACCATAAAGTGCTCTGAAGTTGTCCTCGATAGTTGTACTTTCGAAATATGCAACAACAATAGTACATTGTGTATCAAGGAGGCAAAGTGGGTCTTTTAACGCCGAACGCGATGTTTTGAGTACGAGTCGTAGCCGAGCGCGCGGAGCGCGCGAGGCGTTAAAAGGCCCTGCCTCCGAGGTACACACGATACTTTATATAAGAAAAGCACGTTTCCGAGTTTTGTACGATACGAATATTCAATGGAGAATACCTGGTAAAATAAAATATCGTTTCGGAATGATATTAGCGTTCAATACGTATCGCACCAATTGCACGTTGAAGGCATGTAACGCGGAACGCGTGGGCTGACGGGGAGGGAATGAAGGGGTGAAGGGGCGGAGCTTCTTCTGGGGGTGGAGGGGGCGAAGCCACCCCTAGGGGGTTGGGGGGGCGAAGCCCCCCATAGAAAACAAAAGTAGATATTAAATGTACAAGCAAGTGATGGCAGCAGTTATGCTCCACAACAGCGTACAATAATGAACGGTTGCGTGAGCAGAGCGCATGCGCAGAGTACGTAAAAGCGCACTTTTAACTCCTAGTCCCTAAAAGTGCTGCTCCTCGTATCCCCCACCACTAATTCACTGCGATAGTTGCCAAAACACCTACTTTAGGTACTGTAAACACGCTCGAAAAAGCGAGGAAAATGTGGTTGCGTTATATAAAAAATGTTCTCTGACGTTATACCCGCAAAATAACAACAAATAGACTAACAAATTTTCTCTGTTTTGGAGTTCTCGAATATTGTGATCGGAACGAGTCTTTGTCCAACAATGGCAATCCAACTCGGTCTGTAATGCTCGGTCAATAGAAATGAGCAAACGAAGCACCACGAACAAATTTCGAACCATTTGTCTGCAGTATATTCTGTATTATCGCCACTACAGTTGGAAAATCATCTCGCAGGTTCAAGAAAATAAATATCATTTTGAAGCATTTAATACACGATTATTATATTATTATTTGCATAAAAAATGCGCTTCGATAATTAATTTTCTGCTTCGATTTCCTGCCACAATGTGGCCAAACCGCCACGTCCGGTTTCAAGTTTTCTATTAATTTTTCAATCTACTCATGACTGTACATAATTGAAGGAAAAACATCAGTAACCCATGAAAAACTGTACAATCGGGCCAAGCTTCGCCGAGCGTTGCGCCGGTTTAGCTGTACCGTCGGTCAACCGTCGGTAGAATTATCGGCCCACCGTCGCGCCACGGTTGGAGTGATCTGACCGGGCGACCGTTGGGTTCGAGACTGGGCCCAGCGTCCGTTTTCCCGGCAAAGCAACGCTGGGCCAACGTTGGCAAACAATTGGCCCAACGTTGGTAGAGTATTCGTGCCACGGATAAGCCAACGTCTTGCTGACTGTCGGCCAATCAATGGATAATGCATATTAATATACACACTGAAAAAAAAGATTGATAAATTCAACTAAATATAGATCAATTCAACCAAATTTCGCGGTCACGGATGGCGAAACAAATAAGAAGTTGATTCAAACAATTAATTACGTCTACACGTAAACAATTAATTACGCTACACGCATTAAATACATATGAATATTTTTAAATTGTTACGTACAGATATTTATATACAAATGTATATTTTCATACTTATTTACATTTCATTTCGCTTGGCCACCCTCCGAACGAGATATCGTTCGGTTTGGGAGCCAGCGCATCGGATTTCAAATCCAGTATATAAAAAATCGTCCTCAAGTTGAGGACAATAATCATCGTTGCTGTGCTTGTATATATCTTCACCCGGGCTCGAGATCGCTTGTGAGCCTGACCGTGTCCATGCGCCGCGCTGCGGCCAATGCATGAACTTCTCGCTGCTATCGCAATCGTAAATTAAACCAACTAATTTTAAAGAGTATATTTAAACAAATATTGAAAAGAGCTCAGCGCAAAATTTGCTGATCTATTCTACCGAATTTCGATTGACCAAATTTGGAAGGTTGGGTTTCCGAAACCTTTTGTTCAGTATACACTTTATGTCAAAACTGAATGTAAAGTCCCAACTGTTTCGGGATTGTTGACGAATGCTGGCCCAGCATTGGTATTCCGTTAGAGCGCCATGCTTATTGAGCACTGGCAAAACGTCGGTTGATTGATTGGCATATGCTCGGGCCAATGCTACACGCGACAGTTGGCCGGCAGTGAACAACCAATACCGGCGCAGCGTTGGCATTACCTTGGCGCGCCATTCGTTAACTACGTATTGGCGGAACGCTGGCGGACAGGTTGGCACATGCTCGGGCCAATACTGGATTACAACGGTTGGTGCTGTACATAGTGCCAGGCGTTGGCCCGACCGTCAGCACCGGGGAATTTTTCATGGGAAATAACATATTTTGTACCGCTTAATATGTATAATCAATGTACCCAATTCCAGATTTTTTAATTATTATTACGAGACTAATGAATATTTCAATGCGGCGATTACAGAAATTCATGTATTTTCGAAAATAAAACTGCTCGGTGGCACGTATTCTCCTTATCCCAGCGCGTCAAAATTTTACACAGATATTTTTTATCATATCTTGATTACTTTTTTGTTAGACACATAGTAAACATATAACATGATTTGCCATCGCGTAACCCGACCGAAGTTGCCCGATTCCCACCACGAAGAGGTGCATGTTGTTGGGAATCATCTTTTTTCAAATTTATTTATTTAATTTTTGTTTTTTAAATTTTTAAAATTTTTTAAATATTTTTTAATACTAAGACAGATAAGAAACGATGTTTCTTATCTGTCCAAGCGAATACCAATACCAAGCGAAATACGAAATGAATCAAAATTCTGTGTTAGACTCCATGTTGGGTTTAGCGATGGCAAAGCATGTCATATGTTTACTATGTGTTTATAATTTTAATAATAATTTCACAGCAACTTACAACATTATCTTCGAAATAGAAATTGGACATACATTTTTTGCACTATTATTTCCCGTAGATTGCGCTCTTGAAAGATTTTGAAATTTTGTCACAATTTGTTTAAACAAATTAGTTTTTCAAAAATAATGCCAAATCCGTGACGAGCGACCCGAAAAACATCGGAAACCATAGGCAGCATACATAGTGGCAATGATTTTTTGAATAATTCGTTTAAACAAATTAATTTGGCAAAAAAATGTCAAATTCGTGACGAGCGACCCAAAAAACATCGGAAACCACATACAACTTACATAGTGACATTGACTGGTCATGCAATTTGTTTAAACAAATTAAATTTGCAAGAAGTGTCTTCGTGGTGTTAAAGGGTTAAAACAACCCGACTCTTGTTATTTGTGCGCGGAGCTCACTGCCACCAATATCAACCAAAATCGCACTAACGACATCGTGGCGACTAATCGCTATTATTTCAACTTTTTGGGCCCTCATCAGGTTAATAAGTACAAATAAATGCGGTAATCGCCATCATACTTTGTTGCATGTGGTCATCAATTCGATCAAAGACCCACCAACTCAGCCTATAGGGCCTCCACGTGCATCGAATCAAGATATTTCGACACTGGCAAATCCCAGAACCATCATGTTGATAACGAATAGTTTTTTTATTCGTAAAAACGTGGGTTAAGATGAAATCACTTGTTCAACACGTATGCTTATACTCGATAAAGGTAAATCGCCAGACGATTTTATTTTTCTTGACGTGTACAAAATTTCTTTCGCTTCGGTAGGCGTTCGTAGCGACACTGCTTTTCCAAGAGCATGCCTGCGCAAGGATATCTCGAAGTTCACCGAACGTCTCTGACAACACCCGAGCGACTCTCGAGTCGAGGCTCGGCCCACTCACGCTGACAAACTAAACAGAGAGAAATACAGAGCACCCATCCACATCAGCACTGCAATAGATAGGCGAGAACTATTCGTACCAACACATCAATCATACTCATTCTGAGGTTGAGAGTGAGGCGTTGATTACGTTGTTGGCCATATGAAGTTCGAGTCCGGAATGGTGAAATTACTCAAGTTCGAGCATTGCTTGAATAAGGGTCCGAAATTTCGTTGGTGTCCGCAGCGGTCATGCAACGACTGACAAAGTCGTGAACGCGAGAGACAATATCGCGTACACCACGTTCCATGCCGTTCCGTGCCTAATAATTGGCATCCGTGCACACAACTTTTCGCGAACTGGAGGATCAGCTACAATCGAAATCATGCCCTATTTTGATTCCACATTCATCATCCCTGTAAAATGCATGTATTACCGAAGCTTTCAGCCATTATACTCGCGTTCACGTTATACCATCCCGAATGGTCGCACTTACGTGAATTGCAACAAGCCAATCCAAATGTTTTCACACCCGGAAAAATCGATATTTTACTCGGAGCAAATATCTACGGTCAGTTATTAGAAGGTGCTATCATAATAGGATTACCGCATACCCCAACTGCCCAATTAACGACCCTTCGATGGATTATCTCGGGACCAATCAATCAACCATCGAGTAAACCTGATTCCCAGTCATTGCATTCAGATCATGATCTTTACACACTGTTGGAAGACTTTTGGCATTAAGAGGAGATTTGTCCCCGATTGATCAAGCCTGCAGAAATCATTTCCAAACTACCCATTCACGAGACATCGATAGACGAAATGTTGTTCGACTTCTCTTCAAATCTCCCGTGCTCGGGCTTGATAATTCAAAAACGTCAGCTATTGACACGTTAAATCACATGAAAATTAAATTCATATAATCCCCAACGATGCGTGACGCGTGTTTCAAGTTCTCCCACCAATACGATCATCTAAACCATATGATTAGGATACAACCTGAGGCTACTAAGCCGAAACATCCGTTCTATCTCCCTCATCGTGGAGTCACCAAAGAATCAAGTACTTCCACGAAATCGCGCGTTGGCTTTATCAAATCGTGCAAAACCGCGACTGGAAAAGCCACCAATGAAATCCTCCATACCGGTCACAAATTGCAAACGGATATACATTTGACGTTGAGACGGGAATTCTTCTTTCCTCATCTGCTAGGGCCTGGGTCAGGGGCTGGCAGGGCTATTTTGGTCTTTATTATATGTAAAATATCGCATATTTTATTGGTAAAATATTATAATCTGTCAACAAATATTCTAATATGATGTTGGACGCCAGTTAGCATTCCGAGACTAACGATTGACAAAGAAACCAGAGATTCAAATTTACTGCAGGGAGAGTGCAGTTGGAGGACCCGAAAGAATTGCGGAACCAAAAAAAAGCTTCACATGCTCCAGAAGAAACACATAGATTTATTCAAGATTTACTTCAGTTATATGACAAGTAACCTTCCAAATTTTTTGACAATAATTTTCTTTCGATCAAATAAGTCCTCGAAAAACCGCTTCCAAAACCTCTCAATTTCCACTCGTTGTCGACGCGGTGACAAATTAGTTGTTTCTCTCCAAATCGTCGAGGTGCGCTAAGATAAATTATGTGGTAAAGCTCATCAAATAATCTACCTTTTACAGTGTCGTAGAGTCACACACACTCAGGCGTTAATCAAATTTCGACAATATATTGAGATTACGTTTTACCTATGGATTGACAGATAAGGAGTTTTCGACGCAACGACTGGACAAAGGATGTTCATCGATATTTTCTTACGCTGCGTTTTCGTCTCTCTCCACTTCTTTCAAGATCAAGACCCTACTTGGTCTATAATTTCGCGTAAGCGCGTTTTCCTCCGGTAGGCCCTATGGTCGACTGTCGGCAGTCGAATACAAATTTTGGACTATTACTCGTCATTTCAGTGACCTTCATGTTCCAATTTCATTTTCATGTCATAACGTTCTGCTGTGGATACGGAAATTTGAATATCTATTTGCATCCAATATTGAGAAGATGTATAGACAAATTAAAGTCCATCAGCAAGATTGGAAATTTCAACGCATCTTGTGACGATGTGTTCGTTGGCGCAGATTCCGCAATAGAGGCACGAGAAATAGCACATCAAGTCTCAAATCTGTACATGGCGACCGGCTTTCCGTTACGCAAATAGAGCGCCAATGAGTCCAAGATTTTTGACCAAATCTCTACTGAGTCTCACGCTAAATCATGATCTATCTCAATTTATGATGAACAGATCGGCACGTTAGATTCAGATACACTTACAGATACAATGTTATGATCCCATCGGGATTCTATCACCGGTGTTGATCAGGGCGAAAATCTTTCTGCAGGAATTATGAGCCTTAAAAGTTGGCTGGGATGACACCGACCACGACCTCACGTGCACGCCCAGGGAACGTGCGTCGCCGTGGTGCCTCTGATCATGCTTTTATGGGGTAAGTTCAACTATCCTTGTATCATGTTATCACTGCGTGAGGAGGTTGTTGGACGAGGAACGAAGGTCCTTCGCATTAATATAGACTAGTCGGGGACCGGGCAAATGTGATGCATTACGGGATGTATTTGGTTTCATATAGTACATGCCTCGATTGGTAATAAAACATCGAGCTGAAGTCTCATCTCAACCCCTTCGAAAATAAAATATTGATTTAAGTCTATCTCGTTATTGTCGTACCTTAGTAAAATGCTGTATCGCGTAGGATAATTTTGTAAAGGAGGGAGTTGATTAAGTTTTATTCTGTCATATGGTAATGGCGTAAAGTGTTCACGAAAGCACAGGGTACACACCATACGAATCAGCCTTCGGAAAACCGGTCTCATTACCATCTGAATTTCCACCAGCCGAGAAACTGGCAACATACGACGACTACCTAATAACGGTACATAGAAATCTTAAAGAAATTCGACAGCTAGCACGTGAAAAACAACCAGCAGCAAAGGACAAACGGTATTACAAAGCCCAAAAATTTGAAGCAGGACAGCAAGTGGAGAACTCACCGTTCTCACGGAATCGCGGATTATACTCACACTCACGCGGTACACTTAGGACTTATCGCACAGTCTGGAATTTGGTCACATACGATAATACACAGGGATTAATGACACATAGAACGCAGATAAATAGACCTCCACAGCCTACACGAATACACATTAGGATCATCGTGCGTTGTGAAAGGGCAATTAACCTCAATCAGACTTCGTCTAAAGACCATTGAAACATCTCAATCGATCCTCGAGGAACTTCTTCCACCCAAGAACCTCACACAATTGCGAATAAAACGAGCAGAAATCGTACACAATCACACACACATAGTAAAATCGGGTTTCGACACGACTCAAAAACAAATATCAGTAACAAGACATGAAATGAACAAAGCAATGAACAAACTAAACTTGGCAGTAATAGATATTCACGAACAAGTACACATATTAAAATTAAATCAGGAAGCAATACATAACAGCGATCGAAAAAGACCTTACGGAACTGGAAATGGACGTAGAAACATTAATGAATGTCATTCTCTCCGCGAAATCGTGACAAATTCACCCATGACACCTAACAACTAAAACCTGGCTACGCAGTGCCGAAACTGTCGTAAAATAAACACCAAATCCCGAGTTTCCCATTCCGTTAGCTCCCAAGTACATACCAGAAATGATAGAAATATCCAAACTAATAACCTTCCACAACAGAGAAAAACTCATTTATATTGTTAAAATTCCGCTACTAAACATAACACCGATTAAACTATATGAACATATGTCTGTCCCAATGCTTCTGACCCCGTCAGATGCACATTTCGCATACATTAAACTATCATCACCTTTTACGACAATAGCCAAAGATTTCGAAAATTATTTCAGTTTTCATAACTTAATGAATTGCAAACAAATGAACTGAATATATACAGCCTGTCCCATAATCAACCGATCTCTGAGGGGTGGGTAGATGGGGTGATTCTGGACCGAAAAGTTCTCTTCCATTTTTTCCTCCGACGCCCCCCTGATTAGATATTAATTAATTAAGTTCAGCCAATAGAACGCGTCGAATAAGCGGGCTACACGGTGAGTAGTGGTGTGGGTGCAAGCGTAGGAGCCTTGGACACGTGCGTGCAAAGCGTAAAGACGGTCGATAGTGTGCGTGCGTTGGTCTGAGAGAGTGCGGAGGAGTGTGGTCGAACGTTCCCTAAAACATGAATAGAGCGAGGTAGTGTTAGTGAGGGCTCAACAATGTAAGGAGAAACGATAAAAACTGATTGCGTTTGCAATCAGTTTTCGAATTAATTGTTAAATGCAATGAAAAAAAATGTCGCTGATTTTGAATCGGGACTGGACGAAAATACAATTTTTGATTAATTTTTTGCAATTACGATTTACGAAGTTTCTAAAATCATTTATTGCTGGTTTTGAAAAAAAACATTTTTGGAAAAAATCTTTATTGTGATTTAAAGAAAAATGTTGATTCTTCAAATTGTATGAAAATTAAATGCTATTTCCGATTGAATATTTTCGCAATACAATGAAATTAAACTTTTCGAACTTTGCTCATTGCAGTTAGAACAAAAATATTGCGGTTCCATTCAATAAAAAAATCAATATTTAAAATCGTTTAGATTTTAAGAAAAAAAGCATTATTAACACTGTTTAATAACAGTAGCATGAAGTTAGAAAAAAGTTGATGATGACTCAAGCGTCGCGCGAATATTGCTTGCGGACACTACTCGGATGGATGACCGCTCGATTGCAGCGGGAGATTTAAAAAAAAGTCAATATTTCAATCCGTTTATATTGTTGTGTCCCGGAATTCGGCGTTACAGGATTGACGCAGGATTCAGGGTAGAGATTTGGGATCTTCTCCAAATGAGTGTAACTCCAACTCGATAGCTACCAAAAACACTGTATGTTTATTGACTAGTTTGGTCTGATTATGTTATAAAGTGATTAATTTGCCGTGGGACCAAACCCGTCCTTGCCCAGCTCAAGACTGCTCGATTCCTCGATGCGTCGCGATATTTAATCGTGACGGTGACCTGCTTCTCTGTTCTGCAATATTGCTGAAGAAGCAATATTGCGACTACTTGTGTGGTGTTGCTTAATGTTGGCCTCTTGGCCCTGTTCTACTATTGCAATTGCTGATAAGGCGTTATTGCAATTATTTGGGCAACGCTGTTGCCCTGTTCCATTGTGAGAAGCAGGTTGAGGGTTTTTTAGGAGGTCGCTGAATGTTGTTAGGAAATGCTACATTCCAGGTCACAACATCCCTCCCCCTTCGGGAGATTGAATCTCTCCTGAGATTATTGTGGTCTTGTGGGTGGTCCTTTGGCTTACAAAGTTTGTTTACAATTTTTTTTTTTTTTTTTTTTGCTCATTTTATACTTTAGAATATCCCATATGTCTTATTGTATGTGTTGTTTCCCCGTTATAATTCCATACTTTTGATACATAGTAAATATTATTTATGTCGAATTTGTTTGTGGTGCGTTTCGCACGAATTTGCCTGTGACTTTGAGTTTCGGCGGTTTGTGTTTATCGGATGACGCTTCGCTCGGTCGTGAAGGCTCGCTGTAGATCGCGACTGTGCTTTGTTGTTTGCGCCTACGCAGGTACAAAATTATACAAGTCGTTCCGAGCATTATCGGTATGATCATACCTACTGAATAACTGCCTATTGCGATTTGATGTGTTATTTGAGTGTGTTTTACGTGGTTGACTTTCGTTCTCAGTGCGTCTAAGCGTTCGCCTAGTTTATTTATTTCTGTTGCGTCATTGATTAATTTATGTGGCAATTCTGCGATTAACGAGGTGTGTTGTAAAATTGGGATGTCTTTTTCCAAAAATGTTAAATTTATCCGAGGTAAAAACTCGTGAGATACATTTTGGGTAATTTCCCCGGGCGTTTCGAGCCTAAAATTAGGGGTTGTGACGGAACATTTACCGTCCAAAGCCAGAGTCCCTACGCCTGTTAATATTACGTGTTCTGCGGGATTTTGTCCGCAATGTATTAGTAATGTTTCGGGCTCCGGCGTTACGTATAACCATTTCCCTTGTCGTTCAAGCGGAATTATCAGTGTGTTATTCAATTCGATGATTCGTCTGTTACAATGTGCTTGACTTATGCTGTGCGTTATGTATATCGATGTTTCGCACGCTGTGCATACGTGTGCGGCTAGTGAAGCATGTTTTGGCGCGCAGTAAAAATGTGACTTAAATTTTTTGCATGATTTCAACTCGACTTCGTTCATCAAAATGCAAGATTTTCGCGTTCTTTCTACTATTACAAGAGGATTTGTAATTTCCAGAAACTGATAACTATGCTTATCTATTTTTGCTGGTAATGCTTTGTTTATTATGTATTCTTCGTAATTTAGCAACGGTATTTTTATTACAAGTATCAGATCGACGTCGTTACAATACGCGCCTATTTCGCTCATTTCCATTAATTTTGACATTTCCTCTGGTTTTAATGGAGTTGGAAACATAAGACCTCTCGGAAGATATGCGATAGCATTTTTCAAATAATCCGCGAGTTGTCTTGGCGGTAATACGCTAGGGCTGACTACTCCCTTTGACAATCCAGCTATAAAGTTTGCCAATTGTCGTACATCGCCTAAGAGGGAGTCAACTATGACTTCCATTGTTGTTAACCTTTCGTCTACTTGTTGACGCTCGTTTAGTTGGTTTAGGCTGTTTGCTAATCCATCACGTACTCCTATGATTAGAGTTCGCAGCGATTCCTGATGCGTCTCCAATTGGATCGTTGTTTTGTTAAATAGATGAACGACATTATCGAGGACCTGGATATTATCTTTTAACGCATCCTCGATAGAGTTTTGATTGGCTCCTATTTTGTTGAGTCGATAGTCTGTTTCTGCGGCGTCCTGAGCATCCATGTTACCCGTTACAGCTTTGATAATTGATCCGAGACCGTTGATGATTCCTCTTCGGTGTCGTGTTGTTTTGCCACCCGTTATATCATATACGGCTTGTAGCTCGCGTTCGACTTTGTCGAGCATTTTTCTCCCTGTGTCAGCGACTGTGTTGCACAAGGTGTCTTCCATGGCCAGCCGGCTGCACAGTTCTGCTAATTTTGTTAGTGTGTTTTTCATCTCGTTTTCTCTGGTCCTTAGAGATCCTAGATCTATCTTAATAACTAGCTTCCAAATGTCGCTTGTTATTGATAGTGTTCCAATTTCCTCGTAATATAACCCTGGGCAAACCGAAAATTTGTCCACCCGGTATGCTTTTCCGTCCCCGTCAGCAGCGATTGCGACAAGGGGTAATAACCTGCGGACAATATCGTTTGGTTATTTTTCTGTCTTTGTTCCATTCGTTTCGAGAGACTTTTATTTTCTAACTTGCTTAAAGTCGTCGGAATTTTTATATTTTTTCCGCGAATTTTGTTGATTACGCGTTTTTACCCCACCGGGATGCCGCTCTCGGTGTGATTCTCACCTCGATGGATTTGATCGTCGAGGCGTCGCCTCATTGAGCAACAAGACTTCGACGAGGCATTGTAAGTATTAATACGTTTTGTTTTATTTATTCGTTTGAATTGATTCCCCTTTTGTAATTTACCCCTTATTTTGTTTATTACAGATGGATTCCGTTTATTTAGAAGCTGGAAGTGCCGTGTTTGGTGACGAGGCCCAGACGTACGAGCTGGTGTTGGTAGGTATTTCCTTTCATCATTATTTAAAATTATTATTATTATTTTTTTTTTGTTAGAATGTTGCCACCATTCTTTTTAGGCGGCCGTTTAAGATGTTTTGTTTTCATTTGTTTCAGACCCCTCGGCTCCGTAAGAGGGTCGGTGGGCCGTGGCCTTCCGGGGGTTGGAAGCGGAGTTTCGTGGCGCACGCGGTCGGGGTTCGTCGGAGGCGGATGAGATTGCGAGAGTCGGTCGATCGTCTATGGGGGGACGACCCCTGGTCGCGTGAAGAGGCCGAATGGGGGTGCGAACAGGCCGACACGCTCGGCCTGTGCGCGCTTTTTTACGGGGTTTTATCCCTGGAGGAATCGTGGTTCCTCAGCCGGCCCACTATGTGGTGGTTGCTGGCCCTTTTCCGGGGCACTGACGTGCCGGTGCCCTGGCTATTTTAAGTTTCGTATAATTTTTTTTTTTTTTTTTACCAAGATTGTAACAATATATTGACAAAAATGAAATTTGTTAATTTTTTTGTTATTTCATGCCCCTTTTTTCCTCATTTCAGGGACGCGTGCGTGGGGAGGCCTCCGTGGGCTTCCCTTGTAATTCTTTATATCTGTTTGTTTGTTTTTTTTTTTTTTTTTGCGTGGGAATGCCTCTTCGGGTTCCCCTATTGGTGTTAAATTTTTTCTCTCTCTTTTTCTCTTTTCCTGCTGAGCCGTGCGAGGCTCTCCGTGGTTCGATGGCCTTTTTTTTTTTTTTTTTTTTTTTTTGCTGAGCCGTGCGGGGCTTTTCGCGGTGCGATGACTCCCGCGACGGTGTGTGTGTGTGTGGGTGCGTACGTTGCCCTTGCTAGTGGGTAACGTACGCTTTGATGCGGTTTACGTGTACTCGCATTGTTTCCCGCCCGCGGCCGATAAGGTAAGTTTCCCCTGGCTCGCGGCTTCGGACCGTATAAGGCCCCACCCACTTGGGTGTGAGTTTGGCCGACCGTCCCCTCCTTAATGATTCATCTTGGAGAAGAACTCTATCGCCTGGACGGTATTCTTTCGCCGTCGTCTTGCGATCGTATTGTTCTTTCGCTTTGTCTTTTGCCCCTTCCACTCGCTCGCGGGCTCGTTGCCATACTGCCCGCAGGTGTTCCCTTAGTTCTGCCGCATAGTCCTCATATGAATATGTCAGTCTCGGGGCCTGTTTTAGAGCCGTTGGTAGCTCCGCCTTCTCCCCGAAGATCATTTCATGCGGTGTGATTTTTGTTACCGTGTGGGGCGTGGTGTTATACGTGAACATCGCATATGGTAACCACTCATCCCAATCCTTTTGATCCTCTCTGATGAAATTTTTTAGGTATTCGGCGAGAGTTCTGTGTGATCTCTCTAATGCTCCGTTTGATTGAGGATGATACGCTGTAGTTTGAATTTTTTCTATGCGAAATAACTCGCATACTCCTTTAAAAGTTGCACTCAGAAAATTTGTGCCTTGGTCCGAAAGGATTACCGATGGTGCGCCATACTTGCATATTATTTCGGTCGCAAGGGCCTTCGCTACCGTATTTGCTTTTTGATTTGGCAAAGGTATAACGAGGCTGTATTTTGATAATAAGTCCTGAAAGGTGAGTATGTATTTATTTCCTTTATCGGTTATCGGTAGAGGTCCTACGATATCGACAGCACATTTTTCGAATGCATGTGTTGGTGTGTCTGTCTTAACCATCGGGGCCTTTGCGTTTTTACCCGCCTTATTTTTCTGGCATTTGTCACAACGCCGTATGTGGGCGGTGACGTCCTCCTTCATTCCTGGCCACTCATATTTTTCTTTCAACCGATGCATCGTTCGTACAATGCCCTGGTGTCCACCTAAGGGGGCATCATGATATTCATGCATAAGCTCGGCGCGTTCGAGTTTCTCGAGACATGTTGCGCCTATGCTGCAGCCATCTGCCTCGCTCTCATGGCAGGCATTGCTGCTCGGCTCGCGCGTAGCGTGGAGATTCTCCCCCGGCGCCGCGCTTCCCCAGGCCGCTTCTGTGGCCCGAGGGGCCTCGCTGGCCGCGCGAGAGCGTTCTCCCTGTCCTTTTTCCTCTTGTGGTTTTGATATGCTGTCTTCTTCCTCTCTTTCTTTATCGTGCGCTCTCGCTCTCGTCAGTGCATAAATGCGACTCAAAGCATCTGCGTTGGTATTCATTTTTCCTGCTTTATATTGTATGTCGTAATCGTATTCTTCCAATTTTATTCTCCACCTCATTAACCTCGATCCTGGGTCATTGACCCCAAATAACCAGGTTAATGGTTTATGATCGGTTACGATGATGAATTTTGTTCCATATATATATGGTCGAAATTGGTTAACTGCCCATACAATGGCTAATAATTCTTTTTCTGTGGTTGAATAATTTATCTCAGCATTGTTTAGTGTTCTGCTTGCGTAACAGATTGGTAAATCTTCTCCGATTTTCCCTTGTGACAATATCGCGCCAATTGCTTTATCTGAGGCATCTGTTGTCACGATAAATGTTTTAGTAAAATCTGGATATTGAAGTATGGGTGCTGTAATTAGTGCTTCCTTCAATCGCTCAAATGCGAGATCGCATTGCTTGGTCCATTCGAATTTGATGTCCTTTTTTGTGCAATCTGTCAAAGGTCTTGCTATTTTTGCAAAATCTTTAATGAATCGACGGTAATATCCTGCCAATCCTAAGAATGACTGAATATCTTTTACCCTTTTTGGTACGGGAAAATTTTTTACGGCTGATATTTTGTTTTCATCCGGTTTTACTCTCACTTCGGTTATAATATGACCGAGGTACTGCGTTTCTTTACGCATAAATTTGCATTTTCGCGGCTGAATTCGAAGGTTAGCTGATCTTAATTTTGTCAGTACTTCTTTCAGGCGTTCGTTGTGCTCCGTGAGCGATGTTCCGTATATAACGATGTCGTCGAGATATACGTAACACCTAATGCCTTGTGTTCCTGTTAATACTGCGTCCATCAGTCGTTGAAACGTTGGAGGCGCGTTTTTTTATCCAAACGGCATTCGGTTATACTCGTAATGACCCATTGGTGTGGAAAAAGCAGTTTTCGCCTTATCCTCCTCTGCCATCGGGATTTGATGAAATCCTGAGGCGAGGTTCAAGGTTGTAAAGTATTTAGTTTTTCCCAACTGGTCCAATATCTCGTTGATATTAGGCAGTGGATAAGAGTCGCCTTCGGTCGCTAGATTTAATTTGCGAAAATCGACAACGACTCTTTTCCGAATTGTGCCATCGGAATCTGCCTTTTTTGGCACGACGAGCAACGGAGCGTTCCATCGGCTCGCGCTGGGACGGATAATTCCATCCTCTAACATTTGTTGCGCTTGTTTTTGAACCTCTTTCCGGTGGTCTTCTGGTAACCTGTACGGACGCACCTTGATCGGCTTGGTTCCCGTTTTTAAGGAGATCCGATGCTCGACTGCGTCGGTACAACCCAGTTTTTCGCCTTCTAGGTGGAAGACGTCGGGGAATTCCTCGCAAATTTCGCGGAGACTTTTTTCCTCTTCCGGATTTAAATGCGAGTCCCCTCTGACCTCCAGTCAGATTTTCTCCAAACGTTCTTTTTTGACTTCGCGTGAGATTTCGAAAATGTCTTTTTGCGTGCTTTTCTCATTTGACTTAACTTCGTATAAGTCGAGCTTTTCTAACTCGATCGTAGGTCGCGTAATGACTTGCGCCTCGTCGAGCGTATTTACAATCATTATTGGACAGATGTGTGCCTCGATTGATACTACTCCTTCTCCGATTATTATTCCGGGCTGGATTTCTTGTTTTTCTATGTATCCGGTGCCTTCTCCCGGCGTTCTTGCCCATAGTAAGAATTCGGATCGTGAAGGTAATTCGACTTGCCTTGCACCATGTACGAAAGGCAATTTTTTTCCACAAATTTCGAATACTTTGCCACCCAGTATGTTGGCTTTGTGGTTCACTATGAAATCCATTCCTAGCAGTCCATCTACTCCTAATGGTACGTCCTTGTTAACCACATGGAATTCGTGTGTTAGGAGGGCTGCTGGAGTTTTTATCTGTAGTTCCGCTTTGCATAACGTGCGTAACGGCGCTCCTCCTACACCGAGGAGTTCTATTACTTCATCCTCGATTGGAGTGTCGTCGCGCAGTTCGCTGACCCGTACGATGCTGCATTGTGCCCCAGTGTCGCAGCGTAACGTGAGCAGGCCCGCGCGCGCTTGAGTCGTCGGCAGATGTAGGTCACTGGCGTGAACGGCTGGGCCAGGAGTGCTGACTTGGCAGATTCTTGCCGGTGTATTCACACTCCGTGCTTCCGTTTTGCCATACCGTAGGTCCCCAATTGTCTTACGTCGAGAGGGATCCTGTGTTTTTTCGACGGTTTCCCGAGGCCCTTTGACCTCGGCCGCGGTAAGCATTCCCACCGCGAGGGAACTGATAGTTCGTTTTGTTGCGGAATTGGTGCCCTTGTCATGCGAAGGTCTCTGGCTGGTTCGACCAGCTTGACTCGACTGTTGTTGCCCTTGTGGGGGCGCGTTTTGCTCCCTTTGTCGTTTTCGACAATCCTTGAATCGGTGTCCTTTCTTTTTGCAGTAGTTGCACGTGATATCCGTTTGATAGACGGTTCTAGTCTGTGCAGGTAGACTTTGACGTCCGTGCGCTGACGTTTGCCCTTGTTGTGCGTGTGAGGACTGATATCCTCCCCACGATTTCCTTCCTTCAAAGGTTCCGTGACTACGCTGGCTGTGTTCATAACTGTGACTATGGTGGGTTTTGTGTCCCCCGCCATGTAAACATTTTCTGGCGATGGTCTGTGTGCCTTCGACTCCTTTCTCCTCTTCTACGGCTCCTCTTACGGCGTCGTAGAGATTCGTGTATCCACGCGATCTTACTAGCAATTGGTACTCTTTACGTAGACCTCGTTCGAAATTATTTAGAGTAAATTGTCGCAGTAATTGCTCGACTGCTGCTTTGCCGGTCATTCGATCGTCTACTTCCGCTGTACAGCTCGCAATTAGCTCCATCATAATTGTCTCTATTCGTTGTGCATAGGTTTGCACTGTTTCGTCGCTTTTTTGACGGCAAGTGTGTAATTCTACTTGTAAGGCTGGTACTGTGCGTTGTTTTTCGAATAAAACTCGCAATTCACGTTCTAAATCGTCTATGGAGTCTATCGCTCTGTGTCGCAAGGCTGCTGCTGCACGACCTTTTAATTTTAATTTCTGTATCGCGACGAGTAGTTCCTGTTGATCCTCGGGATCTACCGCCGCAGCGGCGTACTCGATTGACTCTATGAAATCGACTACAAGCTCCGGTGCTGAAGCATCGAAGACAGGAAGACTATCTCTCGCGTCCTTCATGGACATTCGTGCCCTTTCGAGCGGCATTCTGTCCCTATCAATGTTTAATAAGGAAAACTCGTTTGGATCTATTTCTCGCGCACGCTCGGTTTCTACCGGATCGAAAGATTCGTCTTCGTCCGAGTGAGATTCGTGTGGACTGGAAAAACGAACTCGCTTCGGAAATTTGAGTCTCGCGAGAGTTTCCGGTGATAGATACAAACTTTCCGCGCTGCTAGTTTCGCGTCTGCGTTTTTTTTATTGTTCGTCGCCGTCCGACAGCTCGTACACTATCCGTGATTCGAAAAATGAATCTAGAGACCGTGATATATGACGGTTGCCTCGTAAGCACAAGCGGTCATATAATTCTTCGTCCGACATAAACGAATTCTCTGGCTTTGGAGGGTTTACATAAAAATTGTTCCGTCACTTACAGGTAGATGTTCGCAAGTAGCATGATGATCCGTGTGACGTTTCTGTTCGGGATTCGCGTACTTTCGGCTGTCTTGGTTGAGTCCTTGATTTGGCTGGGCCTTCCGTTGATCCTCGGGATCCGGTGTACCTTGAATGTGGCTCGACTCGGTCGCAGCACGTTCCTTGGGTCGTTTTCTGACCTCGTTGGTACAAGCACTCTCACACGCGTGGTGACTCGGTCACTTCGATCGCGATACACGAGTGTAAATAAGTATTTTTGGAGTTTGAAGTGGTAATTTAAGTTGTGGAGATTCCACCGCTGCCACCAATGTTGTGTCCCGGAATTCGGCGTTACAGGATTGACGCAGGATTCAGGGTAGAGATTTGGGATCTTCTCCAAATGAGTGTAACTCCAACTCGATAGCTACCAAAAACACTGTATGTTTATTGACTAGTTTGGTCTGATTATGTTATAAAGTGATTAATTTGCCGTGGGACCAAACCCGTCCTAGCCCAGCTCAAGACTGCTCGATTCCTCGATGCGTCGCGATATTTAATCGTGACGGTGACCTGCTTCTCTGTTCTGCAATATTGCTGAAGAAGCAATATTGCGACTACTTGTGTGGTGTTGCTTAATGTTGGCCTCTTGGCCCTGTTCTACTATTGCAATTGCTGATAAGGCGTTATTGCAATTATCTGGGCAACGCTGTTGCCCTGTTCCATTGTGAGAAGCAGGTTGAGGGTTTTTTAGGAGGTCGCTGAATGTTGTTAGGAAATACTACATTCCAGGTCACAACAATATTAATTTATGAAAAAAGCACTATTTGCACTGTTGAATAACAGTGGCATGAAGTTCAAAAGAAGTTGATTGTGACTCGAGCGTCGCGCGAGCTTATCGTATTGCATGCGGACACTACTGGGATGGGTGACCGCTCGAAAATTAAAAAAAATTATGAATTAAAAAATACAATTCTTCACGTTGTTTACGTGAAGTTAATGAAAAAAGCACTGATAAGTACTGTTTGAATGATACTTATATGCTGTGAAAACAATAAAAATCAAAAAATTATTAGGTCTCGATCCCCGATCGCTAACGCCGGGTTGTAATTAATCTCAACTCTAAACAAATATCAATTGTAATGATACAAAATAAAATTTTTTTGCAATTGCATTCAAATAATATTTGCAAATGCTTACTGTACTTTCTGAAAACCACAATTTGTTTATTTATTTTTTTTCATAACATATAACTGTCATTTAGACAGTACTCATCCGTACTTTTTTCAATAACTTCTCGTGAACGACGTGAAGAATTGTATTTTTTAATTCACAATTTGTTTTTTTTATTTTCGAGCGGTCACCCATCCGAGTAGTGTCCGCAAGCAATACTCGCGCGACGCTCGAATCATCAACTTTTTTTCAATTTCATGCCACGGTTATTAAACAGTGTTAATAATGCTTTTTTTCTTAAAATCTAAACGATTTGAAATATTGATTTTTTTGTTGAATGTAATCGCAATATTTTTGTTCTAATTGCAATGAGCAATTCGAAAAGTTCAATTTCACTGTATTGCTAAAATATTCAATCGGAAATAGCATTTGATTTTCATACAAATTGAAGAATCAACATTTCTCTCTAAATTGCAATAAAGATTTTTTCGTAATCGCGATTTAAAATCATCAAAATCATCGACATTTTTTTTCATTGCATTTAACAATTAATTCGGAAACTGATTGCAAACGCAATCAGTTTTATCGTTCCTCCTTACATTGTGCACCCTCACTAACACTACTTCGCTCTATTCACGTTCTCGGGAACGTTCTACGTTCCACACTCTCTCACACCAACGCACGCACACTATCGACCCCCTTCGCGCTTTACACGCACGCTTCCAAGGCTGCTACTCTTGCACGCACACCACTACTCGCCGTGTAGGCCGCTTATTCGACGCGTCCTATTGCCTGAACTTAAGGGAACCGTATGGTCTAGAAATTTGAAAAAATCGATTTTTTTTTTTTTCGATATGTCGAAAGTATAGTATCTCAAGGATATACTGTGAAATTTTCATGCAGAAATTCTCAATATTACAGCTTCTACAGCCCATAACGCAGGTAGAGAGCGGTCCGCGCGCTCCTAACGGGTCTAGCGCTAACCGGTAACCTAATCGGAGCACAGCAGCTGTCCCAATCCTTCTCCGAAAATATATACCTGTATATAGTACATACTATATACCTATATATACTTTTCCCTTCCCCGAAATATACCTATTGTCGAACATTTGTGAGGGAAACGGTCATTTCGCTTTCCCCTGACTTGATCAGTACAACGTTACGTTTTGACGAACCAACATCGAAAATTTTGAAATAAAATATCAGAAAATATGGATAGAAAGCAAGGCCGTAACTCTTCTAGACGACCATCTTCTGTAGGTCGCAAAAGATATTTCAAGGGCAATCGATTCACTATCGAAAATACTACTGATTTTACGAGCACGTCTGCGAAAAAATTAAAAGGCAATGAGGAATTGGAAGTAAACGTTAATCCTACTTTCAATTATTGCATCATCGAATTCAGCATGATATTTTTAACGTTGCAACAGTTGTTGAAGTGTAAAGATTGTAACGGTGCGGTCACTTTTAGCAAAAACGGACAACGTGGTCTAGGATTCAAACTCTCTGTGAAGTGTGAGTGTAAAGAAACTTTTATTTTGTCTTCGCCGTTAATTGATAAGGCATTTGAAATCAACCGTCGACTTGTTCTCGCCCTGAGAATGCTTGGAGTAGGATTTGAAGGCTTGAAAAATTTGTGCGGTCTCATGGATCTTGGACAAGGAATTTGTAAGAGTACATATTACGGCATCGTGGACAATATAAAAATTGCAGCTGAAGCCGTCGCGAAAATCGTTTTCCAAAGAGCATTGAAAGAAGAAGTCGAGTTGAATGTAAAAGCTGGGCGTCCCGCGGATGAACTTTCTGTGTCTGGTGATGGATCGTGGGCGAAACGTGGATTCTCATCGCTTCTCGGTATTGCCTCGTTAATAGGGAAATACAGTAATAAAATTTTAGATGTTGTCGTCAAATGCAGTATATGTCAAGCCTGCTCTCAATGGAAAGGCCAAGAGGATACGATTGAATATGAAGCGTGGTATAGAGAGCATGAAGATCACTGTGACGCAAATCATACCGGAAGTGCTGGCAAAATGGAGGTAGACGGCATCGTGGAAATGTTCAAGAGATCGGAAGAGTTGTACAACGTAAAATACGCGAACTATATCGGAGACGGCGACACGAAAACGTTCAAAGCCTTATTGGACACAAAGCCTTACGGGGATGATTTTTTAGTTTGCAAAAAAGAATGTGTTTTGCATGTTAAAAAACGTTTGTACAAACGTGCTGTTGATGCGAAAAAAAAACATGCACAAATAAAGAAAGCAACAAAGAAATTGACAGAAAAAGAAGAGGGAAAAAAGACACAGCGGAAATCGATAAATAAAACACCGAAGCGTCAACAATTGACGAATAAATTATTGCAAGAGCTGTCAACTTATTACGGTCTAGCAATTAGACGTAATTCAGATTCGACTGAAGGGATGAGAAGTGAAATATGGGCAGCATATTATCACAAAATTTCAACAGATGAAAATCCGCAACACTCGTACTGTCCTCCAGGTTCCGAATCGTGGTGCAAGTGGCGTCAAAGTGAGGCTGCAGGTACTTTAGACACCTACGAGCACCCACCTGCTCTGTGCGATGAAGCACAAGAGATATTAAAACCAATTTATGAAGAATTGACAGCAGAGACTTTATTGGAAAGGTGTATTGGCAGTAATACGCAGAACAATAACGAAAGTTTCAATGCTTGCGTGTGGCACCTTGCGCCGAAACATCTGTTTGCCGGAAAAAAAATCATTGATATTGCCACTGACATTTCCGCTTGCATATTCAATGAAGGATTCGCATCCCTATTGAAAATAATGGAGACCATGGGCATAACAATCGGGCCACAAGCGGAGCAACTAGCGCAAAACCGAGACGAGCTGCGAGTATCGAGCGCCAACCGTAGGAGCACGGACAACTCCAAAGAGGCTCGGACAGCTCGAAGAAATGAAAGGAGTGAGGAAATCTTGAATTATGAACGTTCCGAAGGAATCCTATATGGTGCCGGAATCGCGGATTAACTGTAAGTATTCAAAATTTGCTCTATTTTTGAAAATATCTGTACCTCAAACTTTAAACTCATTTATCTCGAAACGACTTTTTTCGGCACCGCGCAGGTGAAAACAAAAAAACTATTCAACCGAATCACTTGAAATTTGGATATGTTGTTCACAACATGTATGGCTATCGTCGGGGCTGCAATCATAATTTTATTTAAATAATTTCTTATTGTTTATACTAAAAAACTAGTGAAAAAAACCCGATTTTACGAATTTTTTTTTCAAAAGCGCGCCATTTTGTCAATTTTTAATTTTTTCGATTTGTTCCAGCCCCGACCATAACTGCACTCTTTCTGATTAAGAATCTTCTTGAATTTTGTGTTTCAGATGAGTAGAAGTCTCGGATCGATCTTCACCGTCCGGGTCGGATTTTTCGAGAGGGTCGTCTTCAATGCCAATTATATGATAATAAACACTGTTTTTAAAATTAAAAAAAAAATTTGTTGTATACTTAATAAAGGTAGTAATAAACCCGAAAAGTTAAAACATCGATTTTTTAATTTTTTATGGCAAAAAAAAATCGTGAAAATAGGTGAAATTTTCGTGCTCTAGACCATACGGTTCCCTTAAACATTACTCAACTCCCTGGGCTTTAATTAATCGTGCAACTATTTCATTAAATTTTCAATATCCGACCAGTCGAGACAATTGCCGAAATCAAATTTTGATTCTATATTAATAATTACCGTGTATTTCAAATGGTTCTTTTATTTCCTTAAAGATTTTCGTTTTGTTTCCCCTTCGATGATTTAAATTTTAACTTGTCGAGCTAATCATCAAACATCAATTCAGACCAACGGTGATCACCCGAACAACACATTAATTGATGTAATGTTGTTAATCAACACTTGACGGGACCTAACCAGTGATTGTCGAATTGTCTTCACAATAATTTCACAAAATATTTGTACAGACTGTGATTTAACATTCATAAATAGAATATCGAAATAAATTAACACAATACGTATGTTCGCACAAGAAATTATCCACGATCGAACAATGGATATTTATATACAGTTGTAATAATACGACAGTCGATTTATAGATAGTATAAAAGTCGATTACCATGCTTATTTGGAGAAAATAAATATTCGTACATGCTGGTAGAATGCTATAAGCGATATTCCGAGAAAGAAAGCGTTATAAATTTTCCGATTCGGCTTAAGAAAGAAACAGAACCATTATAAGAAATGTTATTTGAAGAAAGAGTCGCACAGGGCTTGAAATACTCCGGGTA
The DNA here is from genome assembly GCA_959613375.1 of Heteropelma amictum. Taxonomy (NCBI): domain Eukaryota; kingdom Metazoa; phylum Arthropoda; class Insecta; order Hymenoptera; family Ichneumonidae; genus Heteropelma; species Heteropelma amictum. The sequence goes on from OY390727.1 coordinate 7,277,485, forward strand.
ATAAAGTCGAGACGTCGAAATATTCTTTCGAAAAATATTACAGGCTACGCATTCTCGAAACACACGTTACCACGAGTTGCTATTGTTTCGCTTCGCCAGAGTGTTTACATGTGCTATATACAATGGCTCGGTTCGACTGGCATACGACGCACAGTACAATGGAACGCTCGAGAATACTTTCGGCCGTTCGACGTGAAATTTTTTCAGGCGACTCTCTTCGACTTATTTTCTTTCTTCCGTGATTTTATTTCTTGACTCTCGAAATATTTTATTAACTCAGTCGACAATATCTGAATAAATAATACTGACGCTAGAAATTCTTTGATACGACGCGCATAGATTACAATTGATTCTCGCATAGCTAAATTTTCAAGACTAAACGTTACTTTAATTTTATTCACCAATTTCGTTTAAATAATTTAACATGGAACACAAAACAGGCTTTTGGAAACACAAGTTAATTTTTGACACATTTATTTGACACGAAGGGTTAATAAATTAGAAGACAGAGAACCTCTTGGCACGTTAACGAATTTCACAAATAAATTAATGCTGACTTTAACGGAAATTTTCCGACAATAGAACAAGATGAATTTTCGTTACACCAAATTTCAAACACAATTTCTACAATTTTAATAATTTAATTCTCAAAATTCCAACGTTGCCCCACGTTGGGCGCCAAATGAGACAGAAACTCGTCGCTATCAAAATTTTCAATTACATCTCACAATACGTCAATGAGACAGAATTCTTTTAAATCGACGGATTCCTCACCCACCGCGGCCTCGGGTCGAAGGCTGATGGGGCTCTAGGTGGCATTTACTAAGTTTCGACTATTACGATTTATTTAATTGTCGAGGTTACAGTCGAAAGAATCGTTGTAACTCCCGACAAGAATAAATAATTTATAAGTTGGGCGCCAGCTAAGTTTCCGAGATTAGCACTCAATCTGATTTCAATTCTTTTAATAAATTATACTTTACCACGGCCAAGACTCTCTCTCCCAAGGTGGGAACCGTTGGAGACCCGTAAGATCGCAAAGCAGAGAAAGCTTTCGTGCGTAGAATGAGATAGAAGGAATAGATGAAAGACTTACATTTGTCGAAGTTCTAACCCTCTTTATTTAAATTATGTCGATCTCTCGTCGACGGATGTGTTCGGTTTGTACAGACGTTGCAATTTCCTACAGCGTACGAATCCTTCCGTAGGGGTTGTCGACAGACGGACAAGTCCCCTTTCGATTGGATTTTCCGTGGGATAGTCGACAAACCGACAATTTCCCTCTTCTTAACAAATTACTTTATACGCAAAACGTCGTCGACACTCAAGGGCCGAAACCTGGCGATATATAATTCGCAACTAAACAAGGACGAGACGAAAATTAATACAACTACTCGTCACAACGACAGAACAAGGAATAATTTTAACTTCTGCGACACTTCGCTGGTTCGGCCCTTCCCCTCTTTTCGGGATCTATCGCCTTTGTCGATCGGCTCGCGCAAGCGCGTCGGCCCTTCGTCTTCCTTCGTACGCGGTTCCTCGCTCCAGCGATCTGGCCTATGATCTTTAGTTCGGCGGTCGATAATTATCTAGAGGCGCGCTAAGATTAGTAGTTACCGTAATGTGGTAATCGGAATACGAGACCGTACCCGTTCGACGAATAGATCCTTCGACCCTCGAGAAAAGACTCGATCGGCCGCGTCGAGGATGGTTAACTACAATTCTCCTGTCTCAATATGTAACATCGCTTCTTCATCGATTGATTCGTCTTTTGGTGTCATTTCACTCATTTTTCTTCGCTTATTACAATTACACTCACTTTTTACTCTTTCATTCACAGCAATTTTTAATATATATTTGAGACAATTGAAACATCGCTAAAGTTTGAACGATACACTTTGTTTATGTATAGAATAACCAAGGTTGATTATAATTGACTGACAGCAGTCGCGATAGTCTTATGGATGCAAAAAATGTTCTCTCCCGCTGTAACACGGGCGAAGTTAGCGGGAAACCAATGCACAAATTTGACGCTTTCGGCTGTGATATTAGGACCGAAAAGACGTACTTTCGACCGAGATATACAGAAAAATAATTTTTCTTTATATCTCGGTCGAAAGTACGCCCTTTCAGCCCTAATATCACAGCCGGAAGCGTTAAATTTGTGCATTGGTCCCGCGTCAACTTCGCCCGTGTTACAGCGGGAGAGAAAATTTTTTGCATAAGACTATCGCGACTGCTGTCAGGCAATTATTATTAACCTTGGTTATTATATATATAAAGAAAGTTTATCGTTTAAACTTTATCGACGTTTTAATCGTCTTAAATATATATTAAAAAGTGCTGCGAATTGAAAAGTAAAAAGTGAGTTAACTGCAATAAGCCAAGCAAAATGAACGAAATAATGTCAAGTGACGAATCAATCGACGAAGAAGCGATATCGAGAAATTTTGATGTGGAAGCAGACGTAATTATCCAGGCGGATACATTACCGAAGAAGTCAGCGGATCGGTACAATTTAGTGTACGGGACGTACAAAAAGTGGAAAATAAATAATAGAAGTTCATTATCGAATTCAGAAGAAGCAAATTTGGTGGTATATTTCAAAGACTTGACCAAGACAATGAAACCTTCAACTCTATGGAGCATCTGGTCAATACTAAAAAAGACATTGAATGCTAAAGAAAATATTGACATTAGCAAATTTCAAAATTTAAAAAGTTTGGTGAAAAATAATGCTAAAGGCACAAGCCCAAAAAATCATCAGTGCTCAAGTGGAAGGAAATTATAGAATATATAAATAATGCACCAGACTCGACCCATTTAGTATCCAAGGTTAGTATTGACATTCACTTTGATTAATTTTTCAATGAATTTTTATCCTTATTCTTACAATAAATTCAGGTTATCCTCATATTCGGCATCTGTGGGGCTCTTAGATGCGAAGAGCTGACAAAGCTCAAATCGGAAGATATCGAAGATCTTGATAATAAATACCTTGTATCTGTTGTGACAGGAAAGTCGAAGCTCACCCTCGACGTGGTCACTCGCCTACGTATCTGTAGGGCCGAGAATATCTTTAAGAAGCGAATCCGCTATACGCGAGCACGAATTGTCGATATGTAAGGTATTTATGATCATTACCCATAAGTTAAATATCGACTGTCGATCTTTAGATCCAAGGGCAGACGCGCGTGCGCCAATTTGTCAACTAGGAAGGGCATAGAGACCCAAAAGAGGGGATATAACCCGAGGGTCTAACGTACCGCGTACGAAGAATTATTAATTACTCCTTATCGGGATCTTGTTCCGTGAGGATGTCAATTTGTGACTCCTTGTTCAGGCCCTGTACTGTCCGTGTCGTCAACTTGCTTCTCGGCCCCGAGCTCGTTAATTTTGTCATTGAATTGTTGTGAGAGATTGAAGGGTGCGTGCCCTCACCTGCGATCGCCGAAATTGTCGAATCGGCGTCAGCGAACTGCGTTGTTGAAATTGTCAATTTCCGAGATAAAGCGATTGGTATTCGCCGGAGGAACTGAAGGAAAATTGTATTTGAATTTGTCGAAGGGATTCACGTAAGTGTTGAATAAACTGTATTCCTTCGCTTTAGCACGCTATCTTTGATTCTCGCAATCCATGGGTCCCCAACTGTTCCCCCCTGTGGATTCGTCTCATGCCGATATTTAAAGTAATGAGTAAATATAGATTTGATAGAATCTCTAAAACTATCTGGCGCCCAACAATTGTTTTGTTAACGATACATTTAATGATTGTTAAATTTGTCAAAGAGCCCTATCAGCCACTGACCCAGGCCGCGGTAGGTGAAGGGATTTTCTCGCCAAGTGAGAGTTGAGAAAAATTATCCTGTCTCACTGTTAATGAGACAAAAAATGATGTTTCTCGGCAATTTATAATTGGCGAACCTTATTATGCGACGGTAAAAGGATATACGTTGATGAGACCGGAAAAAACATTTACCGACAGATACTTTATTCAATGGCATAATGGAAAGTGTCAGAATCAAGTGATTGGAAGAAATAAAATTGGCGAAACACCACAATTAATAGCTAATTTCTTACATTTGCCTAACCCAAAATTATACACCGGGCATTGTTTCCGACGAACGAGTGCAACTCTATTATCTAACTCAGGTGCCAACACAACCATGTTGAAGCAGTTAGGAGGATGGAAATCAACTTCCATTGCACAAGGTGAGGATTCAACTTCCATTGCACAACAATATTTACATTAGATCTCTGTTAGATATTTAAAATATATATTTCATTTAGTATTAAAAAAAAATCCTTGTATAAAAACTTTACTTATTCACAGGGTACGTAGAAAACTCTATAAAAAACAGACAAAAAATTTATGAAAGTATAACCAGTTTAGCCGGACCCGCCGAAATTAATCCTCAACCGTCAACCAGTTTTTCAACAAACACCTATTCATCAGACAAAATCGTGGAAAAAAATAATAAGTCTGCACGTACAGCAAAAAATCTCGATAATTTTCCCGATGAACTCGATATTGATGCCGAGGATCTAGCCAAAATTGATAACCTAGAGCAACTTGAAGTAATCGATACACCACAGATCCCCGTCTTCAAAACCGCAAACAAAAAAAAAATACTCGTGAACCGTAATGAACAATCGCCAATGCCAACACATTTTTTAAATAAACCGCCAATTATAATTTTGCCGAAAAAATCAACGAATAACCAACCTATCGCAAAGAAAAAGTAATGATGTTGGAACAGAAACTTTTTGTGATGAAACTGGTCAGCCAACAGAATCTTCTTCAACTCGTTCATCTACTACAAAAAACTCATCAAATGTGTATGAAAATTGCGTATTCCATGGGAATATAACAAATAATTTTTATTATTCCTGCGATCATAAGAAAGATGATATAACAAATAATATGCAATAATTACCAGAACAATCATAACTTCATTACTTCATCACTTACTAAATAATACAAATGGTCTGTACTCATTCTGTGCAAAATAAAAATAAATATACTTTTATAAGTTGTAATTGATTTTTTTTCCAACTGAAATCAGATTTCCTTTTTTTTATGTATTTGATGCCTCCCCGACCAGCAGCACTCGCTTCGCTCGTGCCGCAAATGTCGAGGCAGGCATCGAAACCAACGGCACTCGCTTCGCTCGTGCCGCGATCATTGTAACAGGTATCGAAACGTGCACCTATCGTACTTTCGACCGGATATAAAGAAAAATAGTATACACCACACGGGCAGAAAACTGACAGCCCTGAACTGCGCGTCATGATCACGAGCAGTGCAGGAATGTCAAACTTTCTGCCCTTGTGGTGTAATATACTATTTTTTAACGATAGTTTTGGGTTTTAAAAGAATTAAGAACACCATTTTTTTCTGCTGTGAAAATGTTTTCAAGTAAAAGACAAAAACTTTAAAATCGTGATCACGTACGCTAAGTAATTACAACAGCAGCTTCCTTTGAAAAGTTTTTTTTATATAGGGTGATTCATAGCAACACTGATAGCCAGTAACTACACATTCTCGGCGATATACTGAGCATATCTACTTAGCCGTTTTTCAATTTTCAAAATAGTTTTTAAACGGGAAGCAATAGAATCTGGAAGTTTTAAGCCAATCACAGTCGTTTCTTTATACGCGTTCGAAGACGCCTCAGTGCCCGATCAGCAAGGCTCCGATTCTAGGCATACGAAGAACTGGCAGAATTCAGGCAGAAAAGCATTTCATGAGCGCGAAGGTCTTTTGTTTCAATTGAAAATAGCCGTTCTTTTATACGTCCTTTAATCGAACACAACAGCTATTTTCAGGCAGAAAAGCATTTCGCGAGCGATCGCGAAGGTCTTTTGTTCCAATTGAAAATAGCTGTTCTTTTCGATTAAATGGCGTATCGGCAGCTTGGATCGGCGTTTGTTACACGATGCATAAATGATGATACGATGTCCGCATCATTTATTCGAAAAAAATCATAACGCGGTAATACACGGATTTCAGGTGTATGAACGATACAGGATCAAAGAATAAGAAGTAACAATAAGTGATTACGGATTTTTCTGTATATTTCTTATTCTTCGATCATGTATCGTTCATGCACCTGGAATCCGCGTATTACCGTGTTATGATTTTTTTCGAATAAATGATGCGGACATCGTATCATCATTTATTCATCGTGTGACAAACGCCGATCTAAGCTGCCAATATGCCATTTAATCGAAAAGAACAGCTATTTTTAATTGAAACAAAAGACCTTCACGCTCGCGAAATGCTTTTCTGCCTGAACTCTGCCAGTCCTTCATATGTCTAGAATCGGAGCCTTGCCGATCCGGCACTGAGGCGTCTTCGAACGCGTATAAAACAGCGACTGTGATTGGCTTAAAACTTCCAAATTCTATTGCTCCCCGTTTAAAAACTATTTTGGAAATTGAAAAACGGTTAAGTAGATATGCTCAGTATATCGTCGAGAATGTGTAGTTACTGGCTGTCAGTGTTGCTATGAATCACCCTGTAAAGTGAGACCATTCTCTCGGCGCAGCCGCGGCCCAACGGCTGTCGAGAGCTCAAATTATTCTCTTTTACCCTTTTTGTTATACAGGGTGGTCCACGCAACGTGTGCACCTCTTTCACGGTCGAAATATGCGTTGCACGAAAAAATGTTGTATACAAAAGTTACATGGTTTATGAGGCTTCATCATGTGGTGCATTTATTTTTATTCTAGGTGGAGGCGCTTCGGAGATTTCAAGGTCAACTTTGTTTTTTTAAAGGGAATGCTATATTTTTTATAGCGTAAGATGATAGAGTATCGAATTTTGAGTAAAAAAGTATAGACCCTTATTAGCCCTAAAATTAATAGTTAACGAGTATTTTCACTTTATTACTTTAAAATTTCTATTGCGTAATATCAAGTTGGAGATTCAAATCTACTACAAATATCTGAAGGATAGCATTGTTTACATGACAGTGTTTATCAATATGAACACATTCACCACATCACACGCTCTTATCATGATTCGCAATCCTCTCAATATTTGTAATCCAGTATTAAAGTTTCCTTCAGTGATCGTGCGTGATTATTAGAAAGATAAAAGTGAAAATGAATTTTTGTAATAGTGACAAAGTTGATATGCTTTTAGTGTACGGAGAGTGTCATAGAAATGCAGTAAGAGCTAAAGCTATGTATGCCGAAAGATATCCTGAACGGATTCAACCATCTCGAACCATATTTGAGAGAATCTGTAAATCGCTTCGAGAAAATGGACATTTCAATCTTAATAAACGTACCGTAAGACAAACTGCCACTTCTGAAGAGAATGCTATTGCGGTCTTAGCAGCCGTAATAGAAAATCCTCATATTAGTACGCGACAGATTTCACGAGGTTCGGGAATAAGCAAAAGCAGTATTCTACGAATTCTGCATAAAAATAAATATCACCCCTATCACCTTGCACTTCATCAGAAACTACATGGAACGGATTTTGAAAACCGCGTTTTGTTCTGTCAGTGGTTCCTACATCAAATAAATCAGCATGATTATTTTCTACAAAGTGTGTTGTTCACTGATGAAGCAACGTTTACAAACCGTGGACAGATCAATTTGAAAAATACGCATTACTGGGCAGCTGACAATCCTCACTGGATGAGAGAAGTCGACCACCAACACCCATGGAGCGTTAATGTATGGTGTGGAATACTGGGCAACCAATTGATTGGTCCATATTTCATTGATAATCGATTAACAGGGCAAAAATACGCGAACTTTTTGAATAATAATTTACCACCTTTACTAGAGGACGTGCCGTTGAATATCCGTGCACGTATGTGGTATCAGCATGATGGTTGTCCAGCACATTACGCACGTATTGTGAGGGAACTACTGGATAGAAATTTTCCCAATCGATGGATTGGTCGTGGTGGACAATTCATGTGGCCTCCACGCTCACCAGATCTTACTCCTCTAGACTTTTTTCTGTGGGGCACATTAAAAGACAGAGTGTATCGTGAAATACCAACAACTCCGGAGGATATGAAACATCGTATTTGTTTAGAATGCATGACACTTAGTCCGGACATAATTCAGAATGCAGTTTCTTCATTAGTTAATAGATTTCGTCACTGTATTGATGCCAATGGACATCAATTTGAACACTTACGTTAATTGTGATAAGCCACGAGTCACTGAATGTACTCAAAGTAATAAAGTGAAAATACTCGTTAACTATTAATTTTAGGGCTAATAAGGGTCTATACTTTTTTACTCAAAATTCGATACTCTATCATCTTACGCTATAAAAAATATAGCATTCCCTTTAAAAAAACAAAGTTGACCTTGAAATCTCCGAAGCGCCTCCACCTAGAATAAAAATAAATGCACCACATGATGAAGCCTCATAAACCATGTAACTTTTGTATACAACATTTTTTCGTGCAACGCATATTTCGACCGTGAAAGAGGTGCACACGTTGCGTGGACCACCCTGTATATGTTGAGGACCATTTAGTTTTGAACAAATAGATATGGTGTTGTGTCCCGGGATTCCGTGATAAAGAATTTATCGCGAAAAAGGGATCAAGGTTCTGGGATTTTACCAAACGAGTGAAACTCCAACTCAATCTCTACCAAAAATAACTTAGATTTATTCGACTAGGTTGGTCTAAAATGATTTATACAAGTTGGTTTTGCCTTAGGACCAAACTCGTCGACGCCCAAACCCGGACTGCCTGATCCTCGATGGATCTTTTGGCTGCTCCGGTGAATCGTTTGTGTCGGCTTTTGCAATATTGGGTAATGCAATTACGCTGACAGTGTGATTGCCCAATATTGCCTACTTTATTTTAGCGATTCGTATTAGCCTTTTGCAATATTGAACAATGCAATGTAATTGCTCAATATTGCCTACTTATTTTGGCTACCTAAGGCAGTTGAACGGCCTCTGCAGTTGAACGGCCTTAACAGTTTATTAACCCTTGTGTGATGGAAGATTCCAGCACACAACAATGGGTTTTCTCATAATGTTTCGGATATGGGAATGCTTGGCGGACCAATCTTTGCATAATACGCAGATGAATAAATCCTTCGTAATGCATGCTCCAGCGAAGATTGTTTGTGAAGGGATCTGGTGTAGGTGGAGAGGAGAGGGCCCAACTTCAACGATTGAAAGTAATGATAACAAAAAAATATATTCTATAAGCTCAACGATACAGTAAAGAAGATGTAGTGGTGAAAGTGAGAAAGTAGCCCGAAGCCCGTTGAGAAATTGTCACCCGCGTGAGACGTGCCCGCGTATGACCCGACAATGGCCGACGCCGGTAACGCGACGCGGCCCGACGCGTGGTCGAATCGACCGAGATTTCGGCAATCCGCCCGATGGGAGGTACTTTATCCCGTCAGCCGCTTGAGAAAACTATCCCGAACACCCGCGTGTAACTATTTCCCGTTTCGAATGATTAGCCCGTGGTGAGAATTCACAAATCGCAGAGAAATTTCCCGAATGAACAAATCCACTTGAGACAATGCGTGTGGTCTGTGTGATCGATGATGAAAGAATGAGAAAGAGAAAGGGAAAAGCCGAGCGATCACGCGATCGATGAGAGGAAATGCCCCGAAAAGTGGCGCCGTCGGCGGCTGCCATGAGTAATTGCCCGGCGTGACTCGCTCGTCCATTTCCCGCGATAATTATGAATAATTCAGGAATTACGAAAACCTCGTAATTCCTGAACAAAGATAAATGTATTTGTTTACACACAGATTCATCTTCTACTTTCTCCGTTTAACCCCTTGACTGGTGAGCCCGCCATATGGCGAGCAACACACTGCCATAACTGGTGAGCCCGCCACATGGCGAAGAAAATGCGTTATGTACGAAATTTGTTAGAATTTCATTACTAAAACCCGGACTCAAGGGTTTTTGGGGTCGCTGATTACGAATCTGCACTCAAAATTTAGAAATTCAAGATGGCAGATTCAATGTAGTGGACCAGAAATGCAAAAAATTATTAGACGAGAGCAAACGTTGGCACTCGGAAATTTTGAGGTCTCTAATTATGAATCTGCCCTCAAAACTTAGAATTTTTAAATGGTGGATGTTATGTCGCTGACCAAAAATGGAAAAAGTCCTTCAATGTGAGCAAAAATTAGTGCTCGGGGGTTTCCCTAATTACGAATCTGCACTCCAAATTTAGAAATCGAATACATATTTATTTCTCCACTCCATCATTGGTTCGCAATTTTTATACGATCGAAAGTGTGCCACGAGGAGGCTGAATAGTAGGATTCAACACTTCATTTCTATTAAGATTTTTGTTTTTGAAATTTTTTTTCAGTTTTTTTTCTTTTCTTTGTTTGTTTTCGTTTTGTTTTATATTTCTTTTGTTTTTGTTCATTTTGTACATGAAGTTTTTCCAATTCGTTTCCTTTGCAGTTTTTACGATCCAAAATTCATTTGATGCAAAACTTGATGCAAAAAATGGAAGTGTTGAAGCCTACAATGCACCCTCATTGTGGCATACTTTGGATCGTATAAAAATGCGAACTAATGATGAAGGTGAGAAATAAATATGTATTCAATTTCTAAATTTGGAGTGCGGATTCGTAATCAGGGAACTCGAAAACCTCAGAGCACCAATTTTTGCTCACATCAAACAACTTTTTGCACTTTTGGTCCGCCATATTAGATCCGTCATCTTCAATTTCTAAATTTCAAGTGCAGATTCGTAATCAGGGATCTCAAACCTTTGAGTATCAACGTTCGCTCTCGTCAAGTCATTTTTTGCGATTTTGATACGCCATATTGGGTCCGCCATATTGCATTTCTAAATTTAGATCATACATCAACTATTGTAATTCGCTTAAATTCACATGATTTCACAGTTGATATATCAACGATTATTCGCAATTCGGTGGGAATTCTCGAGTTCACAATTTCGCCTCACCTGCTGCCGAGAGAGTCAGTTCCTCTCATCAGTCAGCAGTCATTGTCTCTCGGAATCTCCTCCTACTATGTATACATATAGAATACCGTTCAAAAGTTTGGAAACACTTGCCCCGATACTGAGCCCCACAAAAAGTTGCATCACTCGTTTTAAAATGCCGATATCTTAATTTGCCAAGCGGCGTTTTAAAAGGGACATATTGAACTTCATTTACCTTTTTTCAAAATATTTTTAGGATTTTTTTTAACCCGGTACTCACTTTGAAAGGTGGTCGGTTGACATCGACTTGTCAGCCGACCACCGCAATCCCAAGACGCAATCAAAATTTACGCTTTGATACACCATGAATTGTCGGCAAAATTTTTTAACAAAATCATAAAATACGCGGGTTTGCCTTAAAATCGTCAGACAAACGAGAATTGTTCGACAACAACAATGTATGTTTCCCGGTTGATTATCGACAGTCACAATGCCAATTTTAAAACAAAATTTTGAAAAAATGTAGCCGGTGTTGTCTAAGTTTTGTCTGTTTAACACCGAGTTTCATCCGAAAATTTGTAGAGACGATGATAATGTACATTTATTCAATAAATACAAATATTGATTTTATTACAATTTCATAATTATTTGTTTTCAATCGCTAGCGCCTCAATTTTCATATAGAGAAGCCGATACACGGGAGAGAGTGAGCGGGTGGCGGGGATCGATAATAAAACGTAAAACAATTTATAATTTTGCGTGGTATAAGTGGTATTCACTGCTAAGGTCTCAAACATTGCGAAAACCCGTACCGATACTGCCTACATTATCGATAGAACTTGCTGGTTCTCATAGGAATCACTGATTGTTTGTAGATGATAGTTGGCTGCTTTACATGTTTTCCTCTTCCTTTTTTTTAAATATTATTTTTATTTTTAACACTGTATGAAAAAACCTTTTCAAAGAAAGCTGTTATTTTAATAATTTACTTCTTTTTATATAAAACCGGCAAGTAAATGCCCCTAAGATAACATTTTCATAGAGAGAAAATTAACATGAATTAACTTTGTGACATCCGTCGAAACTCCGCATTTCTTTTTTTTCTCTGTTCGAGAAATTCGTTGAATAGCGTTGCAAAAAAACCTACGGACCGAAAGCGGAAACGCATGAAAACTAAAAAATACATTCTCACGAAAGGGAGTGATAAAAGATACTGCAGCCTTTCGAGTATCGCTTACCTCACGACTAGTGGACGCCATGGGTAGATAGGGAACATCAGGGTTTTTAAATACCAAACAGTCCCAAGAAAAACAAGATCTTAAATATTTCTCCGCTCATAGAACTTCGTGCAATCGCTCTTCAAACGAAATGAAACACTTTTGAAACATTCTCAACATTGAAATATTATTTTTTAACATCAAAACATTTTAAACGGACAAATAAAAATCTCAATGTTATAGTAAATGAATTAACAATTGATAAATGGTAATGAGAAAACAAAATAACAATAAAGAGAACAGAAAAATCAATTGGAACGAAAATAAAAATCGAAACAGGCGACACGAAAAGAAAAGACATTTAACTCTGTTAAATAAATTTAACATTAGAGACACATTGGGAAAATAATAAAGCAAATGTTAAGAACATTCAAAACAACAATATACGATTTAAAAAACATTGAATAATATTAAAAATAAAAGTATTGTATTGGATATTATACATATGACGTAAGTTGTAGAGGGAAGACGGGCTACCTAAAGGAACATCTCTGGCCGTCAGGGAGGGACGAAACCCACCTTCGCAACCAAGACATGGTAACCTATGTGGACTGGATTGTGCGCTCCCGAAGCATCAAGCCCTTTACTTTACGAAAAGGGAAAATCAAGATAAAAATGGAACATCATTGGTTGAACTTTTCCACTACTTAAAATTTCGGAACGCCTTTAAACCGAAATAATGAAAAGACGCGCGGACGGAAAATTAGTCAGTTGAGTTGAGTTGAGTTGTAGTAGTAGTTGGGAAAGTACCGAGGCCAAAAGGAGAGGAAGAGACCGAAATAAACCTAGGGCTTGGATGCTTCAAATTAAAAAAAAAAATTTTTAAAAGACCGAAATAAATAAATTCAAGGGGAGAAGAAAAGATCAGAATAGTAGAAAAATCTAAATTGATAGAGAAAATATTGAGAGCTTAGAGTTGAAATTGAATAGTATTAAGTAAAAGAAGAGTTAACAATTTCTGAAGATATTCTGAGGAACTGCAAGGTTAACGAAGGTTCTATCCTATTCGACTAACCGAGTTGGTTCTGCCGTCTTCTTCATTAACAAATTGTACGTCCATTAATCGTTTTATTTGTAATATTTATAATTTGTTGTCTAAAATATAGACTCTTAGAGTCAAATGAAATCCAACTCGACGGTTCCGCTTTTATTTGCACTCCTGAATCAAAGATTCCCACCCGGTTTATTGGCCGAAAGGCTAGGGCAATAAGGGAACGACCATTTGCAAGGTTTTTAAACCTTGAGTGCGTTTCGACGTCACAATCTGTTGTCTTGGTCCATATAATTGTGCGGGTTTCCATCCACCATCAGTCGATGGAAAATCCTCATAATAATAATACCAACAATTTTATATTCAAGACTAATGGTTGATTCTATTTATGACGGACCCGTTTTTCTCTAAAATTCAATTTTCCACTTCTGAGTTATGAAAACTTCCATCTACGTATGGGTTTTGAGATTATATGTATTTTACTTATTTATTTTTCCATCCATGCTTCAGTAACGACATTTTTTTATTCCATGTTTCATTATAAATTCGTCATGAAATTAATAGAATTTCCTAATCCCATTGAGTATGACTTAACTTCGGTTTTTCGTTAAATGATGCTTTGCACTTTAAACAACGAACCAGAACTATGTCACTGCGAATGATCGATTCATTGAATTTTTTCGCAAATGAAATAGTAAATCATGCATTCGTTTAAACGTAAGTGACATTGTGGATTTGATTAACTTTTTCGATATTTTTTCGCCCGTTAAATAACGGTACATGGATATATCTTCAATTATATTTAGTGTTTCATCCATAAAACCTTCAACTCTTGATCTTTCAATACTTTTTCGTAAGCCAAATAGTTAAGCACAATTATACTCCAATTATATTCAATATTTCTTCATTCATCAATATTTCACTATTCAGCATTATTCAATATTTCTGCGCAAACTGGGCAGCGAAATACAGGCAGTCTTTACTTTCTTTTCTTATTTAATCTTTTACTGAAAAAATATTTCTCTTAAAAATAAAAATTGCTCATGAAGGTAATAATAATTATAAATCCCAGAGAGCATAAACTGTGTTCAGTTGATCATTTAATAAATTTTTGTAAACCAAACAACGAGAAAAAATGATTCGCTGTAAAATACAACATTTTGCATGATAAATACTTCGAAAAAACTCCATACAGGAAAACATAAACTGACTGGGTTTTCTATATCATGCCGCAGGCAGCAAATACGAATAATTCGACTTTAATTTTGTTGAACCCATTACCGCCCAAATGAAGATAAGATGAGCTAGCGCCAAACTAGAAGCAATCTTAATAATGCATTATAGCTCAAAAAATTGTTCGCAAATTGCTCATCACGAATATAAAATTGCTCTGGCGGTAGCAATTATTAAAAAAAGTTATTAAACAATTTCGAAACACACACTAATTCCACGATTTCTAAGTTATCTGAGTATGAACAGGATTTTTTCCAGGCTCAAAAAATTGCAATCAATTTGCTCAGCACTGCCCCACCTTTTTATTCGCATTTTATTAACGTATTTTGAATAAAAATGATAGTTAAATTTTCGATGTTTTAGAGCTTGCTATGAGATCTGCATTTACTGGTGTTAGTTTGACGTTTTAAAACTGGCGGCGTTACTGTAGGTTTCCCGGACCTTAAGATATCGAAAATATAACTATTATTTTTAATTACAAACGTTAACAAAACGCAAAAAAAGGGTGGGGCAGTGATAAGGAAATTGACCGCATTTTTTTGAGCCCAGAAAAAATCCCTTTCGTACTCGGATAACTAAGAAATCGTCGAGTTAGTGTGTTTCGAAAACGTTTAAAAACTTTTTTTTAATGATTGCTACCGCTAAAGCAATTGTATATTCTTGATAAGCAATTGCGAGCATTTTTCTGAGCTATAATTCATTAAGATTGCTTCTAGTACGGCGCTAGCTTATCTCATTTCCTAAATGATCTGATTTTTTATGTTGACTGATTTCTGACTGCAATTTCCAAAATAGATGTTTAAGGTAGAAACCTTCCATACTTTGTTGTCTCGCTGCCCAGCTGTTTCACTCTCCGAGTGCTGGTCGGGTGTAGCGTCATCTTTTTTGCTCAGAGGCTGCTTGCTCGTCGGGGACAGCTATACAGGCTGTCCCAAAACGGCTGTCGTCTGACCTTTGAAGGGGTGATAGATCTCGAAATTCTGGATCGAAAAGTCCTCAACGGTTTTTCGATCTGATGCACCCCTGATGAGTTATTAATAATTAATTACAACCAATAACACGCGTGGGCTGGGCGGCGCGTAGTGGTGTGCGTGTCACGGTGTTCCCGGCCGCACCGCGAGAGGACGTGTGTCTGCGCATAGGTGCGAGGGTTCAAGCTGGGCAGCACACGTTGATTGGATTGAAGAAGAACGGAGAAAAAAGTAAGTAGCGCTTCGCGATGAAACATTTTTATATTAAATGGATGATAAATGGATGAAATGAACTTATGTGAAATCGTAGATCCTTTATGAAAAACGAAATCTTTACTGTTCAAGTAACAATTTCGTTTATTTATTTACTTAAACTAAAAATAAAATTAAAAAACAAAGATCAGCTAGGCGTTTTCTCAAATGGTGTTTTTTCATCCTTCATTGAAAGGTATAAAAAAATATACGCATCAATAGTTGAATTTTACGAACGCTAATTAATTTATTTATGTGATTGTTCGATTAAGTTAATTGATGAGTGATATATAATCAACACGATAAATGACCCTTTCCCTTCACTTTTCGAACGAATTGTCTCGAAAAAATTGAATTTAGCGTGTTTTTCAAGACTCAAATTGCAAATATCCTGACAGGTAAAAATTTTCAAAACTCTTGACACGAAAAAATATAAATTTGAACATTTCAGTATGTGAATATTTCACAGAATGTATTTAGTTTTGATGTGTCCCGGAATTCGGCGTTAGAGGATTGACGCAGGATTCAGGGTAGAGATTTGGGATCTTCTCCAAATGAGTATAACTCCAACTCGATAGCTACCAAAAACACTGTATGTTTATTGACTAGTTTGGGCTGATTAGGTTATAAAGTGATTATATTGCCGTGGGACCAAACCCGTCCTTGCCCAGGTCAAGACTGCCTCGATTCCTCGATGCGTCGCGATATTTAATCGTGACGGTGACCTGCTTCTCTGTTCTGCAATTTGCTGAAGAAGCAATATTGCGACTACTTGTGTGGTGTTGCTTAATGTTGGCCTCTTGGCCTTGTTCTACTATTGCAATTGCTGATAAGGCGTTATTACAATTATTTGGGCAACGCTGTTGCCCTGTTCCATTGTGAGAAGCAGGTTGAGGGTTTTTTAGGAGGTCGCTGAATGTTGTTAGGAAATGCTACATTCCAGGTCACAACATCCCTCCCCCTTCGGGAGATTGAATCTCTCCGAGATTATTGTGGTCTTGTGGGTGGTCCTTTGGCTTACAAAGTTTGTTTACATTTTTTGTTCATTTTATACTTTAGAATATCCCATATATCTTATTGTATGTGTTGTTTCCCAGTTATAATCCTATACTTTTGATACATAGTAAATATTATTCATGTCGAATTTGTTTGTGGTGCGTTTCGCACGAATTTGCCTGTGACAGTGAGTTTCGGCGGTTTGTGTTTATCGGATGACGCTTCGCTCGGTCGTGAAGGCTCGCTGTAGATCGCGACTGTGCTTTGTTGTTTGCGCCTACGCAGGTACAAAATTATACAAGTCGTTCCGAGTATTATCGGTATGATCACACCTACTGAATAACTGCCTATTGCGATTTGATGTGTTATTTCAGTGTGTTTTACGTGGTTGACTTTCGTTCTCAGTGCGTCTAAGCGTTCGCCTAGTTTATTTGTTTCTGTTGCGTCATTGATTAATTTATGTGGCAATTCTGCGATTAACGAGGTGTGCTGTAAAATTGGGATGTCTTTTTCCAAAAATGTTAAGTTTATCCGAAGTAAAAACTCGTGAGATACATTTTGGGTAATTTCCCCGGGCGTTTCGAGCCTAAAATTAGGGATTGTGACGGAACATTTACCGTCCAAAGCCAGAGTCCCTACGCCTGTTAATATTACGTATTCTGCGGGATTTTGTCCGCAATGTATTAGTAATGTTTCGGGCTCCGGCGTTATGTATAACCATTTCCCTTGTCGTTCAAGCGGAATTATCAGTGTGTTATTCAATTCGATGATTCGTCTGTTACAATGTGCTTGACTTATGCTGTGCGTATTATATATATCGATGTTTCGCACGCTGTGCATACGTGTGCGGCTAGTGACGCATGTTTTGGCGCACAGTAAAAACGGGACTTAAATTTTTTGCATGATTTCAACTCGACTTCGTTCATCAAAATGCAAGATTTTCGCGTTCTTTCTACTATTACGAGAGGATTTGTAATTTCCAGAAACTGATAACTATGCTTATCTATTTTTGCTGGTAATGGATATGCTTTATTTATTATGTATTCTTCGTAATTTAGCAACGATATTTTTATTACAAGGATTAGATCGACGTCGTTACAATACGCGCCTATTTCGCTCATTTCCATTAATTTTGACATTTCCTCTGGTTTTAATGGAGTTGGAAACATAAGACCCCTCGGGAGATATGCGATAGCATTTTTCAAGTAATCCGCGAGTTGTCTTGGCGGTAATACGCTAGGGCTGACTACTCCCTTTAATAATCCAGCTATAAAGTTTGCCAGTTGTCGTACATCGCCTAAAACTATGACTTCCATTGTTGTTAACCTTTCGTCTACTTGTTGACGCTCGTTTAGTTGGTTTAGGCTATTTGCTAATCCATCACGTACTCCTATGATTAGAGTGCGCAGCAATTCCTGATGCGTTTCCAATTGGGTCGTTGTTTTGTTGAATAGATGGACGACATTATCGAGGACCTGGATATTATCTTTTAACGCATCCTCGATAGAATTTTGATTGGCTCCGATTTTGTTGAGTCGATAGTCTATTTCTGCGGCATCCTGAGCATCCATGTTACCCGTTACAGCTTTTATAATTGATCCGAGACCGTTGATGATTCCTCTTCGGTGTCGTATTGTTTTGCCACCTGTTATATCGTATACGGCTTGTAGCTTGCGTTCGACTTTGTCGAGCATTTTTCTCCCTGTGTCAGCGACTGTGTTGCACAAGGTGTCTTCCATGGCCAGCCGGCTGCACAGTTCCGCTAATTTTCTTAATGTGTTTTTCATCTCGTTTTCTCTGGTCCTTAGAGATCCTAGATCTATCTTAATAACTAGCTTCCAAATGCCGCTTGTTATTGATAGTGTTCCGATTTTCTCGTAATACCTGTTGCGGACATTATCGAGGACCTGTATATTATCTTTTAACGCATCCTCGATAGAATTTTGATTGGCTCCGATTTTGTTGAGTCGATAGTCTATTTCTGCGGCATCCTGAGCATCCATGTTACCCGTTACAGCTTTTATAATTGATCCGAGACCGTTGATGATTCCTCTTCGGTGTCGTGTTGTTTTGCCACCTGTTATATCGTATACGGCTTGTAGCTTGCGTTCGACTTTGTCGAGCATTTTTCTCCCTGTGTCAGCGACTGTGTTGCACAAGGTGTCTTCCATGGCCAGTCGGCTGCACAGTTCCGCTAATTTTCTTAATGTGTTTTTCATCTCGTTTTCTCTGGTTCTTAGAGATCCTAGATCTATCTTAATAACTAGCTTCTAAATGTCGCTTGTTATTGATAGTGTTCCGATTTTCTCGTAATATAACCCTGGGCAAACCGAAAATTTGTCCACCCGGTATGCTTTTCCGTCCCCGTCAGCGGCGATTGCGACAAGGGGTAATAACCTGCGGACAATATCGCTTGGTTATTTTTCTATCCTTATTCCACTCGTTTCGAGAAATTTTCCATTCGCTTAATAGTTGTCGGAATTTATATTTTTTTTTTCGCGAATTTTGTCGACTACGCCATTTTACCCCACCGGGGTACCACGCTCGGTGTGATTCTCACTTCGACGGATTTGGTCGTCGAGGCGTCGCCTCATTTAGCAGCGAGACTTCGACGAAGCATTGTAAGTATTAATACATTTTGTTTTATTTATTCGTTTTATTTTGAATTGATTTTTTAATGTGTTTTTTATTTTTCTCTGTTTTAGATGGATTCTCTTTATCTCGAGGGCGGAAACGCTGTTTTCGGTCATGAGGGCGAGACTTACGAGGTGATGTTGGTGAGTGACTCTCCCCTTCTTTTTATTATTTTTGTATTTTTGTTGTTTTTCTTTTTTGCGAAATTTACTTATTTTGTTTTTCGTGTTTGTTTGTTTGTATCAGACTCTTCCGCCTTCGTAAGAGGGTCGGGGGACCGTGGCCCTCCGGGTGGTGGAGGCGTAATTTTGTGTCTCACACGGTTGGGGTCCGCCGCAGGCGATGCCGCCTCCGCGAGGCGGTGGACCGTTTGTGGGGGGATGACCCCAAGTCGCGTGAAGAAGCAGAGTGGGGTGGCGACCAGGCCGACGTACTCGGCCTGTGTCGCCTCTTCTACGGGAGCCTGGGACCGGAGGATTCGTGGTTCCTGAGCCGTCCTATGATGTGGTGGTTACCGGCCCTCTTTCGGGGCACTGACGTACCAGTGCCCTGGTTATTTTGTAATTTTTTGAATTTGTAACAATACATGTACTAAATGTAATTATTTGTTTGTTTATTTAAAACCCTCTCTTCTCCTTCCTTATTTCAGGGCGCGTGCGTTGGGGTGCCTCCGTGGGCTCTCGCTTTCTCTACTAATAGTATTTATTATTTAACAAAATTTTTTTTTTTTTTGCGTGCGTGGGGAAACCTCTGTGGGCTCCCTCGCTAATGTTTTCCGTCTTCCTTCTTTCTTTTCTTTTCTCTCTCTCTCTGTCTCTTTTTCCCCCTTTTTTTTTTCGCTGAGCCGTGCGGGGCTTTTCGTGGCGCGATGACTCCCGGGACGGTGTGTGTGTGGGTGCGTACGTTGCCCTCGCTAGTGGGTAACGTACGCTTTGATGCGGTTTACGTGTACTAGCGTTGTTTTCCGCCCGCGGCCGTTAAGGTAAGTTTCCCCTGGCTCGCGGATCCGGACCGTATAAGGCCCCACCCACTTGGGTGTGAGCTTGGCGGAGCGTCCTCGCCTGAGCGTGTCGTTGTACAGGAGGACGCTATCGCCTGGGCGGTACTCCACCGCCGAGGCGTTCCGATCATAATATTCCTTGGCTTTTTCCTTAGCCCCCTCCACATGTTCGTGGGCCTGTTGCCCACGGTTGCGGTTGCCAGTGCTTTTACAACCGTGTTTGCCTCTTGATTTTCTAGAGGCACTGCTACGCTGTATTTGGTGAGCAAATCCTGAAAGGTGAGTATATATCCATTCCCGTTTTCGGAAATTGGTAGGGGTCCTACTATATCGACGGCACTATTCTCGAACGCGCGCGTTGGCGTGTCCGTTGTGACCATCGGGACCTTTACTGTTTTTCCTGCCTTGTTTCTTTGGCATTTGTCACACCTCTGAATGTAGGCGGTGACGTCCTTTTTTATTCCTGACCAATTATATTTTTGCTTCACTCGCTGTAAAGTTCACGTAATGCCCTGGTGTCCACTTAGAGGGGCATCGTGATATTCCTTTATAATATCAAGGCGCTCTTGTTTGTTCGGGCTACCTCCGCCACTGCTGCAGCTATCTTTCTCGCTCGTGTTGTCGATGCTTCTCGGAGGTCCGCGTAACGCATGGCGCGCTTCCTCCTCTACCGCGCTTCCCCTGGACGTATTTTCAGTATGCGGGGCCTCGTGGGCCGTCAGCGAGCGCTCCTTCTGTCTCGCTTTCTCACGTTTGTCGTGCTTCGCGCCGTCTTCTTCCCTGTTCGTTTCTTTCTCTTTCGCTTGGGCTCGTGTGAGCGCGTATATTCTGCTTAGAGCGTCGGCGTTTGTGTTTATATTTCCGGCTTTGTACTGTATTTCGTAATCGTATTCCTCCAATTAAATTCTCCACCTCATCAATCTTGACCCAGGGTCCTTGACCCCGAATAACCATGTTAATGGTTTATGGTCCGTGACGATGATAAATTTGGTGCCGTAAATATACGGTCGGAATTGATTTACAGCCCATACGATAGCAAGTAATTCTTTTTCAGTGGTGGAATAATTTGTTTCGGCTTTGTTTAGAGTTCGGCTAGCGTAGCAAATGGGTAAATCTTCTCCGATTTTCCCTTGTGACAATATCGCGCCGATCGCTTTTTCCGACGCGTCCGTAGTGACCACGAAACGTTTTGTGAAATCGAGGTATTGCAGAATCGGTGCGGTAGTCAACGCTTCTTTTAATTGCTCGAACGCGGCCTGTCGTTGTTCCGTCCACTCGAATTTGACTTCCTTTTTTGTTAAGTCCGTCAATGGTCTTGCGATTTTTGCAAAACACTTGATGAAACGGCGGTAATAACCGGCCAGTCCCAAATGACTGAACTCCCTTAACGTTTTTTGATACAGGAACATTTTTTACGGCTGATATTTTTCCTTCGTCTGGCTTTACTCCTACCTCGGTTATTATGTGACCGAGATATTGCGTTTCTTCACGCATGAATCGGCATTTTTGAGGCTGAACTCGCAAATTCGCTGATCTTAATTTTGTTAGTACTTCCTTTAAACGGTCATTGTGTTCAGAGAGAGAGAGGTTCCATAAATGACGATGACATCCAGGTAGACGTAACACTTGATGCCCTGTAATCCTGTCAGAACGGCATCCATTAACCGTTGGAACGTAGGAGGTGCATTTTTTAGTCCGAATGGCATTCGGTTGTACTCATAGTGATCCATGGGTGTGGAGAAAGCGGTTTTCGCCTTGTCCTCCTCTGCCATCGGGATTTGATGAAATCCTGACGCGAGATCCAAGGTCGTGAAGTACTTTGTTTTTCCCAACTGATCCAGTATTTCGTTAATATTGGGCAGTGGATATGAGTCGCCTTCGGTCGCCAGATTTAATTTGCGAAAATCGACGACGACTCTTTTTCGAATTGTGCCATCGGCGTCTGCCTTTTCTAGTACGACGAGCAATGGAGCATTCCACTGGCTCGTGCTGGGCCGGATTATTCCGTCCTCTAGCATTTATTGCGCCTGTTTTTCTATCTCTTTTCGATGTTCTCCTGGTAACCTGTATGGACGTACCTTGATTGGCCTAGTCCCTGCTTTTAACGAGATCTGATGTTCAACTGTGTTAGTGCAACCTAACTTTTCTCCTTCCAGGTGAAACACGTCGGGGAATTCTTCGCAAATTTCCCGGAGTTTCTACTCCTCTTCCGGATTTAAGTGCGAGTCCCCTCTGACCTCCAGTCAGATTCTCTCTAAACGCTCCTTTTTCTTGGGCTCTCCGTTTTCGTATATGGTCTCGCAGATTTTTCTCTGCTGGTATTCCTTTCTGGAAGTATCTTCGTCCCATCTGAGTTCCTCTAACTCGATCGTTGGTCGTGTAATTACTTGGGCCTTGCTAAGCGTGTTGATTATTAACACAGGACATGCGTGTGCGTTGGTTGACACGATTCCTTCTCCTATTGTTATTCCGGGGCGAATTTCCTGTTTGTTTACGTATGCCGTTACGTAGGCACAGGATACGTATATTACGTATCCTGTGCCTTCTTTCGGCGTTCGTGCCCACAGCAGGAATTCCGTCCGCGAAGGCAATTCTACGTGCCGTGCTCCGCGTACAAAAAGAATTTTTTTTTGAAAATTTCGAATGTTTTGCCGCCCAGTATGTTGGCCTTGTATTTTGTATTAAGTCCATGTATTAAGGCCTTGTATTAAGTCCATGCCCAACAGTCCGTCTACTCCTAGTGGTGCATCTTTGTCAACCACATGGAACTCATGTTTCATGATGGCTGCTGGAATTTTTATCTCTAGCTGTGCTTTACATAATGTGCGCAGTGGTGCTGTTGGCAAATGTAGGTCGCTGGCGTGGACGGCCGGTCCCAGCGCGCTGACCTGGCAGATTCTTGCCGGTGCGTTGACGCTCCGTAGCTTACTTTTGCCATTTAGTAGATCTTTGATTATTTTGCGTTTTGGAGACTCTCGTACATTTTCCTTAGTTTCCCTTTCCCTATCACTCTGGTTGCGGTGAACATTCCTACCGCGAGGGAACTGATAGTCCTCTTTTTTGTTGCTTCTGCACCCTTTTCGTACGGTGCTTTGGCCTGGGGTTTTCCGTATGGTCCCTGGGTCGCTTGTGGACCCTCCTCCGACTCGTGGAAGTCCTTGAGCCTTTTCCGGCAGTCCCTATACCTGTGACCCTTTTTCTTGCAGTAATGGCACGCAAGGTTAAGTTGCTGGGCCGTTTTTTGTGGTGCCGGCAGACTGTATCGTCCTTGCCGACCCTCTGTGGCCGGTGGCGTTGACATACCTCCCCACGACCTTCGTTTGATGCAGGTCGGGGGGTGAGGTTTTTGTTGCTGTTGCTGCTGCTGCTGATTCGGATTTCCCCCGTGAGAAAACCTTTTTGGGATTGACCGTGTCCCTTCTCTATTTTTCTCCTCTTCTATTGCTCCTTGTATAGCGTCCTGGAGATTCGAGTAGTTCTTGGGCCTTACCATAATTTGAAGGTCCTTGTGTAGTCCCAGTTCGAAGTTGTGTAGGGCGAACTCTCGAAGTAACTCTTCGACGGCCTTTTTACCGGTTGCATGGGGTGTACGCGCTGTGGTACCGGCTATTAATTCCGCCAGTACGGTTTCTATCCTTGTCGCATATGCCTGTACTGATTCGTCAGGTCGTTGTCGACAGGTGTTGAATTCAACTTGTAATGCGGGGATTGTACGTCGCTTCTCATAAAGCGTTCGTAAGTCCCGCAATAACTCGTCTACTGTTTGTGGTTCGATTTTTAACCCCATTATGGCAGTAAGGAGGTTAGGTAGACTCGCTGGGTCTACTGTATCTGCAGCGTATTTCGCTGCTCTGATGAAATCAGTTACGAGCTTTGGTCGAGAGCCGTCAAAAACGGGAAGGCTATTTCTCGCGTCTTGCATTGACATATATTCTACTACGTTCGGCATTTTTTCCGAATGTAAATCTAACAATGAGAAATCTTCGAGATTTATCTCGTGCTCCCGATTGGTTTCTACAGGACTTGTTGCTCCGTCCTCGTCAGATTCAGATCGATTAGGGGTTGAAAAACGTACCCTTTTTGGAAATTTGAGTTTTGCGAGCGTTTCAGGCGATAGATATAAACTTTCTGCGCTACTAGTTTCGTGTCTACGTTTTTTTGATTGTTCGTCGCCGTCTGAAAGCTCGTACACTATCCGCGACTCGAAAAATGAATCTAGAGACCGTGATATATGACGGTTGCCTCGCAAACACAAGCGGTTATATAACTCTTCGTCCGACATAAACGAATTCTCTGGCTTTGGAGGGTTTACAAAAAAATTTTTCCGTCACTTACAGGTAGATGTTCGCAAGTAGCATGATGATCCGTGCGACGTTTCTGTTCAGGATTCACGTACTTTCGGCTGTCTTGGTTGAGTCCTTGATTTGGCTGGGCCTTCCGTTGATCCTCGGGATCTGGTGTACCTTGAATGTGGCTCGAGTCGGTCGCAGCACGTTCCTTGGGTCGTTTTCTGACCTCGTTGGTACAAGCACTCTCACACGCGTGGTGACTCGGTCACTTCGATCGCGATACACGAGTGTAAATAAGTATTTTTGGAGTTTGAAGTGGTAATTTAAGTTGTGGAGATCCCACCGCTGCCACCAATGTTGTGTCCCGGAATTCGGCGTTAGAGGATTGACGCAGGATTCAGGGTAGAGATTTGGGATCTTCTCCAAATGAGTGTAACTCCAACTCGATAGCTACCAAAAACACTGTATGTTTATTGACTAGTTTGGTCTGATTAGGTTATAAAGTGATTATTTTGCCGTGGGACCAAACCCGTCCTTGCCCAGGTCAAGACTGCCTCGATTCCTCGATGCGTCGCGATATTTCATTGTGACGGTGACCTGCTTCTCTGTTCTGCAATTTGCTGAAGAAGCAATATTGCGACTACTTGTGTTGTGTTGCTTAATGTTGGCCTCTTGGCCCTGTTCTACTATTGCAATTGCTGATAAGGCGTTATTGCAATTATTTGGGCAACGCGGTTGCCCTGTTCCATTGTGAGAAGCAGGTTGAGGGTTTTTTAGGAGGTCGCTGAATGTTGTTAGGAAATGCTACATTCTAGGTCACAACAGTTTCAACAAAAATAATTTGCATACATTTTCTGGGTTGTTAATTTTGCGAATTGAAAAAGTGAAGAATCCCAAAAAATGATGAATAAAATGGACAAATCAACAAAAATGAATTCCTTAAACATTAAAGCAAGAAAACGAGTAGAATAACAACCTGTCCTCAAAATGCAAGCATCCCTTCAAACGGTGAATATGTTCACGGAAGAAATGTTGCAATTATATTTTTTAGAAATGATTTATACTCATTTTCTGCTATTTGTATAATTTAATTATTATTCATTATTTATTAACAAAAGTTATTCCACTCCTTCACAGTACTCTGTACTAGCAAAAGAAAATGTAATCAAATTGAAAAAAAAAATGCAAAAATGGATGGCTTATTTTTTGACTTTTTCATTCGTAAATTTTGAATTGAACCGTTTTTGAATTTTTTTTTCAATTTGATTACATTTTCTTATGCTAGTACAGAGTACTATAAAGAAGTGGGATAACTTTTGTTACTAAATAATGAATAATAATTAAATAATACAAATAGCAGAAAATGATTATAAATCATTTCTAAAAATATATTGGAACATTTTTTACATGCACATACTCGGCGTTTGAAGGGATGCTTGAATTTTTGAGGACAAGTTTTTATTCTACTCGTTTTTATTCTTCAATGTTAAAGGAATTCATCTTTGTCGATTTGTCCCGTTTATTCATCATTTTTTGAGATTCTTCACTATTTTAATTCGTAAAATTAACAACCTAGAAAAAGTATGCAAATTATTTTTATTGAAACTAAATACATTCCGTGAAATATTCAGACTGAAATGTTCAAATTTTTATTTCTTTGTGTCGAGAATTTTGTAAATCTTTACCTCTCAGGATATTCGCAATTTCGATATTGAAAAACACCCTAAATCCAATTTTTTCGCGACGATTCGTTCGAAAAGTGAGGGGAAAAAGTCATTTATCGTGTTGATTATAACACTCATCAATTAACTTAATCAGACAATCATGTAAATGAATTAATTAGCGTGCGTAAAATTCAACTAATGATGCGTATAATTTTTTATAGTTTTCAATGAATAATGAAAAAACACCATTGAGAAAATGCCCAGCTGATCTTCATTTTTTAATTTAATTTGTAGTTTAAGTAAATAAATAAACGAAATTTTTACTTGATCAGTAGAGATTTCGTTTTTCATAAAGAATCTACAATTACACATCAATTCATTTGATCCATTTATCATCCATTTATTATAAAAATGTTTCATCACGAAGCGCTACTTATTTTTTTCGGCGTTCTCCTTCAATACAATCAACGCATGCTGCCTAGCTTGGGCCCTCACACCCATGGACACACACACGTCCACGTCGCGCGACGTTGCCCTGCCTCTCCCGGTGCAGCCGGGCACACCGTCACACGCACAGCACTACGCGCCGCCCAGCCCATGCGTATTATTAGCTGTAATTAATTTCTTATTATTCATTAGGGGTGCATGAAATCGAAAAACCGCTGAAGACTTTTCGATCCAGAGTTTTGGATTCTACCACCCCTTCAGGGGTCAGACGACCCTTTTGGGACAGCCTTATATAGGCTCATTCACAATTAATTTTCGCCTACGCTTTTGTCAATGCGTATATTCGACTGAGCGCGTTTAGCAACAGTATGAGCAATTTTATTCTCCACCGCATAAGGCGGGATCCTGAATCCTTCACCCTAAATAGCCACGTTAGAGGTTTATGATCCATCACGATGGTGAATTTTTTAGCGTAAATATATGAACAGGAGTGATTTATGGCCCGTACACTTCCTAATTATTCCATTTTGGTCGTTGAATAATTTATCTCAGCTTTGTTCAACGTCCTGCTGGCATAGCATATAGGCAAATCCTCACTACCTTCGGCTAGTGACAAAATTGCGCCTAGTGCTTTATCCGAAGCAGCAGACATCACAATGAATGATTTATGAAAATGAGGATACTCCATTAACGGGCATCAAGCGATAGCATACGAAGCGCCAAGTGGCAAATCCACGAACTAAAAAACTTTCTTGACGGATTTCTCGCACAATATGCTTTTATTGAATGAATAACAATAAAAAGTTAATTTTCTTCCCCGAGAAGAATGGTGCTCTGGTCGTTTTTTTTGTGGCAATTTTTTCGTTAATTAGTATTCAATCATAGAAAAACCGAGACGACTTTCGTTCTCCATGACAGTATTGTCGATCCCAGAAGTATTCTTTTTATTATGAATTCTACGCACATTTCCCACGTCTTTTCAAACCAGAGCACCGTGCATACCACATCACTTCATGTTTTAAAACACTTCGCGATCTATTTTATTGCGAAATAAAAGAAAAATCCGTCAAGAAAACTCCGAGGCGTCAAACGTACGGCAGCGGCCATTTTTCTACTCTCGACCTGTCATTTTTAGTTACAGCATTTTTAGTCAGGTTCGCTAGTGGTAAATCAGTGAGCTCCCCAGTAACGTGTTATGCGATCACCAGAACCCCGAGTCTCAAATCCATGCAAAGTGACATTCGCAGTATTATATGTAGTGGATTGTGTTTTTCTACTGCGGATGATGTATTGTTACTGCAAATTGCAATAGAATGCATGTGGATTTAATATATCTGTATTTTGCAATAAGTATGTATTCGAAATAAGGTGATAAATAAAAGATTTTGAGATGACACGCATTAGACAGAAGAATTTTGTTTATACATTTGAAATCTTTTGTTTCGAGTTTTTTTCTGCCCGCGCGAGACTCTTCTAATAAATTGTTCACGCTTCACTCACACCCGGCCTAATGCCAGATGAATTAAAATCTCTATAAGTAAGCGCAAATATATTCATATTTGTATCATTATATTAATTCTCATACTTTCATCAAACGATAAAGCATTATCCCCGAAAACAAGCCAATCATCCATCGGGCCGCGATCCAAAAGTACCAGAAGGTGCACCTATGTCACAAGCAATGAGGTGGTCCATTTGGTAGCGTTCCTGACTTCGGTCCGCAGGGGCGCGGGATCGTTTCCCGCGCTCAGTATTTTTTTTATTTTTTTATTTTTATTTTTTTATTTTTATTTTTTTATGGGGCGAATTATTCATTCGTGATACACGCTTATTGAAAGAACAATTTTGTAATCGTATGATAATACATCTGAAATTTAGATGTATTATTATATTATACTTCATAATACTTTTATACTTTCTCTACTTATTCATACTTTCATCAAGCGATAAAACATTGTTCCCGGAAAACAAGCCAATCATCCATCCAGCCGCGAATCACAAGTACCAGAAGGTGCACTCAGTTCACAAGCGATGAGATGGTCCCATTGGTAGCGTCCCTGACTTCTGTCCAGAGGAGCGCGGGATCGATTCCCGCGTTCAGTATTTAAAAAATTTTTTTTTTATGGGGCAAATTGTTCATTCGTGAAACACGCTCAAGCAAATTTCAAAAGAATATATATATCACATTCGTCATGACGCGAAGTAGGCAAAACACCGAAAAATCAAAGCGTTAGTGCTGAATGTCAAAGTATTTTAACATTTTCCGATGTCAAAGTCTTTACGCTCGAAGAATTTTGTTGTTGTTTTTTTTACTTACATGATTAAATTCGGTGGTTTCCTACAAAAAGAAGTGAAATCCACATTTAAAACTTCATACAGTAAAAAATGTACACCAAGTAATAAAAATAGTAGTTTTCGTCGAAAAGTATTTTTTTCAAATAGTGTGAAAAATAAAATCAACATTTAAAAAAAAAATTAAACTTGACGTGCATGCAACCTCTTTCTCTTAACCATGCACCCCAAGTTTGATTTTATTTTATTTTTTAAATGTTGATTCTATTTTTCACACTATTTGGAAAAAATACTTTTCGACGAAAACTACTATTTTTATTACTTGGTGTATACAATTTTACTTCATAAAGTTTTAAATATGGATTTCACTTCTTTTTGTAGGAAACCACCGAATTTAATCATGTAAGTAAAAGAAACAACAACAAAAAATTCTTCAAGCGTAAAGACTGACATCGGAAAAGGTTAAAATACTTTGACATTCAGCACTAACGCTTTGATTTTTCGGTGTTTTGCCTACTTCGCGTCATGACGAATGTGATATATATATTCTTTTGAAATTTGCTTGAGCGTGTTTCACGAATGAACAATCTGCCCCATAAAAAAAATGTAAAAAAATACTGATCACGGGGGTCGATCCCGCGCCCCTGCGGACCGAAGTCAGGCACGCTACCAACGGGACCATCTCATCGCTTGTGAACTGAGTGCACCTTTTGTTACTTGTGCTTCGCGGCCGGATAGATGATTGGCTTATTTTCAGATATAATGTCTTATCGCTTGATGGAAGTATGAATAAGTAGAGAAAGTATGGAAGTATTATAAAGTATAATATGTAATACGAAATAATATAATACGAAATATGTATATGAAGCGGGGTATTTTCGACTCCCGATTATGTGAGCGAATAATTTCAGAACGGCGAGACGAGAAAGGCAGTTCCTCTCCAGATGGGTGTAAGTTAGGACGTATAAATGAGACAATGAAAGAATAAAGTGAGATAATGTGAAGGAATGGGTACTATTTGAAATTTATTCAATTTCCTAACAAATATAATAATACATCTAAATTATGGATGTATTATCATACGATTACAAAATTGTTCTTTCAATGAGCGTGTTTCACGAATGAACAATTGCCCCATCAAAAAAATTTTTTTTTAATACTGAGCGCGGGGAACGATCCCGCGCCCCTGGGGACCGAAGTCAGGAACGCTACCAACTGGACCATCTCATTTCTTATGAAATAGGTGCACCTTCTGGTACTTATGATTCGCGGCCGGATTGATGATTGGCTTGTTTGCGGGAATAACGCTTTATCGTTTGATGAAAGTATGAGAATTAATATAATATTACAAATATAAATATATTTCCGCTTACTTATAGGGATTATAATTCATTTGGCATTAGGACGAGTGTGAGTGAAGCGTGAACAATTTATTAGAAGACTCGCGCGGGCCGTCGGGTGACGTTACGCGCGAGTCGTGTTCTCAGGGTCCTTCTTCGCAGCACGGCACTGAATGTATGTACCTACTTTGATTAACAA
This sequence comes from Heteropelma amictum, assembly GCA_959613375.1. NCBI lineage: Eukaryota > Metazoa > Arthropoda > Insecta > Hymenoptera > Ichneumonidae > Heteropelma > Heteropelma amictum. Next base: position 7,307,994 of record OY390727.1, read on the forward strand.
TATTGTCGCTGAAGGCGCTGGTTACTAGTGGCACGGAGTTGCGCTCTGCTACCGCGAGAGGCGGTACCCTCGATTCTGAGTTGAACAGCTGAGCTTGATGCCCGTTAATTAGCACTGTCCATAAACTGTCGAATGCGTTTTGGCATAATTCGCTCCATGAATATTTTACTTCTTTTTTTGTCAAATCGGTGAGTGGTTTCCCAATATCCTTTCAAAATATCCTTGATCATTTGTGATGATATCCTGCTAAGCCCAAAAACGATTGTATTTCTTTTACAATTTTAGGTATATGTATTGTCGAAGCTTCCTCAACGTGAAGTCACCTCGGTATTTCGGTTTTTGTAAAAGATAATTGGAGGTTAGTAAGTCTCCCTCCCCTTTTTGTTAAAAATAATACTCGAGATTTGAGCCGTAAAAGTATCGCAATTTCTTTATTGGCTCGCATGGGAAAACCCGAAAGGCATAAAAACCCTTACAGAATATCGTACATACGTCATGTGGGTTCGTGTCGCTGTCAGTTCGGGATTGACCGCGCCATCGTAATCTCAGAGCTAACGTGTAGGTGATCTCGAATATTGTCGTTCGTTCCACTGAATCAGAGGATCTCGAGCTGGCGCTGTCCTCTCGATTCATCGCGTTGCCCCGAAATCTGAGAATCTTGAGCCGTTGCCGTTCTCGCGATCTCCCTCTTTTTTTTCTTTTCTTTTTTTTTAACAGCGAGCAACACAAGGGGGACTATATTCAAACCGCACGCTCGTGAGATTACGATAGGCGACGTTCATATTAGTAACCCCCCGACAGTATAGGACAATTATTTCAGCTGTTATTTAGCATTCATCGGGTTTTACGCCCACCTCAGTTATTATATGCCCGAGGTATTACGTTTCTCAATTTAAGTCAGCCTCTCACAATCGTGTCAGCACTTCACGTAGACGTTCAATGTGGTCAGCGAGTGTTGCTCCATGGATGATTATGCCATCGAGGTATACATAGCATCTTGAACCTTGTAAACCGGTTAGTACAGTATCTGTTAATCTCTGAAAAGTCAGAGGTGCATTTTGCATCCAAATGACACCCGATTATACTCTTCATCCGCCATCGGAATTTCATGAAATTCTGAAGCAACGTCCAAGGAAGTGAAATATTTGGCTTTCTCCAACTGGTCCAATACCTCGGTTACATTAGGCAGTGAGTACGAATGTTCTTTCGTAGCCTCGTTCAGTTCTCTGACGTCCACTACGATCTTTTTCGTACGATCCCTTCAGGGTCAGACTTATTTGGAACGACCAGTAACGGAGCCTGCCACTGAGTCCAACTAAGACGAATTATCCCCTCTTCCAACATTTGTTGGACTTGTCGTTGCACCTCCTTTTTGGGCTAGAACCCAAAAAGGTCGCTCGTGGAACCAACCATGAGCGATATTTTATGGACCTCCAGATGAAAGACATCCTCTGAGTTGAGGTGCGAAAGGAATTTAACTTCTAATCATAATTTTTCCAATCGTGCGGCTCTCTGTTCACCAGTGACGGTTGTTGAAGCTTTTTTGAAAACCTGTAGAATCCTTGTTCACCCGGAAATCTCTTCATAATTATCTTCTTTGAATATACGAAATGCATTTTGCGTCCGTAAGCTCGAAATATTTTTCCTTCAAGTATATCCACTTTACGGGCTTCAATGAAGTTTATTACCATGAGCCTATCGATTTCTAATGGCATCTCTTAAGGATAGCAATCCCTTTAGAATTTTCAAAAAATCGTTCTTATTCTTTTCACATATTTCGAAAGTATGATACCCAAGGAATATACTAACCAAAGGAAAACTAAAAATATTGAATATTTGCGGATTTATCGCAGATGGTCTAGAGCGCGGGAACGGCATGCGGTCAGGCAGCGAGTCGGGTGCTCGGACCGTTAGAGGCGGAGCAAGCTTTGCTTCACAATATTATGATTGCTTATTTACCTTGTGTATGATAAGGCAGATGTTTCCAGGAATTTTTGGAAACAACACGCTATGCGAAACGTAACGTTGCCCGAGCAATAGAGTTAGTTCAGCTCGAAAGTTCTTCGTGAACGGTTGAAATTTCAAAACTAAAATGCCGAACTATCCAGAAGGATCCCAGGTAATTATAGCTCGGGAATGTGTTTAAAAAAACGATTTCCAAGAAATCAATTCGCAGATGCGAGCAGAGACAGTGTTGGGCCGAGTACAAGTGACGGTATAAGTGCAAGTGCTAAAATACTAAAATCTGCGTGCACAGACGATATCCGTACAAATCCTTTGCACACATATAGAATTTGTGAGCCTGCGTTGACTTTCGCGGGCAGCTAAGTTGACGTTCGAAATTCGACCAGTATGGTTCGACCTGCGAGACTTCGAACGATCTACGGCGCATGTCACAAATATATATAATCATTGTAATCTCGCGCCGACGAGCGATCGCACATCGCAAAGGATCTCTCCCTTTCGCTCCGCGATCCATCGAGGACACATCGCTCCAGCAACGGATTGTGAAGAAATTCGATCATTCCTGCTCTCGCTATCTCGGATTTGCCTGGCCAGCAATTCTCGTAATGCGGAGGTTTTCCTGATGACCGAGACGGGACCTCATCGGATCCTGGAGCACGAAAAGAGCCAACGAGGGATAATTTTCTGAATTAAGTCAAGTGGCGAACGGATAACTTTACTCCAAAAAGGAGAGCCTGTGACTTGCGCGATCTGTGAAGGGCAAGGTGCCCGAGACTATCCGTGAATTCGAGTGTAAAGTCGCAAGTCGTTACTCAAAATTGTCTCTTGTATCAGCGGACAAAATACGACGTTGCATTATATCTATTCGCATAAAATTACATCATTCCGAAGTCGAACCGCATTTTCGTTTATAAGAGTTGACGAGTCACAGAATCTTGCTTCACTTTCTGTATATGCTAATTATTGAATATGTCACAAATTGTTGAGTTTTTAATAGTTTTCAAGGTTCTATCAGACATTTTTATTTGTTTCGTATACGATCAAAGGATTCATTTTCAATAATCAGAGCATAGAGGCCTGGGTTTCGAAATTGTCGTTACGTGTCGGTGCGGCAATCGAGAAATTTGAATGGGACCTTTGATTCATACTGGTTACGAAATTGATCAAAGGCTTGTGTTAGTCATCGTGTTAGACTTTTAGGGATCGCAAGACAAGGAATCAATACCTTTTGCAATCTCATGAGCCTGTGCACTGGACTCAATCAAAGCAGCTACACTAAAATCATCAAGCATATTTATGCAGCTGCTAAGTCGTAATTTGATTTTTCATCACATAATGCTGTTAAAGAGATGAAAAAAAAAGACAAGCATGAAAGAGTAGAAACAATTCTTAAAGTCTCTGGTGACGGTACATGAAAAAAGCGTGGGTTTAAATCACTGTATGGTGTTACCACGCTCATTGGCTACTACTTTGGTAAAGTGATCAATTTGGGTGTCAAAAGCAGTTTCTGCCATGGCTCTACGTACTGGAAAAATAAGACTCATATTAAAGAATATGGGGAATGGTTCGAAGATCACGAAAATTGTATGAAGAATCACGAGGGCTCCGCGGAAAAAATGGAGGATGAAGAAATGTTTTCCAGATCGGAAGAAAAATTCGGCATAAAGTATGGAAATTATATAGATGATGGGGATTCAAAAAGTTTCTAGGCTACACTAGAACTAAATCCTTATGGTGACGAGTTCACTATTATAAAAAGTGAATGCACTGGCCACGTAGAGAAGAGAATGGGCACCAGACTCCGAAACGTGAGAACAGGAAAAAAACTTTCCGGAAGAGTCCAGTTAACGGATAAAGTTATGAAAATAGTATATTGTGAAACAAGTGCGGTAAGTTGTCGATTGCCCACGAGAGCGAAGTTGGGCGCACTCACTTCGTTCGTGCGCTCAATCCCTCGAGTGGGCAATCGACAACACCGCACGAGTTTCAGATACTTCTTTTTATCACAAATGCGGGGATATATTCTGCTGAAAAATTGTGGTTTTGAATAAGGGGGGCGGAGGGGCGAAGTAGGCGGCGAGGGGGGGGTTTGGGGGGGCGGAGCCCCCCCATCAGAATAAAAACACGAAACTAAAAGTAAAATCAACATAACTTTTTTTCGAATAACCATGATATGAGCGGAACCAAAAGTAATTAATTAATTCATTAATTAATGATTTTTTTTAATTTTCGCTTAGATGTATTAAAATATTTGAACTCACCGTCAGCACTTTCTTCAGTTTCGGAAATAAAATGAGGATTAAAACTCATTTTTAAATTTTGTTTACATTTTCATTTAAATCCTATGATATACCAATATTTATATCTGTCACTTCAACGTCACGTTTTTGATACTGATACTTCGATTCTGTTTTTTTTTAGCAGTGTTTTGTCATCGGTTTGCGTGCGATAAGTATACTTGTCGCACGCAAATAAGCGTTTGATTGGATAGTGAGAAAAGAGCTACTTACTAACCGCAAAAGTGTGCTCTAAGATACTACTTATCCCGCATGTGTGATAAAAAACTAACAAAATACAGTCGTGAGCGAAAGTTAGGGATCACTTTGATTTTTTCGGAGCACGTCGCGAATAGTCGATAAAAAATTTAAAAAAAATTAAGGTATATAGGAAATTTAATTAGCTTTCGAGTGGTTCCAGTCCCACGTCGATCGGACGATAAAAAACCAAATGGCGTTGACTTTTGCAAAAAAGTGTATTTTCGCCGAGGTGAACATTTTTGAAAATTGCGAAAAAAGATATACAATGCTATTTCAGCGGATTATCTTGTAATGATAAGGTGATAGTATACACTTCGCCGAATCCGAAACCACCTTTAAACTTTTTGTCCGACAATTGGGAGTGGACATACGCCGTTTTGAAAGTCGGAATGAGTAAAGGGCGATATCTCCGAAAGTACTTGACCGATTTCGCCGAGCTTCCGTGAGAAGTTGTGTGAAAATACCCTCCAAATAATGGGTTACTTAGGTGTTATGAGAATCCCGTGCACCGACGATGCACCGCCGAAAACCGTTGCATTTCGGTGTCACTTTTTCGTTTGAGAAAACCTGCCCGCCCCACTTTTCGACATTCGGTAATGCAAGTTAGCCTATCGTATCAACGACATTTCAACGAGGAAAATAAAAAAAAAACGTTTGAATGCGATTCCGGGATGCAAAATTATCAACGATCAAACGCGAGAGTACAACGGGACACCGGGCGAATCGACTCTGCCGCGATCTTCGTGCCCGCGCGTTGAGCGCCACTGGCCGATGAGCGACTGCAAGCGCTCTATCGCGCGCCTTGCTGGTTGTGCATGATGATGTCTCTCTCGCACCCGAAAGATGACGGTTCAGCGTACACACCCAATCCGATAGTCAGATGAATATTTATTTCTTTACCAACAAATTATAAACGAAGGCTGTGTGTGCATGCAGATCTTGTGCGAAATTCAATAAATGTAGGGAACGGGGAAGTGACGAGATTTCTTACATTACTCGATTGGAGAGAATTGTAATTTGCAAAATTTTGTGTTTTGCAAAAAAAACAACCAATGTGTTTAAACATTTTTTTCACAAAAAAAGCTGCTCACGATATTTTTTCTTTCCTTTACCGAATTAGATGACACAAAATGAAACACGAAAAATCGACAAACACGAAACGAAAAATAATTTTTTGACACACTTCAGACAAACAACAATTGGACAAATAATTTTTATAACTACTTCTCCAATCCCCAGTTGTTAGAGTACTTATGAACCAGTGAATTATTTGTAATGTGTCGAAATTTGTTTGAATTTTGTCGTAGAATAATGCAAAATGATTACGTATTTGTTTAAATTATGAATAATATCAAGGTTTTTGAAAGTCATTATCAATGAATTTCAGATAATCTTTTTTCGTCCTCACCAATATCGATCTCATGATTGATTCTGTAGTGAGTGATTACAAAAAAAAATTATAGTTCTGAAATGACAAAAACAAATTTACCGCCAGGAATCGAACCCGCGACCATCGGCTTACCATGCCGCGCCCTTAACCACTCGGCTATTCCTTACTTGTTGTTCTCCAACAACAAGCGGAGCCCTATAAAGTGCGTTGTTGCATAGCGGGCGATCAACACTCGCGTGTTCCAATGATCCAAGGCCGCCGGAAACAAAATTTCGATATTTAAAAAGACTATGTGTCGCAACTCCATCCGTTACTTTTTTCATTCGTGGACTTTATTCGATCTGCATTTTTTTATAGTGGAGCACGTGTTGTTCGCCCAGTATGCGACCACGCACTTTATAGGGCTCTGCTTGTTTTTGAGCACAACAAGTGTGGAATAGCCGAGTGGTTAAGAGCGCGGCGTGACAACGCGAGGGTCGTGGGTTCGATTTCTGACCGAACATCTTTTTTTTCTCATTTGACAACTATTTTTCTTTTTTTCCAATTGATGCACCAGAAAACCCATCGGTAAACAAGTGTTGAAAAAAAAATCATCTGAAGTTAATTCAGAATTGATAATGAATAAAGTAATTAAGTATTTATGTAATGCTATAAAAAAATGGAGGTTGAATAAAGTCTACGAATGAAAAAAATAACGGAAGGAGTTGCGGGACGCAGTCTTTTTAAATATCGAAATTTTGTTTTCGGCGGCCTTGGATCATTGGAGCACGCGAGTGTTGATCGCCCGCTATGCAACAACGCACTTTATAGGGCTCCGCTTGTTGTTGGAGAACAACAAGTAAGGAATAGCCGAGTGGTTAAGGGCGCGGCATGGTAAGCCGATGGTCGCGGGTTCGATTCCTGGCGGTAAATTTGTTTTTGTCATTTCAGAACTATAATTTTTTTTTGTAATCACTCACTACAGAATCAATCATGAGATCGATATTGGTGAGGACGAAAAAAGATTATCTGAAATTCATTGATAATGACTTTCAAAAACCTTGATATTATTCATAATTTAAACAAATACGTTATCATTTTGCATTATTCTGCGACAAAATTCAAACAAATTTCGACACATTACCAATAATTCACTGGTTCATAAGTACTCTAACAACTGGGGATTGGAGAAGTAGTTGTAAAAATTATTTGTCCAATTGTTGTTTGTCTGAAGTGTGTCAAAAAATTATTTTTCGTTTCGTGTTTGTAAATTTTTCGTGTTTCATTTTGTGTCATCTAATTCGGTAAAGGAAAGAAAAAATCTCGTGAGCAGCTTTTTTTGTGATAAAAATGTTTAAACAAATTGGTTGTTTTTTTGCAAAACACAAAATTGTGCAAATTACAATTCTCTCCAATCGAGTAATGTAAGAAATCTCGTCACTTCCCCGTTCCCTACATTTATTGAATTTCGCACAAGATCTGCATGCACGCACAGCCTTCGTTTATAATTTGTTGATAAATAAATAAATATTCATCTGACTATCGGATTGTGTGTATACGCTGAACCGTCATCTTTCGGGTGCGAGAGAGACATCATCATGCACAACCAGCAAGGCGCGCGATAGAGCGCTTGCAGTCGCTCAGCGGCCAGTGGCGCTCAACGCGCGGGCACGAAGATCGCGGCAGAGTCGATTCGCCTGGTGTCCCGTTGTACTGTCGCGTTTGATCGTTGATAATTTTGCATCCCGGAATCGCAATCAAACGTTTTTTTTTTTTCTTCGTTGAAATGTCGTTGATACGATAGGCTAACTTGCATTACCGAATGTCGAAAAGTGAGGCGGACAGATTTTCTCAAACGAAAAAGTGACACCGAAATGCAACGGTTTTCGGCGGTGCATCGTGGGTGCACGGGATTCTCGTAACACCTAAGTAACCCATTATTTGGAGGGTATTTTCACACAACTTCTCATGGAAGCTCGGCGAAATCGGTCGAGTACTTTCGGAGATATCGCCCTTTACTCATTCCGACTTTCAAAACGGCGTATGTCCACTCCCAATTGTCGGACAAAAAGTTTAAGGGTGGTTTCGGATTCAGCGAAGTGTATACTATCATCTTATCATTACAAGATAATCCACTGAAATAGCATTGTATATCTTTTTTCGCAATTTTCAAAAATGTTCACCTCGGCGAAAATACACTTTTTTGCAAAAGTCGACGCCATTTTGTTTTTTATCGTCCGATCGAAGTGGGACTAGAACCATTCGAAAGCTAATTAAATTTCCTATGCACCCTAATTTTTTCAAAATTTTTTATCGACTATTCGCGACGTGCTCCGAAAAAATCGAAGTGATCCCTAACTTTCGCTCACGACTGTATTATGGTTTAACGGGCATCAAGCGATAGCATACGAAGCGCCAAGTGGCAAATCCACGAACTAAAAAACTTTCTTGACGGATTTCTCGCACAATATGCTTTTATTGAATGAATAACAATAAAAAGTTAATTTTCTTCCCTGAGAAGAATGGTGCTCTGGTCGTTTTTTTTGTGGCAATTTTTTCGTTAATTAGTATTCAATCATAGAAAAACCGAGGCGACTTTCGTCCTCCATGACAGTATTGTCGAACCCAGAAGTATTCTTTTTATTATGAATTCTACGCACATTTCCCACGTCCTTTCAGACCAGAGCACCGTGCATACCACATCACTTCATGTTTTAAAACACTTCGCGGTCTATTTTATTGCGAAATAAACGAAAAATCCGTCAAGAAAACTCCGAGGCGTCAAACTCTCTCTCTCTCTCTACTCTCGACCTGTCATTTTTAGTTAGAGCATTTTTCGTCAGGTTCGCTAGTGGTAAATCAGTGAGCTCCCCAGTAACGTGTTATGCGATCACCAGAACCCCGAGTCTCAAATCCATGCAAAGTGACATTCGCAGTATTATATGTAGTGGATTGTGTTTTTCTACTGCGGATGATGTATTATTACTGCAAATTGCAATAGAATGCATGTGAATTTAATATATATCTGTATTTTGCAATAAGTATGTATTCGGAATAAGGTGATAAATAAAAGATTTTGAGATGACACGCATTAGACAGAAGAATTTTGTTTATACATTTGAAATCTTTTGTTTCGAGTTTTTTTCTGCCCGCGCGAGACTCTTCTAATAAATTGTTCACCCTTCACTCACACCCGGCCTCATGCCAGATGAATTATAATCTCTATAAGTAAGCGAAAATATATTTATATTTGTATTATTATATTAATTCTCATACTTTCATCAAACGATAAAGCATTATCCCCGAAAACAAGCCAATCATCCATCCGGCCGCGAATCACAAGTACCAGAAGGTGCACCTATTTCACAAGCAATGCGGTGGTCCAGTTGGTAGCGTTCCTGACTTCGGTCCGCAGGGTCGCGGGATCGTCCCCGCGCTCAGTATTTTTTATATTTTTTTATTTTATTTTTTTTATGGGGCGAATTGTTCATTCGTGATACACGCTTATTGAAAGAACAATTTTGTAATCGTATGATAATACATCTGACATATTATACTTCATAATACTTTCATACTTTCTCTACTTATTCATACTTTCATCAAGCGATAAAACATTGTTTCCAGAAAACAAGCCAATCATCCATCCGGCCGCGAATCACAAGTACCAGAAGGTGCACTCAGTTCACAAGCGATGAGATGGTCCCGTTGGTAGCGTCCCTGTTATTCGTGAAACACGCTCAAGCAAATTTCAAAAGAATATACAGAGTGACATGTTAAGGGTGGCCACCCCCTTTTATTTCGCCCCCCGTAAAGATAATCGGACGGGTCGCAGATGATTTTTTAAGGAAATTTTCTGAACTTTTCGATAAAAAATACGGCGTTCATCGGAAAATTATAGATTTTGCAGCACAAAAGTGACTGCTACGAAAATAATGTGAAAACATATTTTTTTCAGATAGGAATAAAGTAGACTTTATTTCGAATACGGAACACATGCGAAATTTTTTTTTTGAGTATTGCGTATTTTAACATTTTCCGATGTCAAAGTCTTTACGCTCGAAGAATTTTGTTGTTGTTTTTTTTACTTACATGATTAAATTCGGTGGTTTTCTAGAAAAAGAAGTGAAATCCACATTTAAAACTTCATAAAGTAAAAAATGTACACCAAGTAATAAAAATAGTAGTTTTCGTCGAAAAGTATTTTTTTCAAATAGTGTGAAAAATAAAATCAACATTTAAAAAAAAAAAATTAAACTTGACGTGCATGCAACCTCTTTTTCTTAACCATGCACCCCAAGTTTGATTTTTTTTTTTTTTAATGTTGATTCTATTTTTCACATTATTTGAAAAAAATACTTTTCGACGAAAACTACTATTTGTATTACTTGGTGTACAATTTTACTTCATAAAGTTTTAAATGTGGATTTCACTTCTTTTTGTAGGAAACCACCGAATTTAATCATGTAAGTAAAAGAAACAACAACAAAAAATTCTTCAAGCGTAAAGACTGACATCGAAAAAGGTGAAAATACTTTGACATTCAGCACTAACGCTTTGATTTTTCGGTGTTTTGCCTACTTCGCGTCATGACGAATGTGATATATATATTCTTTTGAAATTTGCTTGAGCGTGTTTCACGATTGAACAATCAGCCCCATAAAAAAAAATTTTTTTAAATACTGATCACGGGGGTCGATCCCGTGCCCCTCCGGACCGAAGTCAGGCACGCTACCAACGGGACCATCTCATCGCTTGTGAACTGAGTGCACCTTTTGTTACTTGTGCTTCGCGGCCGGATGGATGATTGGCTTGTTTTCAGGTATAATGAGATGATGATGATGATGAAAGTATGAATAAGCAGAGAAAGTATGGAAGTATTATAAAGTATAATATGTAATACGAAATATGTATACGAAGCGGGGTATTTTCGACTCCCGGTTATGTGAGCGAATAATTTCGGAACGGCGAGACGAGAAAGGCAGTTCCTCTCCAGATGGGTGTAAGTTAGGACGTATAAATGAGACAATGAAAGAATGAAGTGAGATAATGTGAAGGAATGAGTACTATTTGAAATTTATTCAATTTCTTAACAAATATAACAATACATCTAAATTATAGATGTATTATCATACGATTACAAAATTGCTCTTTCAATGAGCGTGTTTCACGAATGAACAATTGCCCCATCAAAAAAAATTAAATAAATACTGAGCGCGGGGAACGATCCCGCGCCCCTCGGGACCGAAGTCAGGAACGCTACCAACTGGACCATCTCATTGCTTATGAAATAGATGCACCTTCTGGTACTTTTGATTCGCGGCCGGATGGATGATTGGCTTGTTTTCGGGGATAACGCTTTATCGTTTGATGAAAGTATGAGAATTAATATAATAATACAAATAAAAATATATTTCCGCTTACTTATAGGGATTATAATTCATTTGGCATTAGGACGGGTGTGAGTGAAGCGTGAACAATTTATTAGAAGACTCGCGCGGGCCGTCGGGTGATGTCACGCGCGAGTCGTGTTCTCAGGGTCCTTCTTCGCAGCACGGCACTGAATGTATGTACCTACTTCGATTAACAATATTGTCGCTGAAGGCGCTGGTTACTAGTGGCACGGAGTTGCGCTCTGCTACCGCGAGAGGCGGTACCCTCGATTCTGAGTTGAACAGCTGAGCTTGATGCCCGTTAAACATTCAAAGATGTAAAAAATGTTCAAAATACGAAAAAAGAGATTATGGCTACTTTTAATCTTATTTTTTCAACAAAGGAAGCTCTGAATCACGAATATTGCCCTACTGGATCCGAAAGCTGGTGCAAATGGCAGAAAGCAATCGCCTTAAATAAAAATCCAGAATTGGAAGATCTTTTACCATTACTTGACAAAAATATCAAACAGCATCTCTTGCCAATTTATCAAAATTTGTCCAGAGATGATTTTCTAGAAAGATGTTTGGGTGGCCATACCCAAAATGCAAACGAAAGTTTCAACGCGACGATCTGGCGATTGGCTCCGAAACACTTACATTCTGGACTAAAAATTGTTGAAATTTCGGCCTCCATTACTGCTGTGTTATTCAATGATGGCTTTGATTCGATCCTAAGGATTTTGAATGCGTTGGACATAATCATTGGCACCAACTGCGGAGTTTTCGCTGAAACCTCTGATGAGATGCGACTTGTACGACAGAACCGAATGAGCCTTTCTAAGACAAAAGAAGCTTGTACAGCCCGGAAACGGCAGCTAATGGAGGAAAGTCAGTTTTTCGAGGAAGTTGAAGGTCTACTGTACACACCTGGAAAGGCTGATTAATCAGTAATTAACAACAATTAATAGAAACTTGAAACTTGAAACGCGATTATCTCCAAACTACTCTTTCAAAAACTGCTCGTGTTATAGTTCACAAAGTTGTCAACCGATTTGGATGAAATTTTGGATGGTTACTTTCAGTAATATTATCGGAAGGATATACCTAAAGTTTGAAAGTTAACGTAAACAAATAATTTTTTTAGGGTCAAGTATGTCGAAAAAATTGTCGAAAAATTGAACTTTGTAGTAAGCAGGCTCCGAAATTTGCAAATTGCACTATTTCATCATTTTCTTAATATACCCCCTTCCCCTTAATATGTCAGTAAACGAATGACACTTATTAAATCTTTTTCAGATCAACAGAAACAGAGTGACAACTGCAGTACTTGCCGATCTCGCGGAAAACAGGCGTCCGAAGACCCTTAACCCCTTTACTGGTGAAGGAGTCAAGTGGACATTTTTGGTAGACTATTTTTTTCTTACTATCAACTTGAAATTTGGTACTGGAGGGTTTTTGGGGTCGCTGATTACGAAAAAAGTGTGCAAAATTTCAGCCCTCTATTTCAATTACATACCGTGCCTGTAGGCATGAACTTTTTTACATTGGAAGCGCATTTAAATTTCAACATTTCCGAATTTCTTTTCGTTCAATTTTTTCAACCCCTTATTGACTGGTGAACCCCCCATATGACGGGCTGTCGACAAAAATGCGTTATATACAAAATTTCCTCGGGTATCAGTACTAAAACCTGTACTCGAGGATTTTCGGGGTCGCTGATGACGAATCTGCACTCCAAATTTAGAAATTTAAGATGGCAGATACAATATGGCGGACCAAAAATGCAATAAGTCATTCGACGAGAGCGAACGTTAGTACTCAAGGGTTTTTGAGGTTTCTGATTACGAATCTGCACTCGAAACTTGAAATTGCAAAATAGCGGATCCAATATGGCCGACTAAAACTGAAAAAAATCATTTGACTAAAGCGAACGTTGGTACTTGCAGGTTTTAGAGTCGCTGATTATGAATCTGCACTCAAAACTTAGAATTTCAAAATGGCGAATCTAATATGGTCGACCAAAAATCCAAAAAGTTGTTTGATGTCACCAAAAATTGGTGCTGGGGGGTTTTCGAGGTTCCTGATTACAATTCTGCACTTCAAATTTAGAAATTGAGTACATATTTATTTATCACCTCCATCATTAGTTCGCATTTTTCATACGATCCGAAGTGTGCCACGGTAGGCTGCATGGTGGGCATTAACACTTAATTTTCGTTTTAATTTTTTGTTCTATTTCTTTTAAATTTGGAGTGCAGATTCGTAATCAGGGACCTCGAACACACCCGAGCACTCATTTTTCCTCACATCAAACGACTTTTTGAATTTTTGGTCAGCCATATTAGATCCACCATTTTTAAATTCTAAGTTTCGAGTGCAGATTCGTAATCAACGACCCCAAAAACCCTCGAGTACAGGTTTTAGTACTGAAATATTAAGAAACTTCGTACATAACGCATTTTTTTTGACAGCCCGCCATATGGCGGGCTCACCAGTCAAAGGGTTAATAACGCCACCATTTTATTGGTCGTTTTAAAAAAAAAAATTGTAACTTGACAGTTCTAATAAACTCGTGTTCTAATTTGAAAATGATCAATGATCAATGATCATTATTTTATCCACTCTAAAAAAATTCTCGAAAAATATCTGTGTTTCACGCCTCTAAAGGGATTTCTCGCTTTAGCCCCTTCGCTGGGAGATGAAATGTAGCCGATTGTACCATGCCAAAATGGCAAAACGAATATGGCAGATCAAAATTTTTAAATGTAAATTTCAAAAATGACATATTTAATTTAATTTTTGGTACATCACGAACTCATCCATGTTATGCCATGAATGCGGGTAATAATTTTCGATCTTGCCAATGAGAAGCCGAACTCGAAATCGGTTTCACATTAGAGTGAGACAACCTATTTGTCTAGTTTGGTCTAAAGGATAAGTTACAAAGAATTTAATAAAGTTTCGGCGATATACCTTAGGATCAAACTCGTTGGCACTAACTAGTGCCAACCACGGATTATTCCGTCGAAGACTATCCGATGACTCACGACATCCCCTTCATATGTCCTTCGCCCTCGGCTGCAAATGCGGTTAGCTTTTGCAATAGCTGATAGGCTAATGTGAAAGCGTTTCCCAATTTCAGTATGCCAAGGCAAGTTGGCAATGACTATTACTGCAGTATCAGCAATTTTAGGGGGTCAAATCGGTGGCCGATTCCTATTGTGTATGGGACATTCGAGGGCACAACAATACTCATTGTTGTAGAAATTGTTTCCTATATTTTAACCAGCCATGCTGGATCAGATATTTAAAATTTTAAAACGTAATGTTATATTTGTATCCAGTGACCCCAAAAACCTCAAGATCCTAAATTTTGAGTGAGATAAAGAGATTAAAAAAAGTGTTGGTAAGCCAATTGTGTCCACCATTTTGAATTTCGAAAATCTAATTTCATATTCGTGTTCAAATACCCCTGAGTACCAAGTTTTATCGATATCAAAACATGTCACCGGGTTTTTTTTCAAGATGCGTACATTGCGTCAAACGCAAGGCGGCACGACTTTGATCCGCGCGATATGCGTCATACGCTCTGAAAGGGTTAACAAGGTGAAATTATATTTCATTTTAACTCCGAGGAAATCGACCTCGATCCCGGTCTTGCATAACGATCGGATAACAGTTTCCCCCAGACAGCAGAGTTCTAATGTTTCATCAGTTATGGGTGTTTCGTGTTGTACTTTGTCTATTCGTATGTTACGACACTGTGCCCCGCACAGTCGCAACGCACTGTCAGCACTTTGTCGCGTGCTTGGTGCGACGGCGGGCGTAAGTCGTTCGCATGGGTTACTGATCCGAGCGCACCGATTTAACAAATTTTCGGGAGCGGTCGGCAGCCTGCTGACCCACTATCGTCTCGCAATGCATCCGCGAGTATTCTCTGCAGTTTTTTCTCCGCCCCTTTTTCCACGGGGTTAATAGCTCCTGTCAGCACGCCTAAGCCCAAGGTCGCTACTGCTTTCTATGTCATTGTCACCGCCGACATCTTTTGACCCGTGGTAGGACGTTGTCTTGGGTTGTTATCTCCAGTACGTTGATTCTGGAGCATCCCTGGTCCTCACCTGGTACTGACAGACGATGCCTCGTGTGTGAAGCTGCCTGATCCATCGTATTCTTAAGAGCATGGAAGAACTTTCGTTTATCCTTATGTGCGCTGTGGACCCCTGATTTCTCTTTTTTACACGCCTGAAACTTTTTTTTGAACGTGCTTTTTAAAGCGATTGCATGTACAATATCATTACGATGAATATGTATCGCATTCGGTGTCAAAACCGTGCCAGACTTAGAAATCCTAAACATCGTCAGTCCCATCTGCGATCGCTGCAGGGTCATCCGATGGTGATGTCGAATTCGTGGTGCTTCACGAATGGAGATAACTATTTCCAAACGATGATCGCATTTTATCGTTATTCATGAAGAAATCATGATGCGGTGAATTTTTAACGTTCTCCCGTTTCTGCAGTCGCGTATTCCATTTATCTGCGCAATTTTTCTTTTCATGCTACTTTCTTTATAATTACCGCTTGTCTGCACATTTTTCATTTCACATTGTTCAATGTTATTGTGTGATTACAGGAATTTATATGCTCCAATGATAAATGAATAATCCTTATGCTCCAATGACATATGAATCATCCTTACATTTGAACAATGTCTTTCTTTTCCCGCCACCTTCCCGTCTTGAAAAATTGATGAAATAGCGTATCGAATAATAATATGTAGTGCGAAATAATGTAGTACGATGAGTAGCGCACATTACGGTAACGGGCTTACGAATTTTGTGATAAAATAGTGGTTAATGAGTCGCAGTATAACGCTCGTTTCTGCTAATGAAATTTTCGATAGTCGTGTGTCGCGAACTTGTCGAAATAACGCTTGACATAAGGAAACTCGATATCCAGAAATGAAAGAATTTGTCGAATTGTAAACGAATTGTAAAGGTATCATAACAAATTTAATTTGATTAATAATTAATTATTCCAAGTAAAAATTATCTTGCTTCCAACTACGCCGCATAGCAATCCACATTAGTTAGTGAATTTTTGTGTTTTTATCGGTATTGTTTTTGTAAAGCACTATTTTTCAGCGGCAGATGTTTTAATTATTCAGCTTGCGTTTTTTTATTTCGCTGAAGTATTTTTATTTTCATATCACTCACTCTGTAAGTCGGATCCTTCAGACAAATAAAAATTGCAAGAAATTGCTAAAAAAGTGAAATTCGGAACCCTTAACCCTGTACAATCAGTACACGATGACGATCGAAACTTTTAAGAATTTATTTACATCATCAGAATGAGGAATGCATATCATAATGTTTTCTTGGAAATTTTTTAAAAATAATGTGTTCATATGATCGCGCTGAAATATAAACATTAAACCGTAACAGTTTGTTATATATACCTCTGCATATATCCGAGCCTCGAACGCATGCCCTTTAAGATTTATATTATCTTGTTTAAGGGGAAGCATGTCTCCGGCTGCAACTTTCAATTGCCACTCAACCAGGTCGGTTCCAGTAATTTCTTCAGTCACAGGATGCTCTACTTGAAGCCGGGTATTCATTTCCATGAAATGAAACGAGAGAGTTTTTCTATCGACAATAAACTCAACGGTACCGGCTCCTACGTAGTTCACAGCTTTAGCAGCCCTGACCGCAGCGTCACCTAATTTTGTTCGAAGTTCTTGAGTTAGCCCTGGCTGAAAGTAAATAATTTTACTTGTTCTTAAACTATCACACCACCCTTCATTCATTATGTTGTCATAGAAAATAGTGTTTAATAATTTGTAATACTAGTAGATTAAATAAAATCTTGGAAAAACAATTTTAATAAACATCTTTGTTTATTCAAAAAACTATTTTTACAAAAATTTTAATTTTTTTTATTGATAACTCGTGTTCACATTTAATCTGTTCCCTAAACGAGTATCAAACGAATTAAAAAATTAACGTGACGGTGGAATATACGTTACAATATATACGTAGATGAGTTTTTATGCCTCCGTGCTTTTCCTACTTGACCGAATATAGCGTGTCTTATGATGTTCCACCGATTGCTGAGGAGTAAGTAGGTGGTGAAATTCTGGACCGAAAAGTTCTCTGACATTTTTTCCTCCGACGCCCACCTGATGAGATATTAATTAAGTTGAGCCAATAGCACACGCCTAATAAATGTTCGACATGGCGAGTAAGGGGTATGCGTAAGGCATACAGCACCTGGAAGTGCATTCCCGAAACATGAATAAAATGAGATAGTGTTAATGAAAAGAAATGATGTAAGGAGGGAACGATAGAAAATTGAGTCGAGTCTGCGCGATTGTTAGTTTACTAATTTGTAAAAAATCGAAAAAAGGTTGAAAGAGAACTTTCCTTCTACTTCCTTCATTGTCAATTAATAGCGATAAATTTCCACATTTACCATCATTTACCTAGAATGTAACCTCGAAGCGCTACAACACCCTGAAGCGTGGTATTAGTCATGGGAATCGACAATACTTATTGACTAACATGAATTGAAAATTTAAGTTAAAAGACATTAAATAATCCTTGTAATAAATTCCATGTATTTTCATTTCCAGTATGTATTTGAAATCTTTTTATTAAACAAATTTTGCGAATCATTACGCTTTGTAGTCTCTAGTGAGATAAAAATTTCAAAAAATCAGTGACAAGCAACAATTTGCGGTATATTAAAAAAACACCCGTCATCGATTTGACGCGATTATCATTAAATTGTTTATTGCAATGTAAAACAATTTTTCGATTATTTGAAACTGCTGAATTAAAATAACTGAATGGAAAAACATTTTTTATTTAGTTTGTTACTTCCAAAATCATATATGGTATCCAAAAAATTCTTCTTGTATCATTGCAAGAAAATTCGATAGAAGTGATTGAATGAAATTTAAGTGTAATATTTTTTCTCGAATTGCAATGAGCAATTGAAAAATAGTATATTGTATGACTAGGGACGAAACAAGATGATTTCGAGTGTGAAGGTGCCTGTCCAAGCCGAAGGCGAGGACTCGCATCATACGAGTCTGAAATCGTGTCTCATCCTGCGTCACACACTATATTTTTCATATAATCTGTATTAAAACGGAGAGTTTCAATATCTGGAGCCAGCCAAAACGGCACAATTTTCGACCGGTAGCGCAACAAAAAATCAGATTAGTCGATCTTTTACGTGAATATTGCGAGTCTTATAATAAACAAATGCAATTGAGGCCGTGATGAAATGAAATTAGAAACTGAATATATTCCGCCCTAGGGCAGACAGTGATTATTATTTTTTTTTTCATAAACTGCAACGAATAATTTTAGAAGCTTAATTTAATGTAATTGCAAAAAAATTAAACAAAAAATATATTTTCATTCAGTTGTAATTTTCAATTATCGAAATTTTTTAATACATTGCAATAAGCAACTTTTTCAATAAGTTTGATTTGATTGCAAAAGAAGTGAAATTGGAGAATATATTTTAATTTAAGGGCAATTTCATTAATCAAAACTATCTCGAAAATCGCAATAAACAATGTAATGATAATCGTATAAAATCAATGATAGGTGTTTTTTTTATTATACCTGTATGTGTTCAACATTTTTCAGTTTTTATTAAAAAAATTAGTTGAAATTTATTAAAAAGTTTGGGTAATGTCTTTCAACTTCGATTTTGTATTAAATTTTCGATTAATGTTAGTTAATAAGTACTGTCGATTTTTCATGACCAATACCGCGCTTCAAGGCGTTGTAGCGCTGCGAGGTTACATCCCACATAAATGATTTTAATGTGGAAATGTGTCATTAGTAATCAACCGATTGAACAATCGATCGAGTAAACAATCGATCGTTCCTTTGATTGCTCATAACACTGTTGATTACTAATGATAAATTTCCACATTAAAATCGAGTTAATCGAGTACCTCGATCTTTTCTCGATTACTTACAAATTTTTGAAGGAATAATTGCGCAGAATGCCGACTCTATTTTCTATTGTCCCCTCTTTACATTGTTTCTCCTTCATTAACACTACTACATTTTACACTAGTCACAAAAATTAAGGGATATAAAAAAAATTCCAAATTTTTGGGCGATTTTCAACAAGCTGTAACTCCGAGGAAAATGGTCGTACAGACAAAATAAAAAAAGCAAATTGTAGCTCCAAGTGTCTAGTTTTCAGATATGACCATGAAAAATTTTTGTCATGTCCAGGTCTGGAGAAATCCTAAGAAAACTGCCGAAAAAAAATTTTTCCAAATTTTTTCCCGTCTAAAAAAAGGTCCACGGGCTTCAAAAAAATTTTTTTGATTGTTTCGTTTAAAAGCTCTTTTAGAGAATTTAATACTCTTGAATTTGGCGTATTAAAAAAGCCTGTACGACGATTTGCCGCAGAGTTATCGTCAATCAAAGCAAAAAAGTTCTTTTTGACTTTAATATTCAATAACTCCGGAAATAATGATCGTACAGGAAATCGAAGGAGGGTTTTGAAAACTGCACGATATTCTCTATAAGAAAATGTTAACATCTTTTAGAAAAAAAATTTTTTTCGAATTGAAAACTTGGACTGAAAAAAAGACAAAAATTCGCATAATTAAGGATATTTGGATAACTTGGTATAACTTTGTATAAAATGGATGAACGAAGGATATCGTCGGTAATTTTTTAACCTCAAAGTGTCCCCTAAAATCCCTCAAAAATTCAAAGCGCTGCGATTTTTTTTTCATTGTGCCCCGAAGCTTCAAATTCTTTGTTTTTGCAAAAATCACCATTATGAGCAATTTTGTGATTTTTGTTCATTTTTTCGATGAAAAAAAATTTTTTCTCTCTAAAATCTTTATTTTTTCGATTAAAGAGATTGATTTCAATCGAAATCGAGATTGAATTCTTCAAATTCTTTGTTTTTGCAAAAATCACCATTATGAGCAATTTTGTGATTTTTATTCATTTTTTCGATGAAAAAAATTTTTTTCTCTCTAAAATCTTTATTTTTTCCATTAAAGAGATTGATTTCAATCGAAATCGAGATTGAATTCTTCAAATTCTTTGTTTTTGCAGAAATCACCATTATGAGCAATTTTGTGATTTTTATTCATTTTTTCGATGAAAAAAATTTTTTTCTCTCTAAAATCTTTATTTTTTCGATTAAAGAGATTGATTTCAATCGAAATCGAGATTGAATTCTTCAAATTCTTTGTTTTTGCAAAAACAAAGAATTTGAAGCTTCGGGGCACAATGAAAAAAAAATCGCAGCGCTTTGAATTTTTGAGGGATTTTAGGGGACACTTTGAGGTTAAAAAATTACCGACGATATCCTTCGTTCATCCATTTTATCCAAAGTTATACCAAGTTATCCAAATATCCTTAATTATGCGAATTTTTGTCTTTTTTTCAGTCCAAGTTTTCAATTCGAAAAAAATTTTTTTTCTAAAAGATGTTAACATTTTCTTATAGAGAATATCGTGCAGTTTTCAAAACCCTCCTTCGATTTCCTGTACGATCATTATTTCCGGAGTTATTGAATATCAAAGTCAAAAAGAACTTTTTTGCTTTGATTGACGATAACTCTGCGGCAAATCGCCGTACAGGCTTTTTTAATACGCCAAATTCAAGAGTATTAAATTCTCTAAAAGAGCTTTTAAACGAAACAATCAAAAAAAATTTTTTGAAGCCCGTGGACCTTTTTTTAGACGGGAAAAAATTTGGAAAAATTTTTTTTCGGCAGTTTTCTTAGGATTTCTCCAGACCTGGACATGACAAAAAATTTTCATGGTCATATCTGAAAACTAGACACTTGGAGCTACAATTTGCTTTTTTTATTTTGTCTGTACGACCATTTTCCTCGGAGTTACAGCTTGTTGAAAATCGCCCAAAAATTTGGAATTTTTTTTATATCCCTTAATTTTTGTGACTAGTGTATATGTGATTCAGGAATGCTCGACGTTCAAGCCTCATCATTAGCGCTTTTACACGCACACTTTCAACGTGCTCTTTGTCTTCACGCATACCACTTACTCGCCGTGTTAACTGTTTATTCGGCGCGTCCTATTGGCTCAACTTAATTAATTAACATCTCATCAGGGAGGCGTCGGAGGAAAAAGTAACAGTGACGTTTTAATCCAGAAATTCACCGCCTACCCACCCCTCACTGATTGGTTGACCATTATGGGATATTCTGTACAGAGATCTCACTTCTTCGACTCGTGAGTTATTTTCTTCACAAAAGGTACCTCAACCATCATTCGATCCTAATTCCAACCTAAAATCCGGTGACTTCAAGTTAAAGGAACTTCGACAATACATGCGATATCAAATTTTTGTAAGATGACTCGAAATTGAAACGACTCCTATATAAAAGCAAACTTAAGTTATGTATGAGCATGAGAGTGTGAGAAGCGACTACTGATTAAGTGAATCTTTTCTTTTAAACTCCTTATCACGAATATAATAGATAAAACTATCAATTCATGTGTTAATATCCGTGGTGCAACAAAAAAAACTGGAAATTGTAAGAATATCACAACATGCTTTGGGCATAGCATGAACCCGACCTTGATATCTTTTCCTTAGTTCACCTGTATTTGGGCTTTAATATTCAGTTATCTCTATACATTTAGAGTAGCAGTCCTGTACGCCATTCTTCATATGGAAATCCTCCAAACTACATTTACTTCGTTATTTTGCAACTGGTTTTCCAGAAAAAGTTGAAAAGCCGTACATTTCATCCCTTCTTAAGACACATTTTTTTATAAATATAATATATTAAAACACTATAAAACTCCCATCCACAGTAGCAGTTAAGTCGTTTTAAGCAATTAACTTTTCGTGTAAGCAAAGTTAATCGTTTCTCACCACTGAATTCTTTGAATCGCGGTTCAGAATTCAATTGTGCATCCTAGTAGATTTTACTAAAAAATGATGGCTCTTGTAAGGAACAAGACGATATTGAGATAAATTGTAGCAAGAACTCGAAACATTACCGCTGGGGCTTCTTCAATGATTTTCTGATGCCTCCGTTGAACCGAGCAATCACGCTCAAATAAGTGAACTATTTCGCCGTATTGATCAGCGAAGATCTGGACCTCCACATGTCGAGGTTCTGCTATGTACTTTTCTAATAGTACTGCGGAATCACCGAAGGCTTTTATTGACTCTGTTCGAGCTGATTCGAGAGCGTCAGAAAAATCTGTCTCTTCTACAGCAATCCTCATTCCTTTTCCACCACCTCCGCGTACTGCTTTTATCATTACTGGAAAGCCTATTTCACGAGCTTTCGCAAGTAAAGTTTTATTTGTCTGATCATGTCCGTGATATCCTTGAAAAAAAATTATTGGATGTAAATACTCTAGTGGATATTAAGAAAAATTGAATACTCAGAGAATTCTTTATTTACGACACATCGTGACAATATTCTGCTACGTAAACATAACAAAAAAAGACATTTTTAATGTAATTCACAAAAGAAAAAGTTCTACATTTTTCGTCAGTCTAAAAACGGCAACGGAAGGTGTCGTAAATACTGTATCTATACTGTAACGGAATAAGCCCAGTTTTATCTCTGGAGTCAAAATTTAAAAAAATGTTGTACATTTCAAGTAATGACGACCCAGTCCACCTTATTTCTCCAATAAATTTACCAAATTTCATTCGGCACGATGTGTCGAAGGCCGCGACGGGGCCATTGATACCAAAGTAGGATTAACACACTTTGGATTTCAGCCAAATAAGCAAAACTGCGATGCTTTAATTGTAAAATACTAAGGTTACTTCATTTGTATACAGGGTGAGGCAACAACTTTCATCAGTAAAAATATTTCCTCAAATATCGGACTTGGAAAAAAACTTTTAAAACAAAAGTTGCATAGTTCGCAGGGGCTCATAGAATGGTGGCTACGAGCTTTATCCGTGTGGAGGCGCTTTGAAGATTTCAAAGTCTCCTTTATTTTTTCAAATGGGACCATCATGTTTTTTCTTCAGAATTCCATTAAAGAACCCAAAAGAAGTTCACACACCAATTTTCAGAAAAATCCATTCTGAAGAAAAAACATGATGGTCCCATTTGAAAAAATAGAGGTGACCTTGAAATCTTCAAAGCGCCTCCATACGGATGAAGCTCGTAGCCACCATTCGATGACCCCCTACGAACTATGCAATTTTTGTTTCAATAGTTTTTTTTTAAGTCCGATATTTGAGGAAATATTTTTACTGATGAAAGTTGTTGCCTCACCCTGTATACTATATCACTACAAGTGGTTGTGATGCTGTGATGATGTGCGATCGGGGTTGCTGATGTTGCTGATGCAACACTCCGGGGTAACACATTGCAACAATGGGGTATTGACTGTGCTCCAGCTAGCTGACTATTTTACTTCACCCGTATTTCGTTATCATGCGAGTTATCAATAAATAAGGTAATATCGCCGCGGACGGCAGTCTATGACTAAAGTCCTTGGTTGGCACGTAACGAGCTTGGTCCTGGGGCATATCACCGAAACTTTGTTAAATTCTTTGTAACTGAAAGTTTAGACCAAACTAGTGAAATGAATTGTTTTAGTTTAGTGTCAAAGCGAGTTAGACTTCTGTCTCTCACTAGCAACATTTCGAACTATTACCCGCATTGATGGAATAACACCCTCTCAATTCCCGGGTTATAACAAACCTGCTCAGGCAATATTTAAAGGAAGAAAGGGATCAGCAGAAGGAGGCATGGAAGAGAAATGAAACGGGAGAAAGCTCAAGGGATCCTCGATTTAACGCCGAACTTAAAGAACGGGAGCTAAAAGTACGCTGAAAAGATTAAAAAACAGAAGGACAGCTCAAGAAGACGGTTTCACAGGGGAGAAGAAGGGAGAAGAAGAAAAGAATTGGAGGCACGGTGATGGGGGGCAACAAATTTTACGCCTTAAAGTTCGCAGGCGATGTAGCGATTCTTGTCGAGGATGGAAATTATCTGAGGAAGATGCTGGCAGAGTTGGAGAGGTACACGGACGGTATGGAAATGGAGATCAATGTAGCGTAAAAAAGATTGTTATCGTCAGGAAGAGAGTCAGAAAAGGGAGGTGAGGAACATCAGGAATGGGAAGTCATTGAAATGGGGGAAAAAATTGGGAAATGCAATGAAAGATGCAGGGGAAGGCAGAATATGGGTAATGATAACAGAAGAAAAACGTGCAAAGAAAATATTAATATTGGCGGTGGGAGTAGAAAAAAGAAAGGAACAAGATACACAGATTGACTGGGCAAAAATGGATCCATCGACATTGAGTCATATATAGCACGGGGGTGTTGGTTATAAGCAATAAATTTAAATTACATTTTCTTCATACCTCGGTCGAAAGTACGCACTTTCGGCCCGGATTTCGAGGCAGAAAGTTCAAGATTCCTGCATTGGTAAAAAAAAAACACGCTCGCCCTCTGTGACAGTGGGCGCAAAAACTTTTTCTTCATATCTCGGTCGAAAGTACGCTCTTTCGGCCCTAATATGACAGCGGGAGAGAAAAATTTTTGCATCCATAAGACCATCGCGACTGCTGTCAGTCAATTATAATTAACCTTAGTTATTCTATACATAAATAAAGTTCATCATTCAAATATTATCAATATTTTAATTGTCTCAAATATATATTAAAAATTGCAGTGAATTAAAAAGTGAAATGGAAAAGTAAGTGTAACTGTAATAAGCGAAGCAAGATGAGTGAAATGACGTCAAGTGACGAATCAATCGATGAAGAAGCGATGTTGAAAAATTTTAATGTGGAAGCAGAAGTAATCATCCAGGCAGATACATTTCCAAAGAAGTCTGTGGATTGGTACAATTGACACTATCAAGTTCAGAAGAAGCAAATTTTTATTATTCATGCTGAAACAAATAAACCGCAATAAGATTTTGTGCAAAATGAAAATAAATAACCTTTTATAAGTTTTAATTCATTTTTTTCTTTAAATGCAATTAGATTTGTTTTTTTTTATGGATTTGATGCCTGCCTCCCCGACCAGCAGCACTCGCTTCGCTCGTGCTGCAAATGTCGAGGCAGGCATCAAAACCGACGGCACTCGCTTCGCTCGTGCCGCGATCGTCGTGTCCGAAATCGAAACGTGCACCTATCGTACTTTCGACCGGGTATAAAGAAAAATAGTATACACCACACGGGCAGAAGTCTTACAGCCCTTATGATGTCCCTCGGCTTCGCCTCGGGCATCATCACGCGCAGTGCAGGAATGTCAAACTTTCTGCCCTTGTAGTGTAATATACTATTAAATAAACCAAGCTAAAATTAAAATCAAAGCGAAAACCAAAATTGGCAGAGCAGAAGCAGAGCAGGAGCCTATAATGAAAAATATTATAGGACAGAGGTCTACAATAAAATTTTTTTTTTTTCAATTTGTATATGTTCGCATAATAATTTGTGTATTCTAGCAATAATTTGAAAAAAATTGAAAAGAAAAGTAGCATAGACGGGACTTGAACCCGAGCCGTCCGGACGGGAGCTCGCTCGCTTACCGCTGGGCTACCATAGCTATTGGTCATAGGGTATAAATTTATGGTAAGCACACGGCTTCCCAACTTCGAGAGGCGTTTTCTCGAGAACGAAGCCGAGTTGGCAGCTAGACTTTTAGGGTTTGGTCAGCACTTACCCACACTATAACCACGCGGAGTGAGGACTCTCAACTCGATGCACCTCGCGGACCGTCTCCGTTAGTCCAGAGAATTAAGTCTTAACAGAATGAGTTTGAGAAGCGCAAAAAGAAAAGGTAAATTATCCGAAAATATGGTAAAATCAAACGATACAAGCAGGCAGCATGTGAGAACTTTCCCAGAGAAAGCGTTCTCAAAAGTCAGCACGAGCGATGAAACAAGTGATTCCTGGGATCAATAAGAGAAAAATGAGACAGCATGAACAAAAAATGGTGCGACCACACAATCGAGATAAGAATGCTCAAATGTGATGACTCACTTGAGATCGTCTCAAAAGATCTCACAAAAGTGTCTCTCTTGTGTCTTCCAATTATTTTCTCTCCTTTGCAAAAAAATCGATTCACTCTAATGTACTATATGTTTTGAATAATGGATCGAAATTTTTCAAATGTAAGCTGCAACCATAGATGTGCAGGGATAAGAATTAGCATAGTCTTATTTTAAATACATTACGTGGAGAAATATTCATTTTTCAATTCTCAAATACCTTTGATAATGGGCACTCCTGCTCTAGCCATAATCGTTTTCGATGTACTCTTTATTCCCATGTCTCGTATTGCATTTGGAGGGGGACCAATAAAAGTTATATTTTCTAAAGCACATAATGTGGCAAATTCTGCATTCTCAGACAAAAATCCATAACCGGGATGTATAGCAGAGGATTTAGAAGCTTTGGCAACAGCTATTATCTTGTCTTGCTGCAAATAGCTCTGGCTGGAAGGTGGTGCACCGATACAATATGCTTCATCAGCCAACTGCACGTGCCGGGAATGTTGGTCGACTTCACTGTAAACAGCTACTGTCTTTATGCCAAGTCTCTTCGCAGTGCGCGATATGCGGCATGCTATCTCTCCTCGGTTTGCAATAAGAACCTGTACAAACCAAATGTACTGAACATGATAGCCAATTGTTCTAACACCATTAATTGTGAAAGGTTACTTCTCTCAAAGTTACACAGACCAGTTATTCATGGAACGCTTTGACCAATGACATTCACGTACCTTATCAATTCGATCACATCTTTTCCATGACGTAGAGAATGTACAGGCACTGATATACATGAGGTTGCCTCTGTAGAATGTAATATATAACTAAACTGTCCAATTTTCATACTGCTAACATATTATTGAAAATGTTTACCTTTGAAATAAAGAATTTCTTATACTTAAATACATGACGGTCCCAAGCACTCGCAAATCTTTACGTTACTCAAATATGTTTCACTCAGCACGAGAAAGTGTAAGCTTAAATTGTATACGCTCGGCCGACAAAGATAATCCACGCGTCTGGTATTATGTGGATATATCGTTGCTTTTTTACTTCAATCGTCGTGCGGGCTTGGTGGGGATAGTTATTTTTGCCTTATCAGTCGACTACATATGCAGAGGAACATTTGCTCGAACTGCTTGATGTGATCGAGGTCATCGCACCATGCATGGGACTACACGACTACATGGTTCCATGCATCACAAACGGAAGCTACAGTGGACTACAGGGACTACAGTAAAGAAGACCGAACAGATAGGGGCAATGCACGACGAACCTGTACACTTGACGTACGTGTAATTGCCCCCCCCCCCCCACCGCCCGATTCACTAATCGGCTTCTAATTATGACCAAAGGTTTGTAATTCGTTTGTGATTACATCATATTTTTTGCTGAAAACCAATGAAAATTAAAAAAAGGTTTAACCAGATTTGACGAGGGACCCCCCAGCCCAGCACCGCAAACGCTTTTCCCTCAGAGTGGAAACTCTGGGAAATGCCATCTATTAAGTTAAGAGTCATCGAGCGCGCGTGCCCAACTCAGAATCGAGGGTATCGCCGCTCGCGGTGAAGTACGCAAAATATATTGATGATTAAAGCGCTACTTACGGCGAATTCGTGAACTAATGTATGTACGATTTTTAAATAACCGTAGCATTGAATAAGCCGGGCCCCGAACTTTTCAATTTCTCAACTAGCAAACCGTGTATTGAAGATATAAGGCAAAATATGTGTGTAAACATACAGATAACGTGTGCACCTCTCAAGCAAGAATATTTTTTAACAATAACACGAAGACTACATGATGTATAATATTATTATAAATCATCAATTTTTTAATTGCAGCGGATTTTGCTCCGCTACTCGCTACTTTTATAATTGTAGCAAATTTCTTTTCGATACTCGCTACTTTTATAATTGTAGTACATGATGTATAATATTATTATAAATCATGTAGAATATTATGCGAATAATATTATTATAGAATGTTTGAAATTTCTATAAAATAAACATCTTTTTTCAAATTCAATTATAAAACATCTGTGAAATTGTGCTTTTCATTCATATGATAAATAAATGGATAAAAATGAACAATTGATTCATTTGCTTGATTTCGAAAAATTATATTTGATAAAAATTTTTAATACAGAATAATGGAATATCATTTTCGAAACATGGTATTTATGAAAGAATATTTTCAATAAAATGCAATATGGCCTATTCGAATATGTTTTATACTACTTTTTCCGAAATTGTAATATTCGCATTCTCGACCTTTACTATATCCGTTTCCAAATTGGTGAAAAGGTGAAATTTTGATACTGAAAAAAGACGTTTTTTATTCACTGGAATATATATATTTTCACGATTATTCATGTCACTGTCCATTGAAGAGTAAAATTCCTTAAAACGATGCAAAAAGTACACGCTACAACGCACAAAAGTTACACGCTACAAATGTAGTGGAAAAATACTTTTTTCTCGCTACTTTGCTGCAGATGTAACGAAAAGTCATAGTAGCGTGCTACTTTTATAGCCTATAGCAGATTTTATTTCGCTGCTCACTACTTTTATAATTGTAGCGGATTCCACTTCGCTACACGCTACTTTTGGAGCGCGTAGCAGATTTTGTTTCGCTACTCGCTACTTTTTTAATTGTAGCAGATTTTGCTCCACTACTCGCTACTTTTATAATTGTAGCAAATTTCTTTTTGATACTCGCTACTTTTATAATTGTAGCGGATTCTGCTCCGCTACTCTTTACTTTCATAATATGTAGCGGATTTTTATTCGATACTTGCAACTTTTCGAACTCATTTAATTTCAACGCAGTACTTTTATAATTTTTGTGAATTTTAATTTGATACTCGAAACCTTCACTTTTATTATTGTAGTGAGTTTTATTTCATTACTCGATACTTTTGTAGCGAGTGGTGAATTTCGTTTCACTCCTAGATATTTTTGCAAGAGGTAATAATCATTATGTTATTACTATGATTTTGAAAAATATGGAATGGACGAATAATAGAAGGAAAGAAATTAAGCATGTAAACATTGGGAATAAAGAAAATCTTGCGTTTTTTATTCCCATTAATTGAAAATAACTGAAAAATATTTTTATACAATGTTTTGTAAAGTAATATATATAAATCACCGTATAACAGAACAGGACAGTATAACAGCAAAGAATAAGTGATAATGATTTGTGTTTCTTGCAAAAAGTGTGTATGGAAATTAATGTATCTTTTTTTTATAAAAAAATACGTGTGACAAGTTATGTAATGAGTTGACATTGTCGTCATGTCTTTACAAACATTTAAACCGGATTATTGTAGCATTCTGAATAGTGGTAAGCATCTATTAATTTTTTTCGCTGCATTAAAAAGTTATAAGCATAAACCATATAGTGGCCCTTAGCACGGCGTCAAACGAATTTTGACGCGTTCAACCTGTCGATGAGTTCCAAATAACTAAAAAAAAAGTGTGCAAAATTCCAGCCCTCTACTTCAATTATATACCGTGCCTGTAAGCATGAGCTTTTTTACATTGGAAGCGCATTTAAATTTTCAACATTTCCGATTTTCTTTTGTTTCAATTTTCTTGACCCCTTAACTGGTGAGCCCGCCATATGACGGGCTGACGAAAAAAATGCGTTATATACGAAATTTCTTAGGATATCAGTATTAAAACCCGTACTCGCGGACTTTCGGGGTCGCTGATTACGAATCTGCACTCAAAATTTAGAAATTCAAGATCGCGGATCCAACATGGTGGACCAAAAATGCAATAAGTCATTTGACGAGAGCGAACATTGTATCAGGGGTTTTTGAGGCCCCTGACAATGAAGACTACATAAAGGAGTCCGAACTCTAATGGAAGGGATCTAGGGAAAGTGACCACAAAATAGAGGAACGCGGAAGGTTCATTATTTATCCACCGTGAGCGCTGATTCCTAGAAGCGATGTCTTGAAGTAAGATATGTATGAGAGAGATCGCCATCTTGAATCGTACTTGAGCGTCTACAATGTTGATTTTAACCTTTTTGTGTATTTTGTTTGAATTTGAGCTATTTTTTAAATTGTAAATTCCAAAGAAGCATTGGACTAATTGCGGAATACCTCATTATTAAGGTCAGTAAATACTTTTTGATTTTATCATCACGGAACCGTAGACTGGTTGATTTTTTTACAGCAACGCGGAACTCACACGTCTCGTGCGTCGCATATTTTTCGTGTTTTATTTTAATTTTTTCTACATATATTTGCCAATATTGTTCAAAAATATTTATTATTTTTCTCTTTCAAAGCAGAGGAAGATTTGTGCAGTTATAGGCTGCACAAGAAAAGGCTGCACAAAAAAAGAGCTACATGGTGCGAGATGCAGGTTATTCAAAATGCCCAAGGTAAATGAATTTCGATAGCCTTCGAATAATCTGTTTTTTCCAGCTGATTAACCCTCAGTACAATATCTCACCAGCACGTCGTCAGTTCCAGCTACAAGTTATTATAAACCTGATACTCTTGTGTCGAAACATTACTTGCCGCAATAATATTTCAGAAAGATATTGAATATATTTGTGATTAAAATTGACTTTATTTAAAAACTGTTATTGGGTATTCAGTTCCATTAGCAACGACGTTTTTAGAAATTTGTGAGAATATTGTAACGTCCATTTTTTTTACCGCCAACATTCTTATTTGAGGTGAAAAAGAATTTTGCTGTACATCGAAACGCGCTTTTTTTTGGTTTCGATACACATTTTGTCTATTGTAGATTTATTATTAACAACTATTTCATTTCTGTATGAGCATTTGTTTCATTTTTGTTAATTTCTGTACGTCTACTGCTAATACTCACATTAATGTCAAGAAGAGAATATGAATAATTTTTGGAACTGCGGAGGGGAAAAACACCATGCGACACCCACAGCAATTTACGGCGAAAACAATTTTCTTGTTCTATGAAATAAATTACATCATTTTTTCAAGTTTACCTTGCGGTTTGAAATTTCCTTTATGTGTTGAAATTTCATAGAGTACACTTACATCCTTTCAATTTATTTTTAATAGAATACCGAAAAGCGACTACAATGTATTGATTCACTGGATACAAATCTCAAAATCGGAGACACCGTCTGCGAACTGCATTTTGCTGAGTCGCATATTGAGCGTGCGAATTTTTTCTACGTGGGAATCTTTCAACGTGAATAACAGCAACAATCAGGAGAAGACGCGCATGCGTCGCAAACAAGCTAAATTGTAATTCTAGTTGTTACAATTATGATTATTTGTACATAGGACATATTCTCGTCACAACTTTGTACGATTCTCGATATTTTCATGGAGAGCGAGGGTTCCGCCGCCGGGTGATGATTGCGGGGAATTGGGCTTCCTCCGCCGGGTAGTCATGATTTTCGCGGGTAATGGGACATCCTCCGCTATTCACTGGGTGGTGGTGATGCATCCCCGGGGTGACGGTGACGGGATACTTCCTCTCTCCGGGCGGTGATCTCGAACGGGTCCACGGGTGATGTTGCACGAGGGGGGAAATGCGAGAAAACGAACGGTTTTTGCTTTTGTTGTGTCCCGGAATTCGGCGTTACAGGATTGACGCAGGATTCAGGGTAGAGATTTGGGATCTTCTCCAAATGAGTGTAACTCCAACTCGATAGCTGCCAAAAACACTGCATGTTTATTGACTAGTTTGGTCTGATTAGGTTATAAAGTGATTAATTTGCCGTGGGACCAAACCCGTCCTTGCCCAGGTCAAGACTGCCTCGATTCCTCGATGCGTCGCGATATTTAATCGTGACGGTGACCTGCTTCTCTGTTCTGCAATATTGCTGAAGAAGCAATATTGCGACTACTTGTGTGGTGTTGCTTAATATTGGCCTCTTGGCCCTGTTCTACTATTGCAATTGCTGATAAGGCGTTATTGCAATTATTTGGGCAACGCTGTTGCCCTGTTCCATTGTGAGAAGCAGGTTGAGGGTTTTTTAGGAGGTCGCTGAATGTTGTTAGGAAATACTACATTCCAGGTCACAACACTTTGATAGTGATGGTTGCGGTGTATTTCGGCGGATATTGCATTTCAAAAAAACTTCAAATTGAATAAAGCTAATTATAACTCTATTATCGCAATTTACCGACATTATTAAAGCGGCTTAAAACTAAATAAGACAGAAGCATAACTAGTGACTAAATAATGCGGCGAAACGAGGTTCGCGGAGTTTCAAGCGGGGAAACGGCGCGAGGGAAGGGGGTGGGGGCGTACGAGGTGGACTTGCGGCGAGCAAGTCGCCCCGACTTGCTCGCGAAACGTCACGAAACGCCCCGTTTCGTGACGCAACGTCCAATGTAAAATAATGCTGTAAAAGCAAAAAAAAAGATAAAATAAATTAAATGTATCAATCGCTCAAATAATTCTGGCTCAAGATTCCCATGCAACATTCCTTTTATCTATGTATATGTCTGTATATAAATATATACACAAGTGTATATAATTCCTTTCTGCCGAATGACTTTTTTTATGTGCAACTACTTTTATGATATAATCTTTAATACTCTACTTCAGATATAATTTGTTACTGGTGGTAATAAACTATCCGGCAATTTGTTCGTAAGAAGAGACAAGTGTTCAGTTGTACTTATAGTATATCGCTACTACTATGAGATTCGATTTGTAAGCACAGTTTCGAAATTTGTGGATTGTGCAGCTCTGGCACTATAAATGACTGAAAATAAGTTTTTTCTTCCCAGAATTTTTTTGGAATAGGCGGAAAGATAATATGATGATAATATCCGAAGAAATAAATAAACATGTATTTAAGCATTGAATGAAAAACAATCAACCATAAATCTTAAAATGGGCCGGAATGAAAGTCATTCTTGCGAGGATTCTTGATTTTGAGCCACGTCTATAGCCAATGAAATACATAGGGGAGTATAAGGATAATGACATTTGTGAGATTGGCGAGTGTTTAAATGAACACATGTAATTTCTAATACCAGAGTGATAATCATGTGTTCATAAATAATCTTCCAATTTAATTACATTTGTACTGTTGATGAAAAAAAAATTTCACCAAGGTGGATTCGAACTCAGACCCACCCGTTGGTAGTCATTCGCTCTACCTACGAAGCTATTTTGACTATCACAAAATTAAGACAGAAATGTTGTATTTAACTTTAGCTCCGGTTGGGTTTTAGATCAGTTCAGATTGTGAACTTTATTTATTGTTACTTATAACATATCGTTTATGTTTTATATAATGTACTGTTTGGATATTTCCAGTATATCGGTTGAAAAAATAAAATTTCATCATAAATATAAATATAGAAAATAAAATAAAAGTCCCCGTCAAGAAGAATAAGGTTATGTCATCGTTCTATCTCTCTCATGCACAGTCATATTCAAGGCATCGCTTCTAACAAACAGCGCCGCGAAGTGGCCATTTCAGGAACCCTCCAGTTTCCTCGATTTTGTGACCACTTTTGTAATACATAGTGCGGACTCCTTTATAAAGTCTCCATGCCCCTGACTACAATCCGCAATCAAAACTTAGAATTTCAAAATGGTGGATCTAAGATGGCCGACCAAAATTGCAAAAAGTCGTTTGATGTGAGCAAAAGTTGGCGGGGGGGGGGGGGGGGGGTTCCGAGGTCCCTGATTACGAATCTGCACTACAAATTTAGATATTAAATACATATTTATTTCTCACCTCCATCATTAGTTCGCAATTTTTATACGATCCAAAGTGTGCCACGAGGAGGCTGCATGGTAGGATTTAACACTTCATTTTTGTTTCAATTTTTTTTTTATTGATTTTTTTCGTTTTGTTTTTTATTTTTTTTTGTTTTTGTCCATTTTTCGCATCAAGATTTGTCAATTCGTTTCCTTTGCAGTTTTTACGATCCAAAATATATTTTGCTAGTGTTTAGAAATTTTGTTTTGTGCTCCCAAAAATCTATAATGAAACCCCACGCATTTTGCATTTATTTTAATATTTATTTTCCACTTATATCTATCAGAAATTGTGTTCGCTTTTCGAATAATTGCTGCAAAGAAATATAAAAAGTAAAGACCAAGTGATCCACATGAAGAGATTCGAAAACTTAATTTTGTCAATTCATCTAAAATGATTTAAAAATAACGGTAGTTATACTTGATTCAGACACTGCCTACCTGCACGATCAAAAAAATTAAGAACATTGACACTTCCAAAAAAGCTCTAATAAAAACGCACGAGTTTTTCACTTAAATTTTATCTACCAGAAATATCCACATCAATTTCGAACCATTTACCAGTGGAGTCGAAAATTTTCGAAATTTCGGATCTGCTATGTTGAATTTTCGAATGTTGAGTGTAGATTCGTAATCAGCAACACCAAAACCTTCAAGTACCAACGTTCGCTTTTGTCAAATGAATTTTTTCATTTTTCGTCGGCTATATCGGATCCGCCATTTTGCAATTTTAAATTTCGAGTGCAGATTCCTAATCAACGACCCAAAAAAACCCCGAATACCAAATTTTAAGTTAATAGTAAGAAAAAAATACTCTACCAGAAATGTCCATTTCACTCTTAAATCCTTTACCAGTGAAGGGGTTAATGGCTCTAAAAATATGAACTCTGCCTGAATCCATTGAGTCGATAACCATCATAAAATTTTGAAAAATCAGGAAATTGAGCTTTCGTATAGTATGAATTTCGTAATCCTAGGGTAGAATTTGGGCATAAAATTCGAGAGATTTTGTTGACGGGTTGATGGACTCAATCGACTCACGCAGAGTTCAGATTTTTAGAGCCATTGAGAAAATTGAAACAATAGAAAATAGGAAATGTCGAAAATTTAAATGGGTTTTCAATATTAAAAAGTTCATGCTTACAGGCACCGTATGTACTTGAAATAGAGTGCTGAAATTTTGCACTAAATACTACTTATTTGTTAATAATACTAGCATAAACACCTACAATAATTTAACAAATTTACAGCAATGAAAAAGAATTTAAAAATAGAGATTCAACTTGAATGAATAAATGTGATAAAAAAATTTGTGTAAGTGGCGATCACTCTGCCATAATACAATCCATTTCAAGGATCTACCGATATCTCGGCCATACAGATAAGTTCGTGTTCTTACGAGTCAAATGCCATAATGGAATTCGTATGTCGATAACGTTGCTATAATACAATCAATTGCAGCAATGTGGCGATATCTCAGCCATGCAAATGAGTTCGTCATTTAAGTAATAATTTTACTAAAGAATTGCCATACACGAATCACTAGTAGTGGCGATAATTCAGCCATATGTATGATCAAACTCCGTTAAAGAATCAATAGCGAGTAGCGAAACAAAATCCGCTACCCGCTACAAAAGTAACGTGTAGCGGCGCAAAATCTGTTACAATTATAAAAGTAGCGAGTAGCGGAATAAAATCCGCTACCCGCTACAAAAGTAGCGTGTAGCGAAGCGAATTTTGCTGCTCGCGACGAAAGTAGCGCGCTGCTATGACTTCTCGCGACTAAATAAAAGGTAACAGTCAAGAAAGATCCTGGTCTAAGATAAATAACATATCCTGCACCTTTTGAAAAAGAAGGGAAAAAGAGCAATAAAGCAAAATCTTGGTCTCTAATAAATGATACGCCGTACGTTTTTGAATCTCCTTGAGTAATTCCATCCTTCGATGAACTGTGCGATGAATAATCATACAAATTTAGATATTCCAGTAAAGAAGAGCAATGAAGTTGAATCCTGGTCTCGGATGAATGCCATATGCTGAACTCTTCAAATTGGTTAAAATAATTCAACGATCGAACGATTATGTGAGCGCCTCGTTCGAAGAGATTACAAATTGTAGTTACCCTCGTGCGATCTCTGTAGCCCTCGCCTGTAGCATCTCTGTAGCCCTCGGCTCTGGATACCACGAAAAAAAGTATTTACATTTTGCGTGTGCCTCGCTAGCGAATAGGTCTACTGATGGGCTACCAAACGTCTCAACAATTTTATTGAAAGCTTTCGATGAAAGTTCCCATTCTGCGTCCAGATTTTTTATTCGAGATAAAGCATCAGCTTTGACGTTCTCTTTCAACGCTATGTAAGACCCATATAAAAAGTCTCTCTTCTGCCCATAGCCAGATTTTCGTCGCTAGTGAACTGTACTTTGGGTATTTAATTCCTCCCATTTTATTAATGTAGGATATAGCCGTTGTATTGTCGACCTCAGAAGAATTTGACAATTCTGTACTTTATCTGCCAACCGTTCTAACGCTAGTTTTACTACGTAGAGTTCTTTATAATTTATATTCCATCTGCATTGTCTTGCATTCCAAAACCCAAAGATTTTATTATCCCCTTCTACTGCTCCCCAGCCTGAGCCGGAGGCATCGGTGTATATAACCAGTTTAAATTCACCTGTTTTTATGTTGCTAGTACCTGTTTTTAAGTTATGTCGCCACCATTCTAAATCTTTTGTAATTGTCTCAGGTATATCCAACGTATATATTTGTGTATATCCAACTGTATTCTACAGACGGGCATGCTGCAATCAATTTTCCTATTAGATGTGCAAACTCTCTTATTGTACAACTCTTTTTCGTACTAAAATCTTGTATTAAGTTTATCAATCTTTCCCTTTTTTCTGTCGTTAACTTAATAGTGAAACTTGAGGTGTCAATTACAAAGCCCAAGAATTTACACTTCGTTGAAGGAGTAAGGGCGCTTTTCTTCCAATTAATCAAGAAACCTAGTGATTCTAACAGTCTAATCGTCTCTCCAGTGTTTTTCTCACATTCGTTCACGGACTCTCCGATACACAGGATGTCATCCAAATAGATGACTGCAGCTAACCCTTTTCTTCTCAAAGTTCTCATAGCTGGTTTGAAGATTTTCGTAAAAACGAAAGGAGCTGAGCAAAGTCCAAACGGCAAGCACCGGAATTGATATAGATTTCCTTGAAACTCGAATCTTAAGAATTTTCTACTGTCTCGATGGATTGGGACTAAATAATAAGCGTCTTCCAAATCGACTGAACACATGACATTGTTTGGGAAAATTAACTTCGTCGCCGTTCGTACGTCTTCCATTTTGAAGTGACATGGACTTATAAACTCGTTTAGTTTCTTTAAATTTAGAATAAACCTGTACGACTTATCTGGTTTCTGTGCTAAAAAATAATGAGACACAAATTTATCTTTTTCCCACTTACATGGTTCAATTGCTCCTTTGTCCCATAGCTTTTTTATTGTCTCTTGGTATTTTTTAACCTCTGATTCCGCTATGGTCACCTGTCATACCCGACTCTGTGCAACTTCTTTGCAAAAATTTAATCTATATCCTGCGATACAATTCAATACAAAAACATCATCTGTGATTTCTTGCCATTGAGACAAAAAATCTTTCAGTCTGCCAGCGATGGCCCTTACATTTCTCTCTATCTCGGTTGATTTCTTGCTTTGGGCCCTCTCTGATACTGCGCCTTGTTGTTGAAGAACTGTCGTCTGTCTTGAACGAGAATTTTTGTCAACCTCGGATATTACCGATTCCCCTGTAAAAATATTTTTGTAGGGGAAGCTCTTTTTTTTTATATACAGGGTGACATGTTAAGGGTGGCCACCCCCTTTTATTTCGCCCCCCGTAAAGATAATCGGATGGGTCGCGGGTGATTTTTGAAGGAAATTTTCTGAACTTTCCGATAGAAAATACGGCGTTCATCGGAAAATGATAGGTTTTGCAGCACAAAAGTGGCCACTACGAAAATAATGTGAAAACACATTTTTTTCTGACAGGAATAAAGTAGACTTTATTCCGAATACGGGCCATACGCGAAAAATTTTTTTTGAGTATTGCATCATTGAGAAAAGTGATATCAAAAATGCGCGTTATCGAATAAATTTGAATATGACTGAACGAAACAACGGAATTGAACGAGCGGTACGAGAGTGATTTGCTGCGTCGTCTGCTTGCTGACGGCATATTTTTCAATCACCTGACATTTCTTAAATAACCTTTTTGGCATTTCACACTGACAGATACAAAATTAACATTGGGAGAGTGAACTTGAGCGCAAAAG
Organism: Heteropelma amictum; assembly: GCA_959613375.1. Taxonomy (NCBI): domain Eukaryota; kingdom Metazoa; phylum Arthropoda; class Insecta; order Hymenoptera; family Ichneumonidae; genus Heteropelma; species Heteropelma amictum. The sequence continues at coordinate 7,346,322 of OY390727.1, forward strand.
ACAAACGGAGTTTGAGACAAAACACTACAACCCTGTTCAGTCGATTCCAACGTTTCGTTTAGATAAGTTTAAATTGGTATTATAACACCTAATTTTGACATAACTTTTCTTAATGATGCGATACTCAAAAAAAAATGTTCGCGTGTGTCCCGTATTCGGAATAAAGTCTACTTTATTCCTATCAGAAAAAAATATATTTTCACATTATTTTCGTGGTGGCCATTTTTGTGCTGCAAAACCTATCATTTTCCGATGAACGCCGTATTTTTTATCGAAAAGTTCAGAAAATTTCCTTCAAAAATCACCCGCGACCCGTCCGATTATCTTTACGGGGGGCGAAATAAAAGGGGGTGGCCACCCTTAACATGTCACCCTGTATACATAAAAAATGGAGACGACAACGAAATCATTTTTTAGCCTCATTTTTGGCTTATTCAAGGCAATAACATGCCCTCTGACCTGTCTTGCCGCTCGTGCAAGCTAGTTCTTCACATATCTAGAATCGGAGCCTTGCTGATTCGGCACTGAGGCGTCTTCGAACGCGTATAAAACAACGTCTATGATTGGCTTAAAACTTCAAAATTCTATTGCTCGCCGTTTAAAAACTATTTTGAAAATTGAAAAACGGCTAAGTAGATATTCTCAGTATATCGTCGAGGATGTGTAGTTACTGACTGTCAGTGTTGCTATGAATCACCCTGTATATATATATGTAGACACACAAAACGATAAATAAGTATACAACTATTATTGTTCTTATATTATTATTACAAACGAATTATATTATATCTTCAAAACTATGTCAACAAAATTATAAAGATTTTCCCAAAATTTCGTTATACTCATTTATCGTTTACAGTTGGCGGGAAAAATCTTGAAAACATATGCAAAATTATTCGCTCAAATTGCACCGAAAGCCTACAAAAGGTTTTTACCGAAATGTTAATGTCATAGAACTCCGTTTATTTGAGTTTCGACGGCATTACATAACAAAATTCGTTCCGTAAAACAATTCGACCGTTCGTTTTGTGAATCGCAATGCGTTTATGCTCAATGAGGAACTTCCACGTACAATAAGTAATTAATAATTTGTTATTCATCATACATTTTGCAAAAGTTAAATGAAAAAAGTTCTAACACCAGAGTGAATTCGGAAAAAATTCGCGTGCATTTGGACACAGGAACGAATTAATTTTAAATTTTAACAAACTGAACTTTTCTAGTAATTTCCTGAATTATTAATTATAATGACATATTTTTCTTGTGATTATTCGATTATCGAGCGAAGTGGCTTAGCTTTGTGTTACGTCCCGAGAGAGGGATCGTGAACGAGTTTTGTGACCACCGGATTTGGAGCGCGAAGATTTGAATATCTTTCGCCAGAGAGTCTGTTGGTTGGTCCGCAACTCGCGAAATACAAATTTATTATCAATGTGGGTTTTTATACCCGATACTCTTCGGAGATGTTTTGGAGGTTTTTAGATCGGAGAAATCTTTGAGTAATCTCCCGAATAAAATATTAGCCGATTTAACAAATTAACAGAGTTTTATTTAATATTTCAATCACTATTGTTTCACAAGTTTGGTACAATGTATTGTTTGTCGATAATAGTTCGGATTATCGCGGATTGAGAGATCTCAGTCTCGTCAATCGAGTTTTAATAATTCGGTCGAAGTCCGGATAATTTCAAAGTAAATTTGGTCTGGATTTTAACGGACATTACGACGACGTGAACAGAGTAAACTTTTATCGAAGTGAAGCGTTTGTTGTAACTTATACGGAGTTTATATAGTAAGTTTTGATCTAGGTAGTGGGAGATGATTCGCGTCTCCCACGGATTAACAAAAAAGGGCATTCACCCGTTACACGGTGGGAGGAAACAGCCCTCTCTATTTTGAATATTACAAAGTTGTTGAGCTGCATTTGGATATTTCATTGCAGCGTATAGAGATTTCGTTTTACGAGTTTTTATCGTGGCGACGCATAGACGCACGCGTTGCGTCTAGGAGTCGTTGACCCTTTTCAAGGGGCTTCCTGACTTTTGTTTTTGGGGCTCGAGCGTTTTATGACTTTGGATAGGAGTTGTCGCAGTTCGAAAATAAAAGGCGGTATATTATAAAGTTTATGTTGTACCCTATGCGTGTTTCGAAAGATAATTAGAAAAGGAGGAAAAGATGTTGCTTGTGGGAAAACACTTGAAGAGTTTTTCCCGTGCCCTGTTTTAACTTTTACGACTTTTCGAGGAAATGTCCACTGTCAATCTCAGAGGAGGCTTGTTACTAAATTTGTAAAAGAATTTGTATGCAGTGGTTTTTTATATTGAGAAGAGTCTAATAGTAAAAAGTAGAACGTTGCACGTGCTTCGAGTTTTTGAAAGAGGGGTATTTTACGGTTGTCGTAAATTTGGGTGCACTTAGTGACTACATATGCTTCGCCGAAAGAAGATACCGATAGATGCGTGCCCTGCAAGTACCTACTGTGGGTATTGCGTGTTTTTTAAATGGGGGCTAAAAAAAGAGTTCGAGCGTGAGAGCTGGGACGTAACATTGAATGCGATGGACATATCCAGGCGGTCGATAACATTGCAATCTCTCACGTGCAGCCTTTGCTGTAAGGTAATGATAAGGTAGAAAGTTATGCAGTCTGTGGAACGCGCTCGCAGCGACATCTTACTGACAATGTACACACATCGAATAAGGTTGGCACGCTTGAGGCTTGGCACGCAAGGCAGTTCAGACAGAGGCAAGTTGATACAGAGGCAGCTTGGCACACAAGGCAGCTTGGCACAGGGGGAGGTTGGCACAGAGGGAGCTTGGGACCCCCTCGTTGAGAAATTGAAAAGTTTGGGGCCCGGCTTATTCAATGCTACGATTATGTAAAAATCGTACATACATTAGTTCGCGAATTCGCCGTAAGTAGCGCTTCAATCATCGATATATTTTGCGTACTTTCACCGCGAGCGGCGATACCCTCGATTCTGAGTTGGCCGTGTGCGCTCGATCACTCTTAAGGTGATGTGTTACACCCGAGAACAGCTCGCCGCGTCGGTACTGCAGAGCGGTAGGTACAGCCGCCGCTGACTACCGCCAGGTGTCACGGCGCGCGTCTTCTGTTGGGCCCGATGCTTCGTGAGACGAGCATCGAAACCATGGAGAATACATAAAGGGGCTCGAACTGTGTATTAGGGAAATGGCTACAAAACATGGACGCTGGTTGGTTTTGTAAAACAGACGTGCGTGGCGCTGTCTGTACTTCGGACCAGCTTTGGTGGGGATAGATCACCGGCAATTTCATGTCATTCTGTCATCTGTTCGGATGTAAAAAACCACGATAATAATAATTAGACAATTTCCAATTTTAGAGTTGAAGGCTTAATTAGTATACAATATTTTGAATAAATTATTGTTTCTAGATTCCTTTTGAATATGATACATTATTATTATGACATCATGTCTCGATTATGGAGATGTTTAAAAAAAATTTTATTTTATAGTCTGCACCGTTTTCGCGTTCTTATTATTTATTTGCCATGTAAGATATAATGTAGTTTCATACAGTACATCATACACGAAACGAACGAAGCTTAACCATATTCAAAGCAGGGAGCCGCAACTCAAATACAACATTTTGAACTTTATCAGTGATGATGAAATTAGCAACATGGTAAGAACTCTAGCTCTTACCTCATGGGCGTGGGTTCAAATCCAGCTTGTTAATTTTTTTTTTTTTTTTTCAAGTAATAAATACATATTTAGGTTGAAGAACTAATTCTGTTGGTCTTTTGCATCTACAAATATTTACGGGTAAAATATATCCGGACTATACCGTATAGTATACACGGATGTAAAATGAAATGAATACGAACACTACACGAGACACCGCGACGGACATTCCTGTCTTATACAGTTATTTTTCACGTAGTACTATGTAATGTTTTCTTTTAATTGTTGAATTTTGGAGTTACAAACTTTCGAGACAGTCGATATAAATGCATAGACAGGAGATTCATCATTGATCTTTGCTATTTTTATGTTCATTGTATAAACGAGCGCTCAATTATTTCGTGTAATTCCATTTTTGCGTTCGATCCGTCTTGAAGATTTAACCCATATTTAATGCAGATATTCTAGCAAATACACGAACCCGAGCAAACAAAAAAATAGTACGCAGTGCCAAGAGAGAGGAACAATACGACACAAAAGAGCTCTTAACAGTCATGTATATCGCAAATTTTATTGAGTACGGTGACACATTAAAAATCGACATTGAAACTGAACAGTAGTATTTTTGTTACATTTTTTTTTATTCTAATCAAAGACTCGTAGACAATAAGTGGGTATTTTATTATAAGCGACTATTTTCGCATTTTGACATTTATTTTCTCATTTCTTATTTTGACACTTATTTTCTCATTTTCGGTTTTAGATTGTAACAAATATTGTTAATTACGTTTTCAATGTATAATTTTATATTACTTTGATATGAATATTATAAACCGAATATCCGAGTTTTAAAAGAGACCATCTTACGAATTGTCAAATTATAATATTCGTTCGATGAAGCTAACATTTTTAAATAAAAAGCATTTACTCACGGTGAGAGAAAAAATTCTTTACACCACCTGCTGAAAATGAAGCTTTTTTGATTACGTATAAGATTTTTTTTAAATGTCACGATCGCTTGCACAGTACACTGTTTATTTTGATTGTCACATGCAACACGTGCTAACTTTGTCCTTTTCTAATCTCATGGCATCTCTCTTACACGCAGACAATTTCAGATGCTCCCGAAATGTAGTCAGCGTCGCTTGTGGCCTAATTGTGAACCCATTCGAGGTCCAAGAATCGTAACCATTTTTTCCTACCCCCACCCATAGGAGTTCGGACTCCTTTATGTATTCTCCATGATCGAAACTCAGCAGCTGACGCCCCTGCAAGTGCATTGGTGATCACGGATGGCCTGGAGAATTTTGTGCGTATAGAGATCGGTGCTATATTGATACACCTATCTCCCTCCGATTCACTCTGTCATCGGGAGCAGTCCATCCGTGAAAACCAATACGCGCTATGATATAAAATGATAATTCAGATTGTAAATAAATGGTAGGCATGAAAAATTATGGTTTCAGCCATCGCTGACGTTTATCGTCGGATAACGAGTAATCACAGTTACTCATGGGAAATCCATTTTTTTGGAATTTTTTCACGCTACTATTTATCACAAAACAAACGGTGAAATTTCTCTCGCTCTGACTATAAGCGGTAATAAATCAATAACATTTGTTTAAACGATTGCTCCCTGCTCGCTTTCTATCTAAATTTATCACCAAAAAGTGGAGGAGAAGGTGAATTCATTTGCAACAATGGTTACCATTTCGTCACTGTAAATAATAGCTGTCATAATTTAAGCAAGTATTTGTTTAAAAAATGCCCGCTGCTCGCTCTGTCTCAAAATTTATTGGTAGAGTGTCACACGAGGTGAACGTTCTGACAACAACGTGCTAATTTCTCGCTCTGCTCAAGAACGGCAAAACATTAAATAAATTAAATTTCTTAAAAAAAACTTTCTTATTCGATGAGATGCAATATTCAGTAACGGCCGTTGCTAATGACTCATTCTGTCAAAAAGTGGCAATAATCAAATAATATTTGTTTGAACAAACATCTTCTCGCTCGTGCCCCAACAAAATTCATAAACGGAGAGCGCGGCGAGGTGTGTATTCAGGAGCTTCGGCTGCTCCCAAAGATTCACTCGATACAAGAGCAGTAACGAATGAAAATAATATTTATACAACTAATTTTCTCTTGCTCGCTCTCTATCGAAATTCATCGACGGAGAGTACTGCAAGGTGTGTCTTCAGGAGCTTCGGCTGCTCCCAAAGATTCACTCGATACAAGAGCAGTAACGAATGAAAATAATGTTTTTAAAACTAATTTTCTCTTGCGCGCTCTCTGTCGAAATTCATCGACAAAGAGTGCGGCAAGGTATGTCTTCAGGAGCTTCGACTGCTCCCAAAGATTCACTCGATACAAGAGCAGTAACGAATGAAAATAATGTTTTTAAAACTAATTTTCTCTTGCGCGCTCTCTGTCGAAATTCATCGACGAAGAGTGCGGCAAGGTGTAGAATGTAGAATACACAAAAATCTTCCGTGATATTTCTTTGCTATTTCATTGAATGAAGTGAAAACATTAAAGAATGTTTTCATTCCATGAAATGAAACCCGCGAAGCAAAAACAATTTTTGTATTTCACTCGTGAGAGGTTATGGGGCGCGTTAGCGGGTATCTTTGACAGCTCGGATAGCTGACGTCGCTACGGGCGTCCTATACACAGAGATTGGTCTACGGAGTCAGAAGCTTCTGGAAACCGACGCTACCGCCATCATTCGGGACATCAGTCACTCAAGTTTTTGATAATATTTGGGCATTTTTGTACGCAAATCGCAGAAACCGCAGAACTCCCTCAATTTTGCATCGATTTTGATGAACCAAAGCTCAAAATTCGTGTTTTTACGTTGCCGAGGGAATGACGATTGCTTTTTACAAATAATCGAGTACATAATAAAATATCAAAGGATAAGTGCGAGGGTAACTGAATCTGCCAAAAAAAATTGAAAATTTCGAAATTCTAAAATCGTCATTCCCCCCGTGCTATGTTACTAAATTCACATTATAAATTTCAAACCAATCAGATTAATAGTTTTTGCGTGAGCGTCTTTTCCGTTTTCGAGGTGGCGAGCGGGTGTAACACATCACCTTAACGGGCATCAAGCGATAGCATACGAAGCGCCAAGTGGCAAATCCACGAACTAAAAAACTTTCTTGACGGATTTCTCGCACAATATGCTTTTATTGAATGAATAACAATAAAAAGTTAATTTTCTTCCCTGAGAAGAATGGTGCTCTGGTCGTTTTTTTTGTGGCAATTTTTTCGTTAATTAGTATTCAATCATAGAGAAACCGAGGCGACTTTCGTCCTCCATGACAGTATTGTCGAACCCAGAAGTATTCTTTTTATTATGAATTCTACGCACATTTCCCACGTCTTTTCAGACCAGAGCACCGTGCATACCACATGACTTCATGTTTTAAAACACTTCGCGGTCTATTTTATTGCGAAATAAACGAAAAATCCGTCAAGAAAACTCCGAGGCGTCAAACTCTCTCTCTCTCTCTCTCTACTCTCGACCTGTCATTTTTAGTTAGAGCATTTTTCGTCAGGTTCGCTAGTGGTAAATCCGTGAGCTCCCCAGTAACGTGTTATGCGATCACCAGAACCCCGAGTCTCAAATCCATGCAAAGTGACATTCGCAGTATTATATGTAGTGGATTATGTTTTTCTACTGCGGATGATGTATTATTACTGCAAATTGCAATAGAATGCATGTGAATTTAATATAATATCTGTATTTTGCAATAAGTATGTATTCGAAATAAGGTGATAAATAAAAGATTTTGAGATGACACGCATTAGACAGAAGAATTTTGTTTATACATTTGAAATCTTTTGTTTCGAGTTTTTTTCTGCCCGCGCGAGACTCTTCTAATAAATTGTTCACGCTTCACTCACACCCGGCCTAATGCCAGATGAATTATGATCTCTATAAGTAAGCGGAAATATATTTATATTTGTATTATTATATTAATTCTCATACTTTCATCAAACGATAAAGCATTATCCCCAAAAACACGCCAATCATCCATCCGGCCGCGAATCAAAAGTACCAGAAGGTGCACCTATTTCACAAGCAATGAGGTGGTCCAGTTGGTAGCGTTCCTGACTCCGGTCCGCAGGGTCGCGGGATCGTTCCCCGCGCTCAGTATTTTTTATATTTATTCATTTTTTTTTTATGGGGCGAATTGTTCATTCGTGATACACGCTTATTGAAAGAACAATTTTGTAATCGTATGATAATACATCTGACATATTATACTTCATAATACTTTCATACTTTCTCTACTTATTCATACTTTCATCAAGCGATAAAACATTGTCCCCGGAAAACAAGCCAATCATCCATCCGGCCGCGAATCACAAGTACCAGAAGGTGCACTCAGTTCACAAGCGATGAGATGGTCCCGTTGGTAGCGTCCCTGACTTCTGTCCAGAGGGGCGCGGGATCGATCCCCGTGATCAGTATTTAAAAAATATTTTTTTTATGGGGCAAATTGTTTATTCGTGAAACACGCTCAAGCAAATTTCAAAAGAATATACAAGGTGACGTGTTAAGGGTGGCCACCCCCTTTTATTTCGCCCCCTGTAAAGATAATCGGACGGTTCGCAGATGATTTTTGAAGGAAATTTTCTGAACTTTTCGATAAAAAATACGGCGTTCATCGGAAAATGATAGATTTTGCAGCACAAAAATGACTGCTACGAAAATAATGTGAAAAAAAATTTTTTTCAGATAGGAATAAAGTAGACTTTATTCCGAATACGGGACACACGCGAAATTTTTTTTTTGAGTATTGCATCATTCAGAAAAGTTATATCAAAAATGCGCGTTATCGAATAAATTTGAATTTGACTGAACGAAACAACGGAATTGAACCAGCGGTACGAGCGTGATTTGCTGCGTCGTCTGCTCGTTGACGACATATTTTTCAATAACCTGACATTTCTTAAATAAAATTTTTGGCATTTCACACTGACAGATACAAAATTAACATTGGGAGAATGAACTTGAGCGCAAAAGACAAACCGACTTTGAGACATAACACTACAGCCCCGTTCATTCGATTCCATCGTTGCGTTCAGATACGTTTAAATTGGTATTATGACACCCAATTTTGACATAACTTTTCTTAATGATGCGACACTCGAAAAAAAATTTTCGCGTGTGTCCCGTATTCGAAATAAAGTCTACTTTATTCCTATCAGAAAAAAATATGTTTTCACATTATTTTCGTAGTCGTCACTTTTGTGCTGCAAAACCTATCATTTTCCGATGAACGCCGTATTTTCTATCGGAAAGTTCAGAAAATGTTCTGCAAAAATCACCTGCGACCCATCCGATTATCTTTACGGGGGGCGAAATAAAACGGGGTGGCCACCCTTAACATGTCACCCTGTATATATCACATTCGTCATGACGCGAAGTAGGCAAAACACCGAAAAATCAAAGCGTTAGTGCTGAAGTCAAAGTATTTTAACATTTTCCGATGTCAAAGTCTTTACGCTCGAAGAATTTTGTTGTTGTTTTTTTTACTTACATGATTAAATTCGGTGGTTTTCTAGAAAAAGAAGTGAAATCCACATTTAAAACTTCATAATGTAAAAAATGTACACCAAGTAATAAAAATAGTAGTTTTCGTCGAAAAGTATTTTTTTCAAATAGTGTGAAAAATAAAATCAACATTTAAAAAAAAAAAATTAAACTTGACGTGCATGCAACCTCTTTTTCTTAACCATGCACCCTAAGTTTGATTTTTTTTTTTTTTATGTTGATTCTATTTTTCACATTATTTGAAAAAAATACTTTTCGACGAAAACTACTATTTGTATTACTTGGTGTACAATTTTACTTCATAAAGTTTTAAATGTGGATTTCACTTCTTTTTGTAGGAAACCACCGAATTTAATCATGTAAGTAAAAGAAACAACAACAAAAAATTCTTCAAGCGTAAAGACTGACATCGAAAAAGGTGAAAATACTTTGACATTCAGCACTAACGCTTTGATTTTTCGGTGTTTTGCCTACTTCGCGTCATGACGAATGTGATATATATATTCTTTTGAAATTTGCTTGAGCGTGTTTCACGATTGAACAATCAGCCCCATAAAAAAAATTTTTTTTAAATACTGATCACGGGGGTCGATCCCGTGCCCCTCCGGACCGAAGTCAGGCACCCTACCAGCGGGACCATCTCATCGCTTGTGAACTGAGTGCACCTTTTGTTACTTGTGCTTCGCGGCCGGATGGATGATTGGCTTGTTTTCAGGTATAATGAGATGATGATGATGATGAAAGTATGAATAAGTACAGAAAGTATGGAAGTATTATAAAGTATAATATGTAATACGAAATATGTATACGAAGCGGGGTATTTTCGACTCCCGGTTATGTGAGCGAATAATTTCGGAACGGCGAGACGAGAAAGGCAGTTCCTCTCCAGATGGGTGTAAGTTAGGACGTATAAATGAGACAATGAAAGAATGAAGTGAGATAATGTGAAGGAATGAGTACTATTTGAAATTTATTCAATTTCCTAACAAATATAACAATACATCTAAATTATAGATGTATTATCATACGATTACAAAATTGTTCTTTCAATGAGCGTGTTTCACGAATGAACAATTGCCCCATCAAAAAAAATTAAATAAATACTGAGCGCGGGGAACGATCCCGCGCCCCTCGGGACCGAAGTCAGGAACGCTACCAACTGGACCATCTCATTGCTTATGAAATAGATGCACCTTCTGGTACTTTTGATTCGCGGCCGGATGGATGATTGGCTTGTTTTCGGGGATAACGCTTTATCGTTTGATGAAAGTATGAGAATTAATATAATAATACAAATAAAAATATATTTCCGCTTACTTATAGGGATTATAATTCATTTGGCATTAGGACGGGTGTGAGTGAAGCGTGAACAATTTATTAGAAGACTCGCGCGGGCCGTCGGGTGATGTCACGCGCGAGTCGTGTTCTCAGGGTCCTTCTTCGCAGCACGGCACTGAATGTATGTACCTACTTCGATTAACAATATTGTCGCTGAAGGCGCTGGTTATTAGTGGCACGGAGTTGCGCTCTGCTACCGCGAGAGGCGGTACCCTCGATTCTGAGTTGAACAGCTGAGCTTGATGCCCGTTAACCCTTTGAGGGGCACATATTTCTGCTCAACGGATTTAAACATTTATCGGTGATCTTTATGTTATTGGGGTCGCTGATTTCGATTCTGAACTCAAAATTACAAAATTGAAAATGGCGGATCCAATATAGCCACTGTAATAGCCTAACTTTACGATTTTTTGTTCAATTTACACATAAATAAGTACTCAGGGGTTTTCGGGGTTGCTAATTACGATTCTTAAGTCGAAATTACGAAATTCAAAATGGCGGATCCAATATAGCCACTGTAATGGGCTAACTTTACGATTTTTTGTTCAATTCACACATAAAAAAGTACTCAGGGGTTTTTGGAGTTGCTAATTACGATTCTGAAGTACAGACAATAATAGTTAATAAATAATAAAAAATCTTCAGAAAATGCATTGCCCGAAATACTCAAAATGTTGTTTCAATAAGCCAACTTTGTATCACGAAAATATAATTGAATTAGATATTAGATTATATTAGATATATTACAATTATATTAGATTTGCCATCTTGAATTTAGAGGACTCGAAGCGATCTCCAAACCTTGATATAAGTGATTTCAGCAAGAAATATTCAGTTTGTGAATATTTCGAAAATAAAATCCGCCATCCTAAATTTTAAAATTATGATGCCAGATTCGGAATTAGAGACCTCGAAAATAATCCAGAAAATCGAAAAATATCCAGTTTGTAAATATTTCGAAAATACACGCCACCATATTGGATCCGTCATCTTAAATTTTGAAATTATGATGCCAGATCTGGAATCAGAGAGCTCGAAAACCGCAGTATGCGTAATTTCATCAAAAAATTTCCAGTTTGTAAATATTTCGAAAATACACGCTGCCATGTTGGATCCACCATCTTGAATTTTGAAATTATGATGCCAGATTCGTGATCACAAACCCTAAAAATCTTTACATGCCAAATTTCAGGTTGATTGAACAAGAACTGCATTCAAACCAACCATTTTTCCCACACGAATAGTATTTTTCCCGTATTTTTTCAATTTTCGAAAAAAAAAAACAAAAAACCAACTTGTGAAAAATTTTGAAAAAATATATGTTATGGTATAAGATACAGAATACATGCGGAACATTTTTTGAAGCTCTAGCACTTTTGGTTTACCCACAAACGAATTTATCCTGAAAAATACGTGTTTTTTGTACTTTAGTTGTTTATAACTAATAATAAATCAGCTATATCCCACACTTTATTATTAAAATCTTATAACGTAGGTCCCTAACAGTCTGTGACGTCCGTCGAAACTCCGTATTTCTTTTTTTTCTCTCTTCGAGAAATTCTTTAGATAACGGTACAAGATCACACAGAACGTCTAGACTTTTACAAACATTTTCTTTATGTAAACTTCCCACGAGTCTGTTTTTCTCAAAAATACACACGTGTTCAAAAAAAAATATCAACAGACCAAAAGCGGAAAGGCATGAGGACTAGAAAATGCATTCCTACGAAAAAGAGTAATATGAGATGCCGCAACCTTTCGAGAACCACTTGTCTGGCGACTAGTAGACGCCATGGGTAGATAGGGAACATGAACATTTTTAAGTACCAAAAATTCCCATGAAAAATAAGATCTTAAATATTTCGACGATCATAAAACTTTATGCAACTCCTAATCAAACGAATCGAAACATTTTTCAAATATTCTCAACATTGAAATATTTTTCTTTTAGCAGTAAAACAATTTTAACAGACAAATAAAAATCTCAATGTTGAAGTAAATAAATTAATAATTAATAAATGATGAAGAGAAAACAAAATAATAATGAAGAGAACAGAAAATTCATTTGGAATGATTATAATTAAAACAGATGACACGAAAAGGAAAGATATGTAACACTATTAAATGAATTTGACATTAAGAGACACATGATGTAAATCACAATGCAAATGCTAAAACTTTCAAAATAACAATATGCGATTTGACAAACATTGAATAATATTAAAACTAAAATATTGTATTCGATAATAGGCATAATAGTCCAGGAGCTGAATACAAAAAAGGGTCTTATTTATGACACCGGCCCAGACCGATTATAATCGACGAATTAGTGTAGGGCCGATGCCCCTGATGAAAGCCGATACTTTCCAACCACAGATTTTGGGAGGCACTAATTTTTACTCGATTTTTCGGTGATATTGAATTCGAATATCATCGTTGTGATGTTGTACAACTATTCTACGAATGAAAAAAAATCCAATGAAAAATGTTTTGTTATTGCAGCATTTGTCATTCCGTTTTATAATTTTCATTAAAAAAAAATATTCTTCAAATTTAAGAACATTTGGTGTCTTTTGTAATTGTAACGGCCTCGATTAGTTTATTTTTTCTGAACACGGAATGACAAGTGCTGCATAACAAAACATTTTTCATTGGATTTTTTCTTAATTCATAGCTTAGTTATAGAACATCACAACGATGATATTCGGATCCAATTTCACCGAAAAGTCGAGTAAAAATAAGTGTAAAAAAAGTAAATAAAAAATAATCATTGAATTCGGAGGTGAATTTTCAATTTTTCTAAATTTTAAATAACAAAATCGTGATCAGCGGAAAAAGTTAGCTAAGATTTAACAAAACAACCCGATAAGTTAATTAGTTCCGTAGATATTCCATGTTCGTGGAATTTGAACGCGCGGATTCACTTTTTGTGCGAGCGCGCGCGAGCCAGAGACAGCCTCTGCCGCTGAACGTGGCGTCACATTAGGCCTCTCAATGAAACGCTAAAAGGAACAATAAATTTATATGGGATATTTCTGCCAATTTTTCTTCAGTTTTCATAAGCTTTCACCCTTTGCACTCGAGGCCTTTTTCGCTTGAGATAACCAGCAACTCGAGACGGTTTCGGCCAGATTCGGGGAACACTTTACAAATACTTTCAAAACATTTATAAATAAACAAACGGGTGCAAAGGGTTAATCTGTATGCTGTCCAATTTTCAGCTCTCTGTGTTAAAAAGAACAGCTGCAATAATTTTTTAAAAACTAATTTTTTCATCTCCCCCTAATTAATCTTTTTGCAAATTTCTTTTTTTCCAAAGTCCTAGAAGAACGACCGCTTTCGGAAAATGCCAGTCCTGACTCTGTCACTTGAAAATTCGCGATGAAATTCCATTTGTTTATGAGTAAAAAACGTACCCTCTTTTTGGAGCCGTTTTTCACCCCTTTAATTATGAAAAATCGATTTACCCCAAAGTGTAAATGATTGTACGACTCCTTTGGATTAAATCCGTTTTTGTTTCATTACGCTGCGACATTCTCCCGCTCTGCAAATTCCTCGCGAAAAACGTCGGTTTTTTAATAACAAACAGCTTTGCTCGAAAACTATTCATCCGATTTTGCACACTTGCTTAGTGTGCCGAGGGGCATATATTCTGAGATTTTAGAGGCTCTACACGCATTTTTCAATTAATAATGGAGTCTAATAGAAATGGCCATTTTGGCTGGTTTTTAATTTATTGCGAGCGAACTAATCAACCGATTTCAGTTTGCGACCCGCCAAATTGTTCGTTTTTCTAATACCTACAAATAGTTACATTACTTTTTTTCCCTGGAATCAATAGTTTCGACGTTATCTCTCAAAAACATGGTTTTGTCAACTTTGACCGAGTGCCAAAAAAAGCCTCCCAAAATCTGTGGTTGGCAAGTATCAGGCCTCCATCAGGGGCATCGGCCCTACCCGAATTCGTCGGTTATAATAAATCTGGCGCGGTGTCACGTCAAATGTATTCAGCTCCTGGACTATAAGACGTAAGTTGTGGAGGGAAGATGGGCCTTCCCAAAGCAATATCTTTGGCCGTCAGGGAGAGGCGAAACCCACCTACGCGACAAAGATAGGGTAACCTATGTGGAGGGGAGTGTGCGCTCCCGAAGCATCAGGCCCTTTAGTTCAAAAAAAGGGAAAATCAAGATGAAAATACACCATCATTGGTTGAACTTTTCCACGACTTAAGTTATTTCGAGGAACTGCAAGGTCAATGAAGATTTCCACCCTTTCGACTGACTATTTTCGTTCTACCGTCTTCATCGTTATCAAACAGTAAGTCCATTAATTGTTTCATTTGTAATATCTTTAACTTGTTTTCCAAAATATAGACTCTTCGAGTCAAGTAAAATCCAACACGCAGTTTCCACTTTTACTTGCACTCCTCAATCGAAGATCCACATCAAGTCTATTGGCCGAGAGGCTAGGGCAAAAAAGGAACGACCATTTTTACAAGGTTTCTTAACGGGGGGGTATGGTTTTAAACACGAAAAAAGCATATTTTTGCGATTTTTTTGCGGCGACATGAGTAATATAATTTTATTTAATTTAATTACATATTATTGTACAACTTTTGAAGTATGTCAGAAAAAATGTTCAATGAAAAATTTTGATAAATAAGCCGGTGACATTGAATCTCCAGAGGCGCCTTGAAAAAAAGTTTTTTTGCGGTGAACCTTATAACTCGTTACCGGATCATCTGAAACAAAAAATGGATATGCGTTTTAAAGGTGATGTATTTCTCGAGGTAATCAGGAAGAGTTTTTTTTTCCTATTTTTTGCAGCACTTTGAAGTGAAAAACGCGATTTTAGCTAAAAAAATCGCGGTTCATTTGTTATTAAAAATTTGAAAAAAATGAAAAAAACAACTCTTCCTGATTACCTGCTGATTTATGTCAAGAAGTAATGTTCAAATTTTCAAAAGGATCGGTTCGTTAGATTTTGAGTGCTAATGTTCACGGACTTCAAAAATGATGTTTTCGGGAAAATCGATTTAAAGTTTTTTATACGTGAAAATTCGAAATAAACCATCAATAAATAAACATGAATTTTTATACTTACGTAGAGTCATCAATGCCAGCTATACAGCCTGTCCCAAATGGGTCGAAGGATCTCTGAAGGGGTGGTAGATCTCGAAATTCTGAGTCGAAAAGTCCTCAGCGGTTTTTCGATCCGATGCACCCCTGATGAGTTATTTATAATTAATGACGGCCAATAATATGCGTGGGCTGGGCGGCGCGTGGTGGTGTGCGTGTGACGGTGTGCCC
Organism: Heteropelma amictum; assembly: GCA_959613375.1. Taxonomy (NCBI): domain Eukaryota; kingdom Metazoa; phylum Arthropoda; class Insecta; order Hymenoptera; family Ichneumonidae; genus Heteropelma; species Heteropelma amictum. The sequence goes on from OY390727.1 coordinate 7,362,198, forward strand.
GGCCGCACCGCGAGAGGCAGAGGCAGTGAAGCCAGATCGCGTGCAAAACTTACCCTCTTTCTAGCAGTGCAGCCAGATCGCGCGGAATTCTTACCCTCTCTCTAGTCCCTTCCGCGCCTACCACACAACCAGAGAAGCGCGTGTCCGTGAGCAAGCGACGCTCGGACGCCGTCGGAAAGAGCCGAGCGCGGTCGAGAAACTTCGACCGCGCCTTCGGCAGCACACTCATACATGGGGACGCTGAGCACGTTCATGTGGCGCGCAAGAGGACTAGAGAGAGGGTAGACTTTCCGCGCGATCTGGCTGCTGGCTTCTGGCTGCGCGCTTAGCACGGCTCGCGCGTGACGTCACCCGACGGCCCGCGCGAGACTTCTAATAAATTGTTCCCTCTTCACTTACACCCGTCCTAATGCTAAATGCATTGTAATCCCTATAAATAAGCGGAAATATATTTACATTACTAATATTATATTAATTCTCGTACTTTTATCGAGGGATAAGCAACAAAACAGCTACCGAATACAAGCCAATTATCTATCCGGCCGCGATGAACAAGTACGAAAATGTGCACCTATCCCTCAAGCGATTAGATGGTCCAGTCGGTAGCGTGCCTAACTACGGTCCGAAGGGGCGCGGGATCGATTCCCGCTCCAAATATTTTTTTTTATTTTCTTTTTTTGGGCGAATTGTTCATTCGTGACACACGCTCATTGGAAGAACAACAATTTTGTAATCGTATGATAATACATCTAAAATTTAGATGTATTATTATATTATACTTCGCTTACGATTGATACGATAATAATACATCTAAACTTTAGATGTATTATTATATTATACTTCATCATATTTCCATACTTTCTCTATTTATACAAACTTTTATCAAGCAATAAAACATTATCCCCGAAAACAAGCCAATCATCATCCATCCGGCCGCGAATCACAAGTGCCAAAAGATGCACTACTTCCACAATCGATGGGGTGGTTCCGTGGTAGCGCGTCGGGCTCCAGACCACACGGGCGTGGGATCGATTCCCGCGCTCAGTATTTTTTTTTTTTTTTTATGGGGCGAGTTATTCATTCGTAAAATACGCTGAAATAAATTGCAAAATAATATATATATCACATTCTTCAAGTGGCGAAGTAGGCAAAACACCGAAAAATCAAAGCGTCAGTGCTGAATGTCGAAGTATTTTAACCTTTTCCGATGTCAAAGTTTTAACGCTTGAAGAATTTTTTGTTGTTGTTTTTTTTTACTTACATGATTACTTTCGGTGGTTTCGTACAAAAAGAAGTAAAATCCACATTTAAAACTTTAAAAAGTAAAAAATGTACAGCAAGTAATGAAAATAGTAGTTTTCGTCGAAAAGTATTTTTTTCAAATAGTGTGAAAAATAGAAATAACATTTAAAAAAAAAAAATCAAACTTGGCATGCATGGTTAAGATAAAGAGGTGCATGCACGTCAAGCTTGATTTTTTTTTTGATAATGTTAATTTTTTTTTCACACCATTTGAAAAAAATACTTTTCGATGAAAACTTCTATTTTTATTAGTTAGTGTACATTTTTTACTTTTTAAAGTTTCAAATGTGGATTTCACTCCTTTTTGTACGAAACCACCGAATGTAATCATGTAAGTAAAAAAAAACAACAACAAAAAATTCTTCAAGCGTTAAAACTTTGACATCGGAAAAGGTTAAATACTTCGACATTCAGCACTGACACTTTGATTTTTCGGTGTTTTGCCTACTTCGCCACTTGATGAATGTGATATATATATTATTTTGCAATTTATTTCAGCGTATTTTACGAATGAATAACTCGCCCCATAAAAAAAAAAAAAATACTGAGCGCGGGAATCGATCCCACGCCCCTGTGGTCTGGAGCCCGACGCGCTACCACGGAACCACCCCATTGATTGTGGAAGTAGTGCATCTTTTGGCACTTGTGATTCGCGGCCGGATGGATGATGATTGGCTTGTTTTCGGGGATAATGTTTTATTGCTTGATAAAAGTTTGTATAAATAGAGAAAGTATGGAAATATGATGAAGTATAATATAATAATACATCTAAAGTTTAGATGTATTATTATCGTATCAATCGTAAGCGAAGTATAATATAATAATACATCTAAATTTTAGATGTATTATCATACGATTACAAAATTGTTGTTCTTTCAATGAGCGTGTGTCACGAATGAACAATTCGCCCAAAAAAAGAAAATAAAAAAAAATACTTGGAGCGGGAATCGATCCCACGCCCCTTCGGACCGTACTCAGGCACGCTACCGACTGGACCATCTAATCGCTTGAGGGATAGGTGCACATTTTCGTACTTGTTCATCGCGGCCGGATAGATAATTGGCTTGTATTCGGTAGCTGTTTTGTTGCTTATCCCTCGATAAAAGTACGAGAATTAATATAATATTAGTAATGTAAATATATTTCCGCTTATTTATAGGGATTATAATGCATTTAGCATTAGGACGGGTGTAAGTGAAGAGGGAACAATTTATTAGAAGTCTCGCGCGAGCCGTGCTAAGCGCGCAGCCAGAAGCCAGCAGCCAGATCGCGCGGAAAGTCTACCCTCTCTCTAGTCCTCTTGCGCGCCACATGAACGTGCTCAGCGTCCCCATGTATGAGTGTGCTGCCGAAGGCGCGGTCGAAGTTTCTCGACCGCGCTCGGCTCTTTCCGACGGCGTCCGAGCGTCGCTTGCTCACGGACACGCGCTTCTCTCGTTGTGTGGTAGGCGCGGAAGGGACTAGAGAGAGGGTAAGAATTCCGCGCGATCTGGCTGCACTGATTCTCATACACGACAATAATCCCTAGTGATAAAACTCGGCATTACCCAGTGACGCAAAAACATGTGACACTGGGTATGGACGGAACTTTGCAATATTTTGCACATGGGATCCCCGTCAATTCAGACAGGCTGGACAAAATCTTGACACACTAAGAAGCGCTTCCAGATATATTGGGAAAATTCAAGAACACGAATATCTGCAACGGGCTAGGCGATCTCGATAAGCAACTCATCCTAGCTTGCGGGGGATATGCGGATAGCAGTTTGAAATGGCGAAGTAAAAGCTGCCCTGTGATCTCCATAAAAAAAAGATGCGATTCCTGTATAACATCGAGAAAGAGCATACAACAACGGGTAAAGCGATTGAATAATCCTCCGAGCATCAAAAGAATTAAAGGAGCTTTGAACGCCGTCGATCAACGAAAAATACTAGCGATGTAGTTGAAAGCGAAGCGTGAAAAAACGTCAGAAAATTCGAGCTCAGAATCGACTGAAAATAATGCAATCATGCATGCAAGAGCAAAAAGCGCGAATAGCAAGCATAGAACAGGCTTCGTTAGATGCGAAATGCGCCAAATTAAAATTGACGAAGTCACAAAAACTTGCTTTGAAAGAGATCGTCGCAATGGCAGGCAAAAAAGACGCAAAAGGTCATCGTTATACAGAAAACTGGCTCATGCTGTGCATGCTCATGAACATCCGATCGCCATCGTATTACGAATTTTTACGTCGAAATAACATTCTGCCTCTTCCATGCACAAGGACTATACGGAGTTACTTTTCGTTAATCAACACAAAGTGTGGCCTTGATGAAAATTTCGCCAAAATGCTAAAGCAACATTTTGCCTCGAAAACCCCACTTCGACGTCATGGAGTATTGTTGCTGGACGAAATAAATCTCCGCAAATCTGTAGGAGTTTGCTCTAAGAATTTGACCTACACGGGATTAACAGATTTGGGTGATGATGGAGAACAGGACACAGAGTTGACTGAGCAGGCTACACATGGCCTTGTGCTCATGTTTCAGCCGCTTGCTGACTCATACACTCAGCCGATTGCTGTATACGCTTCGAAGAATTCCGTGAAAGGCGAAGAACTGGCCAAAATCATCGTTAAAGCTATATCATTCGTAGAACAAACTGGAGGCAAAATACACGGAGTGGTATCGGACGGTGCTGCTACAAATTCAAGGATGTTATCTATTTTGTGCATTGATGGTTCGATGCAAGAAATCAAAACTTGGTTTCCCCATCCCTTAGATTCAGAGCGAAAAGTGTTCGTCTTTTCTGACATTTGCCATATCATGAAAAATATTAGAAATCGACTCTACAACGGGAAGGAACTAAGGGTGAGATGTTGTATATTTTGTCCGATTATATTTCTCCTGCAACTTCATAACACTGGATATCTATTAAATATAAACATGGTTTCTCAGTTGATATTGAAAATGAAAATCTGACTTGCATCTCACGCGAAATGATCGAACAATTAAAAAGTATAAAAATTAATGATTGCTCTTATTTTCCAGTTAAACTCGTCGGTCGATTACGTCAGCTGGAAGTATTTCGAAGCTTTATTTAACATCGACAAAAACCATCCAGCGAATGCTCGTGTTTGCCCAAAAATTACGAGCAGACATATTCTATTGGACAACACATCAAAAATGCGTGTCAGGCTGGCAACTCAGGTGCGTTTGTGAATACTAGAAATAAAAATATCTGCGTGCATTATTTATCTTAAATATCTTATGACGTTGCAGATATTCAGCAACTCTGTTGCTGAGGGATTGGAGTTTTATCTGAGACACAAGTGTGAAGGGCTTCGAGGATGCGAGCAACGAGCGTTCACCAAGCAATGCAATGACATGTTTGACGCCCTTAATCGTAAAAGCCCGAACCAAGGTCTCAAGCCGTGCTCAGCAGATTTCAAGGTACAAATAAAAATTTATGGAGCACGCGATTATATATACATTAGGGTGATCGTTATATTGGCTTCGATACAATTCTGTTTACGTCTAGCAAAAAAAGTAATTAAGATATGACAAAAAAAAGGTAATATACATATTTTACAAAGTGAGAGGTAAATCTTTTTACCCATTATTTACTGACTTCTCACTGTCACACTTACCTATTACCAGATCTGATTATTATTGTTATTAATATTTTTATTTATACTTAGGGTATCTCAGCTTGACACAGTCCTTTTAGGTTCAACCTGTAACTAATTGTATTTCCTTTTTTTTCTCCTCTCTCTACCTTCTTCCCTCCTGCTTCCGCTCTTCTCTCTTCTTTCTCTGTATCGCATCTTTACCCTACGCGTTCGTGTTTTCTATCCTTCCCGCTTTGTTCTATTTTCATCCATTGTCCCTCTCGTCATTCTCCTTCATCCCTCGATGCATCCTCTGGCTACCGCTTTTCGCTTTTCCTCTCTTGAACCGCTTCCTCTTCCTTCTCTCTCAATCTTGTCCGACTTCTCTATTCTCTCGTTTCCCGCCATACAATCCCTTACGCTTATATTTCCTTGCCATCTTCTTCGTTCCACTTTTTTCTTCCGCATTTTTTTCTTCCTCTTCATAGTCCATGTTCAATTATTTCTTCTCGTACCCCGTGTTTCCCGCCTAATGTTGCGTCTGTATCCCATTTTCCCCGCTGTCTTGTTAAACCTTCCTGTATCAGGTCGCTTACACTTCCTCGCCAATCGTTTTCTGCGTCTCCTCTATTCAACATGTCACTTAATTTTAACCTTTTGTACACAATATTGTATATACTATTATTCAATTTGTACAGGTCCTTCAAGATTCTCTGCAGTGGCTGAATGATTGGGAAGGAACTCTCGTGAAAGGGAAGATCACGGCTGGGGAATTTCTCACCCCACAAACGTCGCGAGGACTTCGAATCACGCTCACATCTACGATGGATATGTGCCGATAACTCATTGAAAAATTTGATTTCGAGTACCTGTTGACCGGAAAAATCAACCAGGATCACTTGGAGGCAATTCATACTAGTTCTAAAATCGGGTCATTTGAGTAGCCTAAATATTTACTATATATTGGGTTAGGGAAAAAGTAATTTCGGAATTTTTCATGTTCTTTAAAGTAAATTAACCGTAATTACTTTTTCCCCAACCCAATATTAATCTCTTTTATACTGTATTTCCATTTAGAAATTTTTTGGCACTATACGCCAGTGTGCTGGGTCCAATGACCATCCCAACTGTCCAACGTTTCTACAACTGTATAAACTGCTATCCGTATATAGCATAATCAAACCGCCAAAATACGGGAATTGTACCACAGCCCCTAGCTCAAAGGCCCCAACGTTAATAACGATAACCGAGTTGAAAGCCATATACGGTGATAAGAAGCAGAGAAAGATGGTCGAATACGTCGAAAAGCTTCGTAAAAAGCTAGATAGCATTTTGCAGGACGCCGATTGGGAAGCGGATGACGTTATTGAACCAATAGCCCAGCACGATTATGCTCTCTCATCTGTTGTAGATTGTATAATCTATTACGTGACAGGTTTTATTTCTAATCATTAGTATAAGCAGAATTTACTAACAAAATCCTTGTTTCGTAGAGCTCTAACCCCCATATCATTGCTTCATATCTCTCATTGACCTTTTCCATACTTACGGTAAAACTTCGATACAATACTGGTGACGGTACAGCTGCGGTGATATACTTGTTTCTTCATGATTCACCTTTAAAAGTACTTCAACGAAGCTTTCCGGCTTTCAGCTCTGGCATAAAGGGTTCATGTTTCATTACCCATTTTAACCGATATTTACCCATATTTCCTTGCGTGTTGACACTTTTTTAGGATACCTATGCAAACAGGTGCTCAAAAAGTACAAGTCATGTGTCAGTAAGAGTCACTAGTAAAGAAGCCGTGAAGATGAAGACGAGCTGTTCATCTTCGGTTTCTCAATTAGTAGACATGAAATCGCGGGGTGGCTTGATCCATGCCAATCTTCACTTTTTCAATCTCATCCGTCACGTTGAATCTTCATTTGCTAAGCATTGTTACCGTATCGATGCTTTCGATCGGACTCTAGATGAAGTGTTGAGCACGTGCACTTTTTCTTTCTCTTGTAAAGAACACGCCTCTGAAATACTGTCTTACGCTATTATATACTATAGATTAAGAATGAGACAAAACGCGTATCAAGAAAATCAGAAGCTAAAAAAAGACTTCGTTGTAAAAAAAAAATTGTCCAAATTGACGAATGCCTAATTGGCCTTAACACAACAAAAATAAAATGCAACGTGGTATAAATGATTTCGGTTTATTATGTACCTACAGCTTAAAACCTTTCCCAACAACCCAAAAAACCTATAAAAAAATAAAAAACATGTATTTGAAAAATTAAATAGAATTTTCATTTGTGAGAAAAAAAAAGACATACAAAAAAAAATACCACGTGTATAAATAAATGATAATACATAATCAGAAACCTGTGCAAATGCAGAAAAAAAAATCTCGCGCTTCGGGGATCGAACTCAACTCTTCAAAACAGTAACTTTGCATCCTATCAGTGCGGCCTTGTTTTCATTGATCTTCACAGACTGTTTTCTAATATTTGAGTTGTAACCGCGCTTGGGGTTTAATTGAGTTTAGCGGCTTGTTGGGTTCGTTCACTGCTTCATTTTATTCATTATTAGCTATATTGATAGATAGATATACCAATATAATATATACTGAACAACCAATAATTGAAATAAGATGTTACGGCGCCAAAAGATGCAGAATAATGCGGCCATTAGCTCTGTCTTTTTTTAATACCTGAACCTGTCCCCGCACCGCACTTCGCCGCCACCTCTTTTAAGACAGCAGCGCTCCTACCGGCCACTGCATTAAAAAATTTTCGTCAGTAAGCAATCTCCCCTATCCGACGGTGTTTCCAGGCCTGTATGTAAGACCGTGGTCCGCATGCAATACGATGAACTCGCGCGATGCCAGAGTTATCATCAACTTTTTATTTAACTTCATGCCACTGTTATTAAACAAGTGTTAATAATGCTTTTTTTCTTAAAATCTAAATGATTTGAAATATTGATTTTTTTATTGAATGTAATCGCAATTTTTTTGTTCTAATTGCAATGAACAATCGAAAAGTACAATTTCATTGTATTGCGCAATCGGCATTGTATTCAATCGGAAATAACATTTGATTTTCATGCAAATTGAAGAATCAACAATTTTCTCTAAATTGCAATAAAGATTATTATTAAAAATGTTTTTTTTTTAAACAGCAATAAATGATTTTAGAAGCTTCGTAAATCGTAAAAAATTAATCAAAAATTGTATTTTCGTCCAGTCGCAATTCAAAATCATCGACATTTTTTTTTAATTGCCTTTAACAATTAATTCGAAAACTGATTGCTAACGCAATAAGTTTTTATCGTTCCTCCTTACATTGTTGCGCCCTCACTAACACTACCTCGCTCTATTCATGTTTTCGGGAACGTTCGACGTTCCACACTCTCTCACACCAACGCACGCACACTATCGACCTCTTTCGCGATTTACACGCACGCTTTCAAGGTTGCTACGCTTGCACGCACACCACTACTCGCCGTGTAGCCTGCTTATTCAACGCGTCCTATTGGCTGAACTTAATTAATTAATATCTAGCCAGGGGGAGGAGGACAAAATGGAAAAGGACTTTTCGGTCCAGAATCACCCCATCTACCCACCCCTCAGAGGTCGGTTGACCATTATGGGACAGGCTGTATACAACGGTGCGACAAATGTCAGAGAAACAAGGTAGGGAAAACAGCGAAGGCCCCGATGGTCACCACGGACACACCGACGCGTGCTTTTGAAAAATGTGCCGTCGATATAGTAGGACCCCTACCGGTCACGGGAAAAGGGATAGGTATATACTTACCTTTCAGGATTTACTCACAAAGTACAGCCTTGCGTTGCCTTTGGAAAACCAAGAGGCAAATACAGTCGCACAAGCGATGACCACCGAAATCATTTGTAAATTTGGCGCTCCGTCAAAAATTCTGTCGGATCAAGAGACGAAATTCCTAAGCGGGACCTTGAAGGGAATATGCGAATTACTCGGAATGGAAAAAATTCAAACGACCGTGTGATGGTCGAGATACGTTGAAGGAGAGAGCGGCGATAAAGGGTGAAAATGAAAGTTAAGCGATTTGAGAGAGAGAGTGTGTTTATTAATTAGACTGTGCCGTTGAACGGTTGGAGATGAACTGAGGATTAGGCCTGTCGCTAATGAAGTGGAGGAAGTGTGAAGTGGAGGGGATGGTCGAGTTGCATTGTTCTGGACCGTGGGACCGTGGTCCAGGGATGCTGTGTGGCGAAATAGGAGGTGCTGATGTGTGTGGGAACGAGGTGATAACAGGGTTGCTGTAGGTGTAAGGTGTTGTGTGGGAAAGAAGTGGTTATAGGATAGGGCCGTTACAACCGCATATCATCTGCAATCGAACGGAGCCTTGGAAAGATCCCACAGGACTCTCGCAGAATATCTGAAAAATTTCATCGGAGAGGACCAAAAGGATTGGGAAGAGTGGTGGCCGTACGCAATGTTTACGTTCAACACCACGCCTCATTCGATGACCAAGCTCACGCCACACGAATTGGTTTTCGGAGAGAGAGCGGAGTTACCGACGGCTTCGCAGCAGGCCCCGCGAACGACCTACTCGTACGAGGACTATGCCGCGGAATTGCGGGAACGCCTGCGGGCAGCATGGCAGCAGGCGCGGGAGAACGTGAAAGGAGCCAAGGAAAAAACGAAACAACGATACGACAGAGATGCAGCGGTGGTAGAATACCGCCCAGGCAACACCGTTTTCCTGCCCGACGAGACGGTCAGGCGAGGACGCTCGGCCAAACTCACACCCAAGGTTCGGGGTGTAGTCCAAGATTTTTAGCACCAAAATGGGCTTGGCAAAGCAAAAAATCTTGATAATTGATTTTTTGATTGGATTATGTCAGAGGGTGTCCCCTAAGTATAAAACCAAATTTGTGACGTCTGAAACCGCGAGCGTTGGCCGCCATCTTGAAAAACGCCTTTTTGCTAATATCTCGGAAACGGTGAGTTTTACGAGAAAAACTGTAGAGGCTTTTTTTGTAGTGGATAAAATGCCCCATCTTTTTTATTTGAAACTTTTTTTTGTATTGTTAATATTTGTCGAGATATTGTTGATTGAAAAAACCAAATTTTTGTTTTCGTTATATATCTCGATAATTTTTGGAAATATGAAAAAAAATGTGGAATTCAAAGTTGTAGAGCATGAAATTTTCTACAATTTTTGCATAAAACTTTTTTCCGTAAAACTAATAGTTGCTAAGTTCTAGCGCAATTAAAGATGCCGGCCGCCGTCTTGAAAAACGCCTTTTTGCAAGTATCTCATAAACGTCGAGTTTTACGTTTAAAATTGTAAGAACTTTGTTTGTAGAGGACAAAATTTCTCATCTTTTTTCATTGAAAACTTTTTTCAGTATTGTTAATATTTGTCGAGATATTGTTGATTAAAAAAACCAAATTTTTGTTTTCGGAATATATCTCGATAATTTATGGAAATATGAAAAAAATGTAGAATTCAAAGTTGTAGAGCATAACATTTTTTCACAATTTTTGTATTAAACTTTTTTTCGTAAAATCAATAGTTGTTGAACTGTAGCGCACTGAAAGATGCTCGCCGCCATCTAGAAAAACGCCTCTTTGCAAGTATCTCAGAAACGACAAGTTTTACGTTTAAAATTGTAAGAATCTTTTTTGTAGAGGATAAAACTTCCCATCTTTCTTTGTTCAAACTTTCTTTTGTATTGTTAATATTTGTTGAGATATTGTTGATTTAAAAAACTACATTTGTGTTTTTGGAATATATCTCTATAGTTTTCGAAAATATAAAAAAGAATATGATGATTAAAGTTGTAGAGCAAGGAATTTACTACAATAGTTGTATGAAACTTTTTTTCGTAAAGTTAATAGTTGCTGAGTTCTAGCGCAATGAAAGTTGCCGGCAGGTAAAGAAAAACAGCGATTCGTGGTAATACGTTACTGAAGCATGCCAAAGAAGTGTTATCTTTACTTGCCGGCATCTTTCATTGCGCTAGAACTCAACAACTTTTCATCTTACAAAAAAAAGTTTCATACAACAATTGTAGTAAATTTCATGCTCTACGACTTTAATTATTACGATGTTTTCCATATTTTCAAAAACTATCGAGATATATTCCGAAAACAAAAACGTGGTTTTATTTATTCAATAATATCTCGACAAATATTAACAATACAGAAAAAAGTTTGAATAAAAAAAACTGGAAAATCTTATTCTCTACACAAAAAGTTCTGGGAATTTTTAACGTAAAACTCGCCGTTTCCGAGATACTTGCAAAGAGGCTTTTTTCAAGATAACGGCGGGCATCTTTCATTGCGTTAGAACTTAGCAACTATTAGTTTTACGGAAAAAAGTTTTATACAAAAATTGTAGAAAATTTCATGCTCTACAACTTTGAATTCCACATTTTTTTTCACATTTCCATAAATTATCGAGATATATTCCGAAAACAAAAATTTGGTTTTTTTAATCAACAATATCTCGACAAATATTAACAATACTGAAAAAAGTTTTCAATGATAAAAGATGGGAAATTTTGTCCTCTACAAACAAAGTTCTTACAATATTAAACGTAAAACTCGACGTTTACGAGATACTTGCAAAGAGGCGTTTTTCAAGACGGCGGCCGGCATCTTTCATTGCGTTAGAACTTAGCAACTATTAGTTTTACGGAAAAAAGTTTTATACAAAAATTGTAGAAAATTTCATGCTCTACAACTTTGAATTCCACATTTTTTTTCATATTTCCAAAAATTATCGAGATATATAATGCAAACAAAAATTTGGTTTTTTCAATCAACAATATCTCGACAAATATTTACAATACAAAAAAACATTTCAAATAAAAACGATGGAGCATTTTATCCACTACAAAAAAGACCTTCACAATTTTTCTCGTAAAACTCGCCGTTTCCGAGATATTAGCAAAAAGGCGTTTTTCAAGATGGCGGCTAACGCTCACGGTTTCAGACGTCACGAATTTGGTTTTATACTTAGGGGACACTCTCTGACATAATCCAATCGAAAAATCGATTATCAAGATTTTTTGCTTTGGAAAAATCTAAAAATCTTGGACTAGTGTGGCCTTGCACGGTCAAAAGCCGAGAGTCGGGCGAAACCTACATTATCGGCCGCGGGCGGAAAATGACGCGCGTGGACGCGAACCGCATCAAGGCGTACGTTACCCACTAGCGAGGGCAACGTACGCGCCAACACACACACGCTGCCGCGAAAATCATTGCGCCGTGAAGAGCCTCGCACGGCTCAGCAAAAAAAAAACGGAGAAAAGAGAGAGAAAAATTGAAACATTAGTGAGGGAGCCCACGGAGGCTCCCCAACGCACGCGCCCTGAAATAAGGAAGGAGAGGAAAGGGCGTAAAATAAAGTGAACAAACTATTTCTTTTCATACGTATATTGTTACAAACCAAACTCAAAAAAAAAAGAAAAAACACGTAAAATATTAGTAAGGGAGCCCATCCATGGAGGCACCCCCACGTACGCGCCCTAAAAATGGAACGAAGGGGAACGTAAAATAAAATAAAAAATTCACAAGATTTCATTTTTTCGTATATTGTTACACTATTGTACACTTGCGTTGTATGTTGTAAAACAACATACATTAAAATAACCAGGAGGGGCAGACTGGTTAGTCCCCCTAAAAATCGCCGGTAACCACCACATGGTGACCCTAGTGTGCCACCACGAATCTTCCGGGGATAAATCCCCGTAAAAAAGGGCACACAGACCGAGCGTGCCGGCCTGCTCCCAGCCCCATTCGGCCTCTTCACGCGACCGGGGATCGTCCCCCATAACCGATCCACCGCTTCTCGTTGCCGGATCCGCCTCCGACGAACCCCGACCGCATGCGCCACGAAACTCCGCTTCCACCACCCGAAGGGCCACGACCCACCGACCCTCTTACGGAGGTGAGAGGTCTGGAACAAATAAACACAAAATGTTTTTAACCGGCCATCTAAGAAGAATGTTAGCAAAATCCTAGTAAAAAAAAAAAGTAAATAAATAATGATGAGAGGAAACGCCCACCAACACCAGTTCGTACGCCGAGCTTCGTCACCGAACACAGCGCTTCCAGCCTCTAAGTAGACGGAATCCATCTGAAACAATCAAAATACGGGGTAAATTGAGAAAGGAATCAATTTCAAATAAAACAAATAAATAAAAACAAAACGCAGTAATACTTACCATGCTTCGTCGAAGTCTCGCTGCTAAATGAGGCGACGCCTCGACGATCGAATCTCTCGAGGTGAGAATCACACCGAGCGTGGTACCCCGGTGGAGTAAAATCGCGTAGTCGACAAAATTCGCGAAAAAATATAAATTCCGACGACTATTAAGCGAGTTAGAAAATGAAAAATTTCGCGAAACGAGTGGAACAAGGACAGAAAAATAACCGAGCCATATTCTCCTCAGGTTATTACCCCTCGTCTCAATCGCCGCCGAGGGGGACGGAAAAACATACCGGGTGGACAAATTTTCAACCAACCCAGGGATATGTATATTATAAGGAAATAGGAACATTATCCATGACCAGCGATACATGGAAATTAGTCATAAAAATGGACCTCGGATCCTTAGCAGAACAAGAAAGGTAGATGAAAAAGACATTTACAAACCTAATCGGGCTTTGTACTTGGGCAGCTACGAAAGACGTGCTGTGCAATACGATTGCCGACACGGCAGCAAAAATGCTACAGAGGATCGATCAAGAACTCCGAGCAATCCATGATATAACGGGTGGCAAATTAACACGTCACCGTAGAGGCATAATTAACGGCCTTGGCTCAATTATCAAGGCTGTTACGAGAAATATGGACGCACAGGATGCTGCGGAAATTAATGAACGACTTAACAAATTGGGGACCAGTCAAAGTGCTTTGGAACACCCCCTTAACGAAAACGTTCAAATTCTCGAATCGACATTACACCTGTTCAATGAATCAACAACACGGTTGGAGGAAAATCAAAAATAATTACAATCACTCGCCGTGAGCGTACGGGACAGCCTCACAAGCCGTCTGGACAGGTTAGATGAGCGACAGCAAATAGACGAAAAACTAACAACAATGAGAATGATCACCGAATCTCTATTGGGCGAGGTCAGACAACTAACAGACTTTATAGCAGGGCTATCGAAGGGATTAGTTAACCCGAGCATTTTGCCTCCGGGGCAAATGGCGGATTACTTGAAAACTGCCATTACATACTTGCCGAGAGGTCTGTCGTTTCCGACACCCGTGCAGCCAGAGGAAATGCCAAAATTATTGGGAACTTGTGAAATAGGTGCGTATTGCGTTGGGACGGAACTTGTCCTTGTCATAAGAATTCCACTAATTAATCATGAGAAATACATAGTTAACAGAGCATATCCATTGCCCGCGAGGATCGAAAGGAATCATTATCAATTTATAGAGGTAACGAATGCCATCGTTATAGTTGAAAAAACGCGAAGATCATGCTTAATGATGGATGAGAGCGAGCTGCGATCGTGCAAAAAATGAAAATCTCATTATCTGTGTAAACCTAGACGCGCAAGTGTGCACGGCTAATAAGCCGTGCACACTTGCACGTCGTGCGAAACAACGATGTATATCACGCATAATGTTAAAAACGCGGAATGCCATCAGCGCCTCGTACAGCTAAACAACACGCTAATAATTGCGTTAGAACACCGTGGTAAATGGTTATACATAGCACCGGAACCTGAAACCTTATTAATATATTGCGGAACGTGACCATTGGAACATGCGACATTAAATAGGGACAGGGACTCTGGCTTTGGACGGAAAATGTTCCGTCATCACCCCTAATTTTAGGATCGAAAGGGGAAATAAAACAAAATGTACACAACGAATTTTTGCCACGAGCAAATTTAACACTGTTAAACGAAGATATACAATTATTAAAGTATACGTCAGTTATCCCCGAATTACCTCACAAATTGTCCGATAACCCGGCAGAAATAAATAAAATTGGAGTACGTTTACAAACGATGAAAACAAAAGTAGAAGAAATTCGTGAGGCAGAGGTAACACGACAAATCGCAATTGGAAGCTACTCTATAGGGGCAACCATGCCGGTAATAATCGGAGCAACTTGTATATATCTCTATATGCGGAAGCGAGAGCGCACACCCGCAGTGGCGATTTACAGCGACCCGGTCGTCATCAGCTGCGCGACCGAGCCACAGACAGCTAAATCATCAAAACGCAAGTTACCTCTACCCTCGCTTAATGGTAAGGTAATACGAACAACACAACAACAAATTCGACATGAGATATACATACGTAACCGATCTAGATTATAGAAATACACATGTCCCACTTTGTATCGGGGACACAAAATAATTAATCATGCAATGGGTGCAAATATGAAATTATATGGGGATTATAAATTCTAAAATAACTGAAAACATGTAAATAACAACATTTGTTAGCCCGAGGACCAAACACAAAGTCGCAATGCCAATCTCGGGAGAGATTTATTCTTCCAAGGGGGGAGGGATGTTGTGACCCGGAATTTCCCTATTTCACAACAACTGCGGTTAATCACCGACCGAATGAAAGGGCATTCAACTGCTTATCGCAGCAGAATTGGGCAATCGAAAGCAAATAATTGCAATAATGCTTCTTCAGACTATTGCAACAGATCGATAGACGTCACCTTTCGAGCGACGACGTATCGATCCCAAAAGTCAGTCTTGATCAGGGCAGCGACGGGTTTGGTTCGAAGGCATAACCACCACTTTGTACTTCTTATTAAAACCTTTTTAGACCAACCTAGTCAATAAACTTTACGAGTATTTTGTAGCTGCTTGAGTTGGAGTTTAACTCATTTGGCTAAGATCCCAAACCTTCATCCCGTTTCGCGATAGTTTCCATCTCGAAATCTCGGGACACAACAATATCTTCCAAGAGTGCAATCTACGGTAACCAATAGTGCAAAAAATGTGTGTCCAATTTTTATTTCGGAGATGATGCTGTAAGTTGCTGTGAAATTATTATCAAAATTATAAACACATAGTAAACATATACAAACATTGCGCTCTGCCATCGCGTAACCCAACCGATGTTTGTCGATTTCCACTACGAGGGGGTGCATGTTATTGGAAATCATGTTTTAATTTATTCATTTATTTATTTTTTGAATTTTTTTTGCCTTTTTAAATATTTTTAAATACTAAGACAGATGAGAAATGATGCAAATACCAAGCGAGATACGAGGTGAATCAAAATTCTGTGTTAGATTTCATGTTGAGTTTAGCGATGGCAAAGCATGTCATATGTTTACTATGTGTTTATAATTTTGATAATAATTTCACAGCAACTTACAACATTATCTTCGAAATAGAAATTGGACACATGATTTGCAGTATTATTTCTCATAGATCGCACTCTTGAAAGATTTCGAAATTTTCTCACAATCTAGTTAAACAAATTATTTTTGAAAAAATAATGCCAAATTCGTAACGAGCAACCCGAAAATCATCGGAAACCATATGCAGCATACATAGTGACTATGATTGTTTGAATAATTTGATTAAACAAATTAATTTGGCAAAAACAATGTTCAATTCGTGAGGAGCGCCCCAATAAACATCGTATACCATATGCACTACACATAGTAACATTGACTGGTCAAGTCATTCGTTTAAACAAATTAGTGTTGCAAAAATAATGTCAAACTCTTGATCAGCGACCCGAGAAACCCTCGAGAAA
Organism: Heteropelma amictum; assembly: GCA_959613375.1. NCBI lineage: Eukaryota > Metazoa > Arthropoda > Insecta > Hymenoptera > Ichneumonidae > Heteropelma > Heteropelma amictum. The sequence continues at coordinate 7,378,836 of OY390727.1, forward strand.
CGAGAGCCAATTTACATGTGACCCTAAAAGACTCGTTCCGATCAGTGAAGCCAGATCGCGCGTAGAACTTACCCTCTCTCTAGTCCCCTACGCACCCGTCACACAATGAGAGAAGCGCGTGTCCGTGAGCAAGCGACGCTCGGACGCCGTCGGAAAGAGCCGAGCGCGGTCGAGAAACTTCGAGCGCGCCTTCGGCAGCTACACTCATACATGGGGACGCTGAGCACGTTCATGTGGCGCGCAGGAGATTAGAGAGAGGGTAACCTCTACCCGCGATCTGGCTGCTGGCTTCTGGCTGCGCTGCCTTAGCACGGCTCGCGCGTGACGTCACACGACGGCCCGCGCGTCGTGCGAGCTTTTCTAATAAATTGCTCTCGCTTCACTCACACCCGTCCTAATGCCAAATGCATTATAATCCCTATGAATAAATGGAAATATATTTATATAACTAATATTACATTAATTCTTATACTTTTATCGAGGGATAAAGTAACAAGACAGCAAACGAATACAAGCCAATCATCTATCCGGCCGCGAATCACAAGTACGAAAATATGCACCTATTCCTCAAGCGATTAGATGGTCCAGTCGGTAGCGTGTCTGACTTCGGTCCGGAGGGGCGCGGGATCGATCCCCGCTCTGAGTATTTTTTTTAATTATTTTTTTTTTTTGCGAATTGTTCATTCGTGATACACGCTTATTGAAAGAACAACAACTTTGTAATCGTATGATAATACATCTAAAATTTAGATGTATTATTATATTATACTTCGCTTACGATTGATACGATAATAATACATCTAAAATTTAGATGTATTATCTCTTTAATTTTATTATCTAAAAATTTCTAAAATTTAGATGTATTATTATATTATTCTTCATCATATTTCCATACTTTCTCTATTTATACAAACTTTTATCAAGCGATAAAACATTATCCCCGAAAACAAGCCAATCATAATCCATCCGGCCGCGAATCACAAGTACCAGAAGGTGCACTCATTCTACAATGGATGGGATGGTCCCGTGGTAGCATGTCGGACTACGGACGGCAGGGGCGTGGGATCGGTTCCCGCGCTCGGTACTTTTTTTTTTGTTATGATGCGAGTTCATACGTGAAACACGCTGAAATAAATTTAAAAATAATATATATATCACATTAGTCAAGTGGCGAAGTAGGCAAATCACCGAAAAATCAAAGCGTCACTGCTGAATGTCGAAGTATTTTAACCTTTTCCGATGATTAAATTCGGTGGTTTCGTACAAAAAGAAGTGAAATCCACATTTAAAAC